>OX438581.1:612500-1212500 GCA_949316365.1 Hoplodrina blanda | reverse complement strand
TTTTGTGAAATTGTCGGAAGTGCGGAGCGTGCCATATGTCGGGTCGAGTTACATGCTCTCACTGCGACCCGGCTCAACCCACCGGGGGTGCAATGTAAAGTGTCATGGACGAATTGTTACTGTTTCTTTAAGTTATAGGGGAGTATGTTAAGTTAGTATTAATAGCACGAAGTCGCCTTAGAGGAATTTAATGAAATATTTTTCAAATTCTCTGGCCCTTTGATATAGAAAAGAATTTTTGGTCCTTCTGTCCTAAAAACTAAAAAAAATTTTTTTTTAATAAAATAAACGATGTAGTTACTTATAAGTATTGTATTACACAACTTTATTGTTTTTTTTTTAATTATTCACATCAATCATCGTCTTCAAGATGTTCACCGATATTAAATATTTATGTAATAAAACAATGACGTAGGTACCCGTCTTGAATTATGTTTCCTCGATATCAAAATAATGTAACCTTTACCAAATGTAATAACTAACGATAATTGTTGCAAAAAATCTAGAAATAATTGTAGCCCCGAATAATCTTGAACTTTAGCATGAGACTCATGTCATAAACACTTTTTGTTTTACTATACCTACCTATATTTTAATTATACAGGTTAACAAGTATTGTATTCAAATATTTTAGGTGTGGTTATCTGAATGTGATGATTTTTGCTAAAACTATTTTGTGTTGCAAGGTCATCATCATAAAAATAACATCCAATCAAGTGCTGCTGGATTTTGATGCCGACTTCATTATTTTAATTGCAATTAGGCTCAGTTGGGTAAGCGAGAGACACGACTACACACTACTGCTGTACACATAAAATAATTATGAGATAAAAACTGCCCCATTTGGTCTTGTGTTCTAATGCGCGATTTTTAAGAGTAGGGGAGTGGGGGTTTCGTGTTCAATTCCCAGGTTTCTACGTTGATAGTGTGACACTCCCATGCCTCGGAAAGCACGTAAAAACTGTTAGTCCTGCTCTAGATTTCTCCCCTGACTATAGAGTGAGACGGTGAGAGAAAGAGTGTGCACCTGTGTTTACACAGATTCTTGTGCATCACAATATTTCCTGCATCCTAGTCTTTAATAAGATTAGCCGCTGTGACTAAAATTCTCTCAAGAGATTAATTATGAAACAAAAAGGGTTTAGTGATTTCTTTTAATTTATCACCGTGGAAAAGCAGCATATACCTATCTATTGTTTTATGTTTATAAATAATAATACCAGCCTATTACTGTACACTATAGGGCAAAGGCCTCTTCTCATACAGAGAAGGCACGAGCATTGATCACCACACTTGCTTAAGGCGGATAGGCGGTAGGTATGTGGTGTGTTGTCAGTGGTGTGTTTTATGTTTAATAGTAAAAATAAAAAAAATAAACATTTCATATAAAAACCACATATAAAATTTACATAAAACAAGTCCATATTGTCTATCCGCCATTAGCATTCGGCGTTGGTAATCACAATAACAACAGTCGGCCATCATTCGTACAGATTGTAAAATTTTACAATCCTCGTCTGCCTGTAATTGTTCAGCTTTATACCCCAAAGCTTATTGGAACCACTTTTTATTTAAATGTTCGGTATACGTTCTATACATGGTATTTTATAGGGAGTTTTAGAAGTCCGCAGTGAATCTGGTCCTAGGGTACAGGATGTTGAATTGTTTTGTTTTTAAGGCTTTGGACACAATACTTTCAGACTGGAATCTGTTAGTGGTAGAAACAGGCTCGTGCGAACTTTGAGTTCCATAGTATTTGGCTTAAGTTGTTGAAGCTATGTTCAAAGTCACTTTTGAATTGTTCAGGGGTCAGTCAGTCAGAAAATTGAAGCTAGTTGTCCGTTAAAAAACGTAAGTCTTTATGGACATTTACGTGCAAGGAACTTCGGAGACATCCATTTTTAATCTAGTTTTACATTAAATGTTATATCAGCCTCATTATCTTTATCTTTGTATTGGTCATTTCCACAATCTTTATTTGCCAGAAAAGTTTATTTCCATGATCTGCTGTTGCTTAACTTCCTGCATTTTCAATTGATATCATAGTTTTTCTCTTAGCCGGAATCTCGTAAATTCAAATCAAACAAACCACATTCCTCTTTTTTCTTTATTGTACTGTGATTTGAACGTTAATAGGTACTAGTTTTTCACCCGTAGTTGTTCGCAATACCGCAATGTTATTTTCAATAGTCAATTATTATAATTAAACTTGATTGGCTATCATCAACACATATTGCAGCCCGTTTTTTTTTACGAAAAATAATATTTTTGATTGCAGAATGTTAGCGTTTAAGATTATTGGTCCTTTCGCATTGCGGTATCGTAATGTGCGTTGATGTATTTCGTTTATTCACGGATTGTTAATTAAAAATGCAATTACTGACCGATTAACTTGTACCTGTCTGGTTTACTTAAATTCATGGGCAGTATATTGATTTGGAATTGATCAGAACGGTAGAAAAACGCTAGTATTTGCTCAATTCGTCGTGCCTTATTGGTCTGGTCTAGTGGCAGCTAGCGTGACTACAAATCTTCGGTTAGTTTTTTTATTACTTCACAAATCTATTCCTCTATCTATGTCAATCAGCACCATATTAAGTACAATAAAAAAATATCAAGTTGTGTTTTAAAGAAACAATTAATGAAAACTACACCCCAACTTTATTCCTTTACAAAATATATTTTGGTACATAAATATAATAATCATGACTAATAATGACACCCTGTTCTATGACGTAGGGACAATAGCTAAAAAATTGCCACTACCCTGTACCTGCGCTCGAATTATTTAATTTCCAACATCATTAATCATCTTTTTTTCATCACAGTCGGGTAAGGGCAGTGTAAAGCAATGCTTTTAACATTTTTTGTACTAAAAGCTTTTATTGAATATTTTGGAGTTGAAAAAAATAATACCTTATCTGTCTGAATTCCGGGTTGTGTTTTAAAATATTTGCGTGTGACTTTTGGCCATGGTTGTGGGAATGTTTTCGTAAATAATTGTTTTATTGGTCCTGTGAGCCGAGCTCCGTTAAGACTATTATCAATAATAAGTTATGGTAATGCAACCTTATTAAAACAATACCCAGTTTATTTATTTCTGGTGTAGTACCCAGTCCATAGTTTTAGTTAAACAAGTCAATAACTTAAGGTTTATTGCTAATAGGAATAAGATAAAAGATCTAACAGTAAGTTCTCTAGGAAAAAATAAAATAAAGAATATATAGTTTTGATAAACAAAATAAAGTTTTTTGAACTAGTCGTGTGCACAATATTGGGTTACAATCTCAAACGGTTTATATCAAGCCACTGTCTAGCCAGAGGCATTATCTGATTGTTAAACGAAAATAAATCTTATTTCTTTGACATAAACCATACATTTAAAATCATAAACATTTCAAAATTTACAATTGCATCTGACGTCTTTTATTACACACGCTTAAATGCAGTTTGGAAAATTAAATTTATGAATAAAGCAACTTATTTGTATCTTGATAAGGTCTAATTTTGATAGTTTGTATTTTTTTGCGATAGTCAAATAGTTGTAAGTCGTATCTAAGTTACAGGTAGTGTTTTTTTTATTATTTAACGGGTGTAGCATGTAGCACGGGTCGTTGCGACATGGCCAGTATTATTTCAAATTCATAACACTGTTTGAACAAAGCAGGTAGACGCCGTAGATATTAATAGGCTTTTGGTAGTTTTTTTAACGACTATCAAGTATAATGTTGTTGCTATGTACTGCTGGTATATCGTTTCTATTTTATTATCTTATCTTTGACATCGGTAAAGGAAACGTCGTCAGGAAAGCAGACTTACAACTAGAGTCAGTCTGACAAGTCTTGTTAAGCCTTGAACAAGCGTAGTGATAAATACTCGTGCCTTCTGATGAGGATGGGCCTTTACCCTGCAGTGGGAGGCTGGTATTATTATTATTCTTTATTGCTAGGTTCCGCATAACCTAAATGACAAAAGAATAAGGACCAATGCATGATAGACACTATTTATCTGGAACATTATCCTTTAATATATGTCTCAATTATTTATCTAGATAACAATCATGAATAAACTTGAAAGTTACATGGTGCATGGTGTCTAAGAATCTAACGAAAGAAATAATTTTAATCTCCCAATAAACACTTGCAAAAAATTGCAGATAGCATTAATAACCTAGTCATTGATTTGAGGGCAAACAACGGATTTGCAAACGTGTTTTATTTATGCAGTCATTATTTTACTTGTAATGTAAGAACAAAATTAATGTCGACGTCAAACGTACGTTTGACATTACCAATAATTTTAAGAGGATTACAACAAACAAATGGCGTAAAACACTTTACAAAAACGAATTATTCCGTACATTTTTGAACATATTATTTTGTATAAAAAATAATAGCAAAATAATGGCTCTGTAAAAAATATTGCTTTAAGTTTAAGGAAAATTTAACTGTGCAGGTTAAACATAACCAGACTGCAAATAATATTGTGTAACTTGATCATCCTTTATTTAGCAAATCGTATTTTATATGTACTTATGAATGTTTTTCAAACTTGTTTGTCTAAAAGGACCAAAAAGTCATCAAATTTTAAAGTAATTTTTATTCATAATAATAATAATATTAGCCTAATATTACAGCGGGGCAAAGGCTTCTTCTCATACAGAGAAGGCACGAACACTGATCATTATGCTTGCTCAAGGCGAATTAACTATTTCAGACATACATATCCTTTAAGTTCAGATTTCCTCGCGATGATTTTCTAGGAATATAATTATGTAAAAATACAAAAAATCTATTAACAAATAGTAATTGTAACAAATTCAAACAAAAAGAAAATTACCAACCGGCTTCACCGTTATTATGTTTAAAAAGATCGTAAAACTACAATTGAATTAATCAACCGATTGATTTCGTACCTACGATTTTAAACAGTCGCTTGCGCACGCATTAACATAGCTTTCTATATTTGCGTAACATAGATATAGGTATATGTTTTTTCTTTAATAATTCAAACGCAGTTCATTGGTCTTTTTATGTATCGCGGATTACGAGTTCAGAAGTCAATATACTATTTATATTTATACTTTTATAATAAAGCTGAAGAGTTGTTTTGTTTGTTTGTTTAAACGCGTTTATCTCGGAGACTAACAGTCGGATTGGAAAAAATCTTTTTGTATATGATAGCCAGGTTCTTGAGGAATAGTATAGGCTTTATAACATTACGCTACTTCCCATGGGAGCGAAGCAGTAACCAAAGACGTAACTAAACGCGGGCGAAAAATATCATGCGAACAGTCACGGGCAGAATCTAGTTTGTTATAAAACTGGATGCCGCCTGAGAATAAACTTGTATGTATGTGCAGAAATCTATCGCTCAATTATTTACCGTATTTGGTGTTTAGATGTTTACGTGAATGAATAAATACATTTTAACATGAGTTTTTTGTCTTTTACTGCCTCGTTGGTCTAGTGGTCGCAAAGCGCGACTGCTGAGCGTGAGGTCTTGGGTTCGATTCCCAGGTCGGGCAAAGTGTTATTGGGTTTTTCCATTAGGCATTTCTCAGTAGCAGCCTCGGAGTCTGGATTTGTGCCCGGTTGATGGCAATAGGCTCGCCCCCTATTACATGGGACTTAAAACGTAACTGGCGAAATGTGGGTGTACTAATGGGTATACCTCTGCCTAACCCTTCGGGGATTACAGGCGTGATGTTATGTTAATGTTATGTTTATTGTCTTTTTTTTTCTCCGTGATTACCTCATAGGATTTCTGAATGAATAATAATTTTCCATTTAAAATATGTAGTTGAAAATTATTTTAAATATTGCCAAGACAAGTCTATCACAATCATTTTTTTTACAACAAATCTGTTTTAGCTCCTACCTACACAATAAACTTCCATTACTTAGGTTCCTGGAATGTAAGAATATAACGTCATTGTATTATGTGACATTACACCAACATAAAAAGGGAATAAAAACATTAAGAATTACACTGTCAAAATTCTCAAAAAAAAAACCCCACAGAATATATTACAAATAATAATACTTTTATCAAACAAACGATTCTGATTCTTACGCTACATAATTTTCTCGTTCGAAAAACAACTCCATTTTGCCACAGTAATTTGTACCTTAATTCTTGTTCGATACGGTTGAGATTGTGTAACTATTGGAACAAGGAAAGTGACCTGCGGAGTTAGTCGCGACAATGCGATTACGATTATATGCCCGTTATTTTTTTGCGCGACAAAACGCGAGGGTGGATCACAGGTAGTCCTGTTGATGTTGTTGCGTTTGACTCTTTTGATAAATGTTCGTGAAATCAGGGAGATGTGCAGTGTGAAGTAAGTGTTAGGTTATAATAGCTTGACAATGATCTGCCTAGCCTTTCCCAACTACGTTGTTGTCGGCTACCAATCTGTATGCAGTTGAATACCAGTCTTTTACATGGAACGACTGCCTGTCTGACCTCCACACAACCCCTTTACTGCGCAACCCGATACCCCTTGCTAAGATAATTTGTCATACTTTCGAGCTTCTGACTAACGCCTGTCAAAGATTGACGTGTGACAGCCGGGATCTACGGTTAACATGCTTTCCGAGACACAGAGGAGTCTCGGTGTGTAAAGATGGTCACATATCCATGGACCAACCCCGGCAAGCGTAGGTTAACCTGATGGATCGTCCCGTGCGGCTATTATTACTTAGCTACGAGCTCCTCCAATAAATACAATCGTCTATAACTTTAAAATGACCTCTTTAGGATGTGGATGGTTTGGCGTCGCTGACATTTACCCAGCAAGTTTCCAGGTAAATACATCAGGTAAATAGTTTCTAGACGTTTTTGCAGCTGTCGCACAAAAGATACAATTTATTGAAACTAAAATATTTAGTTAGTGATCGGAATATGGAGTTTGACCTTTGAATTGGTTTGTTATTCTATCGTAATTGGAGCTTCTATATTATCATTTTTCTATAATAATAATACCAGCCTATTGTTGTTCCACTGCAGGGCAAATGCCTCTTCTCATACAGAGAAGGTACGAGTATTGATCACCACGCTTGCTCAAGGCGGATTGGCAATTTCAGACTTATATTAAGTCTATGTTTACCGATGTCCGCCATGTCCAAGAAACTCGTAAACTTAGAAAGTACGCAATGAATTAGAAATACTCACCCGTGCCCGGTTGCGAACCCACAGGCAGAAAGGCAGACGCCTTACTCTCTGGGCCATCACGATATCTATCTTACCAATATAAATGCGGAAGTTTGGATGGATGGACGGATGTTAGTTACTCTTTAAAGCTTAAAGGACTAAACAGAATTTGCTGAAAGCACATAATGATCTAGATCAACACAGTCTTTGTGTTACAAAGTCGCGGCAGAAGCTCGTATAGCATAAATCTTTGAAATTCAACTCGCAACAATTCAATTGCGTCGCCCGCGCTCCCCACACGTCCTAAGGGTAGCATAGACAAGTGAGCGGGGGTGTCGATTCGCCCGTCGATAAATCACGTTCCGCTTTTTGTTAAATTCGCTCCAGACGTGAGAATACGACGCACTTGGCGATCGCATGTATTGCACGTGTGTCCTGCACATACACATGGACATTACGACTTTTTGTTGCGATTTTTTTGCGCAATGTTCAGTTTTTGTTGTAGGTTATGGGTCGTGGAAGTTTTCATTGTAATTATTGAGTTCCGGGGTGAGAAAGACAAATGTTGGAGTCTGTATTAGGGGTACCTAGTCAGTTTAGAAGGTCCGTCCTTTTTAGTTTCTATTGATTGGTATCCAGCTCGGTCAGTTCAGTGGTCCTTAGAGCCTATTTTTATTTACTGCACTATAAAATGGTCCTGTTCACACTAGATCAAAAGCTCCGCAGCAAAACGGTGTCGAAAGCTTCTGTTTCAACATTTTTACAAAACAAAAACGCATCTAACACACAGATCTACACGCGCATATCCCGGTGTCACCGAGTAGGTAGGCACCCCCGTTGTTTGCTTAGGACGAACGCCGATATTTGGCGTATTTACCCCAATTATAGGCCGCTTGTTACACTATTATGCGATAATGTATGGAAGAGGAAAAAACAATGTTTTCGTTAGCGGAGTTGAGGGTACGTGTCACATTTGTTCGTGATGTGCGATCCAGGTAGATGTTTGAATTGTTCATGTAAATAATAAAATTTTAAATTTTTCTCTTAGCGAGGAATTTTGACAAAATAAAGTTAGAGTACGTCTATTAATTGGCGGTGTCTAAAACCCAATTGAGTCTTCTTTTCCATGACTTCCTGCCAACTCCAATTTTGTTTTACGAACCATCCCGGACTTTTTACACCGCGCCACCTAGGAATGGAAAACTCTCAATAGTCACAAACAAATTAAATGACACTTAAACTAAAAAATTACAAAATTAGTTTACAAACCTACCTATTACAAGCACTTAATTAAAACTCGCTTACTAGCAGCCATTGAAAAGCTCCACGTCTTAAGGGTACATAGTGTCGCTGTGACGTAAGCGCAAGCTGAAGTGTGCCACTGTGCAGCGACCCAGATCCGGACAAAAGGGCCCACAGTACATGTCAGCATATACAAGTAGCTGGTATTGATGCCGCGAATTGAGAGCACAAGCTGGATATGTGACCTGGCTTGCTGAATTTCTAACTTTTTATGGACCATTATGGATTTTTACTGATCTTTACTTAATTAAGACTGTTTATTGATGAGATGCTTTCGTTACTGTTTTGTGTCGTAAAATTAAAAGCATCCGTGTAGTATGGTTATTAGGTGATCATTTGTTTTATGCTGATTTTTTCAAAATGTTTTTGAGTGACAGCTTTGAGTCAAGTTTCAAAAATAGACACTCAGATTAAAGACGCTTTTTTATTTTAAGGCCGAAGGGTGCCAGCGGGTCCCTATTACTAAGCCTTCGTTTTCTGTCTGTCTGTCAGCAGGCAGTATCTCGTGAACCGTAATAGGTAGAAAGATGAAATTTTCACAGAGTATGTATTTCTATTGGCGCTTTAACAAACAAAATAAAGTTAAAATCTTAGGCGTCCTCATAGGACCCGTTAGTACGGAACTCTTCATGTGGAGGCCGATCAATAACAAAACATAACCCTTCTTCTGGAGTAGTCGGGTTTCAATATTTACAGAACAATACAATAATTTTAGATAGCCAAAAATAATTATGTAAGTTGTTCCGTCCACCGTTTACCTACTTAGGATACAAAAAAACGGCACAGCAGACCACTTGGTAACACACATATCACCCAGTGTTGCCAATTAATTACAAATCACCACAATATTATGCACATACATCAAGTACTCTTACCGACATAAAAAAACAATAGCATTTCCTTATGAGGAATTGCGGGCGAAGAGATTTTTGAAAATTAGTTATTGGAAGAAAGTATCGCTGTCGCTCTGTAAGCCTCTGTGTTCGAAAAGGACAACTGCAAATCCGATTGAATAGCCTAAGTAAGTCATAATTCGGGGTTTGTCTGTCGCCTAATTCCTTCTCTAATATTGAACTAATCTATACTTCTATAAGCTACTAATATTATATACCTATACCTACAGAGGTAAAGTTCTGAGTTTGTGAGGTTGTGAGGAGTAATCTCGGATCTACTGAACCGATTTTGCAACGTCTTTCGCAAATTAGAAGCAACGTTATTACTGAGTGCTAAAGGCTATATTTTACTATCACAAAATTAGGACTCCTTAAGAAAAATCACGGAAACGAAGTCGCGAGGAAAGTGCTAGTATAAAATATTAATTAACTGAATAAGAAAGGCTTTTTTTTCATTAATAATTTTCCTTCTGTTGACAGCACTATAAATATGTAATTTTTGCCCAGCAGTGGGACTGTACCTATGAGCTAGTTATAATAATAAAACAATAATATTTTTTTTATATTTCTTAATGGAATTAAAAGGAAAACATCATTGCTTTAAAATCATATACCGAGAGCGTTTCTATAGAGAAAAGTCCACCCGCATTTCCTCATAATGAAAGTTTCATACATTTTGACTTCATACAATTCAAAATGGAGTGATTACTGTTCAGTATTGTAATTCTTGCAAAATATTCACTGTGTCACATCATGCGTTCGCGCATATTATTTAAATGTATCACCATCTTAATCTTATAATAATAGGGTCTTGTATTTTCTTTTGTATAAGTTGCATATTAAAACTATGTTTTTTAATAAATTAAATTGTTTTTGACAATTATGTTAATAGGAGATTGTTGACACAAGATTCAAAGTTTCTCTTTTCTGACCAAAATTTTTAAAATAATTAAAATCGTTTTTTGGAAAAGAAGAATATTAATCGAGTGATTTCTGATACAGTTTCAACATTTACTGTTAGTTTTCTTAATTAATTTATACCTTATCCTTAATGTCTTATCTTGTCTAATGAATGGATATCTAATCTTAATAAAATCAAAATACTTAACTAGATCTGTAGGCCTACTTCCACCAAAGTTTAATTTTGAGTTGGTTGCTTACACGAGGCTAAAATACAAAATATTGTGTGCGACATTTTGTATTTTACCGCGATTTTAGCAACTTTTAGTTAAGCTTTTGGCCAAAGTGTGCCTAAATATTTTTTATCTAAAAACCTCCTTTTTTTATTTGAACGATACTTACTATCGTTACAAGTGACGTATCTCCGACTTAGTTATTACAATGGATGTGTCAATTTATACCTCTCCCTTAACCTTGTTCACCATATGCTCAGGCGCAGCCCTAACAAAAATATAAACATTTTATGTTTAAACGCTTTAATGCCTTATTTTTCAAGTCTCATTACAATTCGATAAGACCCCATTAGCATATGGCCACAAACACGGGGGCAATATCCAGAACTTTCTATATACTATATGTGGGTATGATCAATGACCCCATACTCTGTTTGAACTCGAGTCATGCTTAGACTTAGTGAAGGGATAATGATATCGATATTTTTTTTTATACACCAGCATTTTAATAGTAGATTTTTCATATTAACTAGTGGTCAATTGAACTTCAAATTTTGACATAATGTACTAAACTTGTCCACACAGCAAAACAGATAGGTATGCAGGGTCGTCAGAAATAGTTGAAGTTTTCTTAGAAACCGATGGATGTTTTCGAATGTAATTTAAAACGTAGATAATAAACAGTTCTTTATTTAGGTTAATTTTCAGTCAAAGACATCCATCAGTTTTTAAGAAAACTTCAACTATATCTGACAATTCTGCATCTATCTGTTTTGCTGACTGTACCTAGTTCTATTTTTACCCGACTGCGGTGAAGCCTTAAAGATGGATTATGTGTTTGATTTTCAAATACCCCCTTTTTTACACTTTCGCGTCTTGTCTGCGTAAACCTCAAATATAGGTACCGTAAAACAAATAATATCCTACGACACTTAGCAACCAGCTTTCTATCATTCAAATAATGTTTGTTATAGGTTATAGGACCAGAGAGATTACACCTTACAAACAAAAAAACAAACTGTACTTCTTTTTTATATTAGTACAGATATACACACATCAAAAGTGTCTAGGGATCAACATCCCTAACAAATGTTAGGGATGTTGATCCCTAGACACTTTTGATGTGTATGGATTTGAAACACATTACGGCGCGGACACATAGAACATCCGATTTACAGGTCCGTTGAAACGTATATGTTATTAGCATATGTAGTTGTATGAGCGAGTTCACACAGAATACAGCATTACGGATCCAGTAAAAAATACGGATCCGATATCCAGTAGCGACGAATCAGTTAAAATCGGTCCTGTAAATGCTACGCGCCCTTATTTGTATGGCCTACAGATAATTGTTCCGGGCCTGACTGTGAATGTGAGTTTGTATCTTTGTAAACCCCCCCCCCCCCACGATACAGCTAGGAGAAATTCCTAGTGTGGGGCAACATTTTTTTTTAATAGAAGAATAAAAAGAAATGTTATTATCA
Source organism: Hoplodrina blanda (assembly GCA_949316365.1). NCBI lineage: Eukaryota > Metazoa > Arthropoda > Insecta > Lepidoptera > Noctuidae > Hoplodrina > Hoplodrina blanda. The sequence continues at coordinate 1,200,533 of OX438581.1, read as the reverse complement.
GTCTTTACTTCTAATCAGATTGTAAACATCTTATTTCTATTAACCATCTAGGCAGCCAGACACATTCTGAAACTTGACCTTATTTCTACCTCTTTCAAAACATCGATACCCTTCAAAACATTCAGTGTCATTACCATAGACTATAGAATAAGAAGTCCGCGGTGAACGTACTCTGTACATTATAATTTAAAAACAAACTAATCTCAATACTTTGAACAGCTGGTAATGGCGAATTTAAACAATACGAACTTTTGTATGGTCAAGCTATTTTTAAATATCTTTTGCAAATGTAAGCAGTTCTTAGAATTGAATTGTAAATTATTGTACTTAAATATTATTGTTATTATACTTAAATATTCGAATCATTATTTTATTTATTTAAATAAATAAATAAAAATAATAATGCCAGACTATTATTCTCTCAGGGCAAACCCCTCTTCCCATGCAGAGAAGGAGCTTTGTTCACCATGCTTGCTCAAGACGGATTGACACATGTATCCATACTAATATTATAAATGCGAAAATCACTCTGTCTATCTGTTACACTTTCTCGACTAAACCAATGAACCGATTTTGATGAAATTTGGTACGGAGTAAGTTTAAACCCCAAGAAAGGACGTAGGCTCCTTTTTATTCTGCGATTTGACGATAACCGACATTAATACGGACAAAGTCGCGAACAAAAGCTAGTTTTCTATATTTAAAAATGTTGACAATCTATGTATCAGTACAACACAACAATCGACAATCTAAGTAACAGGTACATTGAAACACAAAAGTATAAAAAACTCGCAAAGATTTTACAATGAATGCAACCGTCTCACTTGATCGAGCTCAACACAAAAACGTACAATCGATAACACATTACACCACAAGCTTCACACTCGATTTAACAGCTAAACGCAGCTTACAGCTCTTCTTTTTGTGTCTGACTGTACTTATTATTAGTTTGTTGTAGTCTTTGTAGACTGCCGGAATTATTTTGAACCGTGAACTTTTATTAAAGTTTTTTTTAATGGTTTATCTGTCTGGTCCTCAGAGCCAACAAGATTTATTTTGACTAGCTTGTCTTGGGTTTCCACAGTGGTCCTTTTTCTTTAAAAAATTTGGAAATCTGACATTAATATAATTAATAATACTATAAACACAGCCAGTGTTTATAGTATTTCCCTAAATTCCTATAGGTACATTACAAAAGCTTTCACACACAACACCAGTTACTCAGCCATGGGACTGGGTAGTTCTTCATTGATCTGTTGCCATAAACAAAAGGCTTTCTAGAGCAAGACACGGATGTAATCTTCGCAAATCCGGCTTAAAGACGTGTGTTTGTTCCGAGTTTCCGAGTTGTACTTACGTCACAACATTTGTATTTGCTTGAAGAAAACTTTGTATAGTATACCTTCTTCTTCTTTTCGTTTAGAATATGGGATACAACGTTAATCATTTAAACTAAGTATTTGGGCCTAGTAATACGCCATTACTGCCGCGTCAGAGGCGCTACACAGGTCGTCAAGGGTGCAGTTGAACGGGTAATTGGGGCATTCCAGCATATGGGACTTAGTCTGATCAGGAGCTCCGCAATCGCACTGGATGTCGGACGGGTCTATGATGCCCCACATTTCGCCAAATTAATTTTGCAGCGTCCTACTTGGGTACTCAGTAAACCTCCTGCTTCCTCATAATGTCTCAGTTTTCACTTTTTCTCCATTCCGCTCTAAAACTCACTTGCGGTACTCAAACCAGATGAATTCCTCTTTTTTGCGATATTCATAAATTCATAATACAATAACAAAATTACAAGTAATCCGTATTGTTGGCTATGAATGGTTAAACGTCATTGTGGTAGGATTATGTCGGTTTGTGCAATGTGCAACGTGCGTCTACTTTACTACTGGCTGGTAATATTGAATACCGGGTGGTATTGTATACTGTTTTTTTTTTTGTAGGATTACAGGAGAGGACAGTAGTAGTTTTAGTTCGTTTTTTAAAATTGATCGATATACATTGGTTCTTTTTTGAGTGAGTACATAATATGTTGATATTTTAACTGCAGTGTCGTGATGGCCCTGTGGTTAAGGCGCCCGCCTCTCATGCATGAGGTTGTGGATTCAAATCCGGGCAAGTACCAATGTGAATTTTTCAATTCTGGCATCGGTGAAGGAAAACATCGTGAGGAAACCTGGACTTACTGTTTCAATCAAACCATGTCAGAGGCCCTTGAGGCGGTTTAGAAACTCTGACACTAGAGTGTGTTGGGTCATAAGACCTAACTGCCCACACGATAAAGAAAGATCTTAACCGCAAATCAAAGCATAGAAAAATTTGGTTCTGTTTAAAAAAAAAATCAGCAGTTCATTACACTTTGACCTTATACCTAACCATTTCATTATTTATTAATGTAAAGAACACAAAACAGAATACAAACAATACATAAGCAACACAGAGTATTAAAGTTTAGAGAGTAGTACCTAGAGTATTTTTATATGGAACAGATAATAAAAAAAACAGAAACAAGAGCGACGAAGATCTTCAACTTTGGGTCGATATAAAAAGATTACGTATTAATATTTTTCTCACCATGTATAATTAAAACTCAGCAAACCAACTCCTCCAGAACGTTATCTACAGCTTCCAAATCATTGAGCTCTCACACCTACAACTAGAAATCTGAAACTATTCCACGGGCGACTACACTCGCTACTAAACGAATAGCTCGATTTTCCGCCTAGCACACACTGTCTGTTCCTTCAGCTTTGACATCAAAGGCTGGGTGCAGATGCACTGCTTTAGCGGTGCAATTTGTGCTCTCAACTCAATGGAGACTCGGCTTTGATCGCTCGTTGTTGAGATTATCTTTATTATTACGAATGCACTCGTGTCTGTCTGCGGGCCAGTTGATTGCGGATCTGTAGTAATGTGTTTATCTTGTGGGTTTGGTATGTGATTATGTTTGATAGAGGAAATAATTTGTTTCTAATGTCCACAACTCTCTCTCTTTCTGTGTCTGTGTCTCTGTTTTAAGTGTATAGTTGTGTGTTTTTTTCTGTCTTCTATTTGAAGCATTATTGTGTCATTTTAAGCGTAAACGTTGTAATTTAAGCGAAATAAATACATTATAAGTAACTTAGCTTCATTTTGGAAAAAAATACTCTTAAGCTGAGCTCTCTCTCTCTCTAGTGTCTTTGTAATAATTAATTCACTTTTTTAAAAATAACAGAGTAAAATAAAAGGCGATTGATACTGCTGTATTAGCAATACTTCTTATATCTCTCGGTATCAATAATAGGAACCGGATGTCCACAGGCTACGTGCATTGACGCATGCGCAAACTCAACGCGTGATTACACTCACGCGCAAGTCCACAAACCAGTATATTTTTCCTTATCAAAAGCTATGGTCTGAATCATAAGGGTTTACTTTCCCACAGTCACATTATAATTGGAGTAAAAATAAAAATTAAAACTTGCAAGTTTACTCAGAAACTTACTACCATTTACTTGCACAAACCCACCATAAACCCTTGCCATCAATACATAAAACTCAACCTTATTTTTCAAGACCTAAAGTTGGTATTCGATTGTTTTCCAGTGGCTTATACGGCACTTTAGAATTCCCGAGTGATATGAAAGAGGAAAACTCTTGCGATGAATGGGAAGGTGCGCAGGAGCAACCAGTTGTAAGAATGCAGCGCGAAGCCGACCCACTGCCCGAATGAGTCATATTTTGATGCATAATCTGTACAGAAATTGGGTGATCGAGTCGGTAGCGGTCAGAACAGTTGAGGTTCCGTGGCAAAAATTCAAATGATGACGTCGAAAAAACAGACAAGTTTCCTTTGAATATGTTTTTGGTAACTTCCGTTTGAGCTGGAGTTTGCGAAATAGAGGAATCGTACTTCCTACTACATGCGAAAGATTGGACGGATGGATGTTGACTGCCTCGTTGGTCTAGTGGTTAGTGACCCTGACTGCAAAGCCGGAGGTAGTGGGTTCGATTCCCACCCAGGACAAACTTTGTGTGATGAGCATAATTGTTGGTTCTGTGTCTGGGTGTAATTTATCTATAATATGTATGTATTTATAAATTATATAAGTATGTATATCAGTTGTCTGGTTACCATAACACAAGCTCTGCTTAGCTTGGGATCAGATGGCCGTGTGTGAGTTGTCCCAAGATATTTATTTATTTATTTTATTTTTATGTTATATAAAATATAAGTACCTACTATATATTCCACTAAAATATTTATATTATCATCGTTTTCTTTTACGTTCCCAAAATATCTTAAGTAATTATATCGGGGCGGCTTCCCAAGTCATTAAGAACCATCATTCAAATTCCAAAACCTCCATTACAATGGATTAACATATCGTAACTTTTTCGCGGAACTCCAAAAACGAAGACAATCTAAACGTAATATTTCGAATGAATCAATATCATCAAATTCTTGCCATTTGATTTGATTAACGTCAATCTGTAAATTGGTGGCCGTTATTTTGGTTTTAATATTTAAATCTATCCGTAATACATAATAAATCATGTCGTTTAAAAGGGATCACCACTCCATTTGCAATAACGCTATTTAAATTTTTAATATGGTTGACTATAAAAATGTTGTTAAATTCTTGAATGATGTGAACAAGCTTTTCACGTGGCTCTGCTTGCACGCCAAGTTTGTCTATATTTAAGTGTTTTTAAATTTTTTGACACGCTGTTCCTTTTACCACAATCATAAGATATTTTATTTTGCAAAATTAGTCATGATGACATAAACATAGAACTAGCAACGCAATACATAGAAGCTAAGTATATACAATATAACATGCGTACTCCTTGGGATATAAAGAAGAAAAGAAGTTGTTTTTTTTGACACCTGAAAATGTTTTAATATTGTTTTTTTTCCTTTTATCAATTATATTTAATTTACCTTTAAAGTCAAGTTGAATTTATTTCCTATATTATATATTAAAGTATATCACCCGAACAATAATTATGGAATTAACATAAAACTTAAACTATATAAGTAACGACAAGTTAGACTTAAGCACGACTGTTTTGACAACATGGCTTGTTTTGTTGTTCTACGAGCTTCTTTCTAATAGGTAATTACTTGAATATCATGTTCAATAATCTTTCACCTTCTCGTCTTCTATGTCCTCGATAGTGCATTGTCTTTCATATCATCCTTCAAACTCGGGCACTTATTGAACAGTGGCATAACCTTGCGCCAGAATAAATTAGGTCAAGGATTTTTATTGAGAAATGTTAGTTTTCCACTACATTGACATAATATGAGATTTATAGATGAATAAGTAGCTGCAGATGCGTTATTAAGTTCTATGTTATTAATGACTATTTTTAGATTGAAATGCAATATAGATATTGCTTAATTAGTATCACTGCTATTGACATTTAAAGGACCATTGGTCCTTTCACTTTGGTTATTGGTCCTAGGATACAAGGAACTTTTCCACTAGTATGTTTTTCTTTCTATACCCATAATCAAATCAAACATTTCAATATTATTAGCCATTAAACATTTTATTCAAATTTAGTTTAAAAAATAAACGCTATTCGTGATTTCGTGAACTTAATTCGTAATAAGTAGTGTACAATATTATTATATACGTATCTATAGTCCAAAATTAAACCTTTGGTCGGCGTTATTTGGTCGAAAAATAACAAATAAAAGATGGACATTAATACAGGTCGGTTTCTTTACCCTTTTCAATCACTATTGCCCCTAATCGCGCTCGATTTAGTTTACAAGTGCGTTGTGGCCCGACTGGAAGCGGGAAGCGGTGCTTAGGAGTATTAATGTTCTAATTATTCTGAAAGAAATAAAGTTAAGACGATAGACTATTATTATTTTCAAAATTGGAAGCAATGGCATCTAACACAAAAAAGTAAAATGATTGTGCAAATGGCGCCAATGTAGAAGATGTTCTACATCAGCGCCATTTGCACAATATATGCATATTGAGTATATTCATCGAGTACAAAGCGGATACTTGTTCATAAACACCGGTAGACGATGCAAAAGATATGACAAAAAACATATATCCCATTCTACACACACTGCATTCCGCCGGCACGGGCGCCTCGCCGTTAGATCGTCCAACGCCATATGTAAATGTACCGCCAGTCCTTCCGAGAACACGCCATCTTCGTTCCCTAATTATTTTTAATTGCCGCAAGCACTGACACGACGCGTACGGCCTTCTACAATTTAACTTTTTGAATTTTTTTCGCGTCTAGCGCTTGAATCATGTCGATTACAATATCAATGACTCATGTTAGAACACACGCGATTATATTAAAGCTTTAAAACAAGTAGGGATTTTTTTACCGGCAACCTTTGTTGTTCTTAGAATGCGTTCGCTCATAAATCAGTAATGGCGCCCTATTATTTGTAGTTCGCATAAATTCGGAGGATTGGTAATTGGATGTATCGTCGGGTGCGCTTGCGCCGCGGGTGGTTTGCGGACTAATCACACTTGTCGGCATCTATTCGCATGTGAAACTGAAGACTGTCATTTTGTATGACGCATTTTTTGCAAGTGTGAATACCGCTTTATAGTTGATATTTTTAATAACTGTTAAGTTGTTGCAATTTCAATTAGTTATAAGTGATTGAATCATTGAAGATAGTTCTAATTTAGTTGTAGAAAACAGTTAAAAACACATTAACTTTTAACTACTAGAATAAAATTCGCACTTGATGGTATTGATTTGTGCGATGCCCTACACCTCAAGGCTTGTTATTGCTAAAACTTAATTGAATTTCGTTTAAATAGATTTCAAAATAACATTGAACGAATTAGATGCTATTTTTAGAGATTCACAAGCGCTTTTTTTGTAATTAACACACAGTATACAGTCTAGTTTTAGTGTTGTAATGCCAACTATTTTTTTATTTCTATTTTAGTTTAATATTAATAAAACAATAGTTTGCATATGTAACCATAAAAACAAACTCGTTTCAACAAGCCTTGTATATAATTAGATTGATTAACAAATACATTTATTTGTATGTAAGTTATTAGTTTAACCCCCAATGTTACTGTGCGACGATCCAAAATGGCGATCGCCAATAACATGTGACTTCCGGCCAGTAATAGCCGTCTCGCCATGCGCCATAGTAGATCATTTTAAATATTCTGGCCACATGTCGCTTAACAATGCATTTCCAAATTGTCTTTTGTTTTTTGTAGTTGCACTAGTAGCTCTTTGTGGTATTGTATGCAAGTAGGAGGTTCAACGCAAATCATTAATTCAAAATAAACCATTTACTTACAGGCATTTTTGGATTGTCAAGGAGTCGGTTAATCAGAAAGTTGAAGCTAGTTACCCGTTCCTAACAGTCGGTTCCTATGAAGAGGAGATTCTATGTAGAACATACACCTAAATAATACTATAGTTTCATGTTAAGTCTATGGGTACAAAGCGAGAACAATGTACATGTTAAAAGAGGTCTAGAGTAAAAAGTTACAAATCTAAAATGATAGTGTTTCTAAAGTGCATGTAAGTTTATAAAAGGCAGTTTCAAAGAAGACGCTCGATCAGATTACGACAAAAAGAAGAAAAAGTCAAAAAAGTACATAGAAATAAGGCGTTTAATGAAAGTGGTGTGGACGATGATGTTGAAATGATGCTGTCCCCGTGTAGGTACTTCATGGGATGAGGGTATGGGAATTGACCTTAAATATTTTAATACTTAATGTGTGACCTGAAAGGCCATCATTGGTAACATTTTAGAGCTTAAAGACTGATTCTACATTTTTGCTATTTTGAATTCACTATCGTAAAGATATTGCTACATGTGTAGTTTAAATACATAAAACGATTCCTTATCATGGGAAAGCTTCCAAATTCCAATTACTTCAAAACCTCATTAAAAACGTTCTGCCTCAAGATTTAACTGACCAACACACATGGTCTCTTTTTTTTGGGATTCTAACTAAGGAACCATTTTTTGCAACAATCTATTGTATGGAAGTGAGAGCACTTTCGTTCGGTCAATTTGGCTGATCCTTAAAACTGATTTTGTTTTGTATTTCAAATAGATTTGGTTTCTCTGTTTACGATTTTGCTTACTCATGGCGTTGTAGCGTGTTATAATTTGATTGTAGTGAGTAAATCTCTTGTTGGTCTTTTCATGTTTTGATCTTTCCTGTCTTATTTTGGGTCTTAATATTATTGTCATATAGTCTACAATTGTATTTGACCAATTGTTGTGTAATTTAAAATTGTACTGTACATTATCATTATCTATGTCGATAGCTGAATAAGTAGCTGCTTTTGGATCTGGATCAAATGTTTAAGCGTTACTGATATTCTGTTCTTCTTGTATTTTACTTTGGTATTCATATTCATATCGTAAATATGATGTTATCTTTAAAAAACCACATTTAAAATTAACTTTTTCATAATGTTCATTAATGGAGGCTGCAGTACCTTCCATGAATCAATGCTAATTAATTTCAAACTCCGATAACACTTAAAGCTTATTAAAACCCTACAAGATTTCTTCCTCCTTTTGTCTCGGAAACTACAATTGGTACGCACTTAATATAACTTAAAAACAAATTCAACCCGAACATAAATTCCGAATGCCATTAAACCACACCGATTTATCTTTAGAACCCCGTAAAGGCGTTACACCCCCATGTTTGCGCAAGTGTTGTGCGTGCGCACACATTCAAACTGTTTGCGCGTACGCATGAATACAAACTCCACAGAGTAGCAAAATGTAGAAGAACCATTCCTGACAGAACATCTTAGCAGCCATAAATCATATTATTTACTACACCAGTGAATTATTCTGCTTCCAGGTTAATATTTGTGAGATATAGTGTAACTTTTGAATGTTTGACATGATAGTAATTAGAAGTCTAAAATATATCCAGCAAATGATCCAGCTACCTACAGATCTTAATAATTTCTATGACCTCTTCAGAGATGTTAAGAAATTCTAGGGATGAAACACACTAGGGATATCTAAAACGAACATTTCACCATAACCCAGTCGTTATGGCGAAATGTTGGTTTAGACAACATGTCATAGGACTTTTAGGAATTTTAGGCAATATGGAATGGCTTCTATTTTGTAACTCTGCATAAAATGGTCCTTCGATCCTTTCCTACTCTGCGTATTCTCGTGCGCATATGTGTGAGTGCTCGCAGGTACCGAAAGTTAATTGCCTTCGTATGTTCAATGTTCATTTTTCTACCTGATCTGAGTTCAGAGTTAGGTCGGTCCCGGATTACTTACAAAAAATATTTTTTGATACTTTACGTTTGCGCATTGTTGCGCTACTTTTGTTTTTGTTGGATACTTGGATGACTGTTCTAAATAACTTAGTAATAAAACTGAAGCAGATCAGTTGATTAGGTCATAAATTTGTATGGTTTGTTATTGGTATTTTGTTGAGGTCGACCTAATCACTCTCACCCTCTACTGTTTATAGTATTTTAAATGGCTGTTCTGGATGATTCTAGAATTCTTGCTCATGAGATATCAAGAATTTGAGGTGTTCTTCAGTAACATCGGGCATTGAGTCCTATTAGTCTGATCGTTTTGTTTAACGTTCTTTGTTTTAAAGAAGTCCTCTTCTGTTTCAACTTCTAAAAATGACTTAAGTACGTATACTTAATTCTCTTTATCTTGTCCCCGAATTTCCATCAAAGCAGCCGGTCGATATCTCACAACAATATAACTCGAGATAGAGCCAGTAAAATGTAAATCGTGGCATACTCGTTTAGTGGTACCGGCCGACATTACCGAGTACCTGCGTTTTAGACCCCACTGTAATTTTTAATTGACAAAAAAACAGACCCAACCGAATTTATATGTGGAATTTATTTTATTACTCACCGGTAGACGTGTGTGCGTGGGTTTACTGATATTATTCTTTACGTCTCTTTTCATAGGCACTTGTGTCTATCCGAGAAGGGGTTGTGGGTAATTGTATCTCGTGTTTTTTTTGGTCCATGCTTGAGTTCTTGACCAATAACTGAATTTCTTGTGATGTTTTTGGGATATTTTTAATAAAGAAAAAGGAAACATCCTTTTGTACTTTTTTTTAATTAGTGGTGGTGGTGGTGGTTGGTGGTGGTGGTGGTAGGTAGGAAAGTGGACTTACCAATTAGTATAATTTAGAACCCTAAGCACTTCAAAACTTGGCAAAACTTGGCTTGCAGCTTCACCCTTCTTTGCAAAATTACTCGTTGTTTGCTACCTTGGTAACATGATAGACATAAGCATTCCCCAAAAAAAATATTGAAAGCACTACAGTCAATTTACCTTATTTTTGAACTATAAACTAAGCTAGTAATAAAACCCTTGCTTACAATTTCTCCCATACAAAAAAGTAGAAAATAAATCATTCCCCTATGCATTTCTCCTGCCAAACTCTCAATACCAAACAATGCATACGAAAATCATTACGAGCGATGTACCGATAGCACAGGTAGACGCTCACGAACAATGCGCTGCGGTACCGTCAGCAAAAACGGTAATGAGTGCACTGTCACGAATAATGGCGCCCATTGTCTATGCGGCGCGCGTTTGCTTCTGAAAAAAAAACGACTTAATTTTTTTGTGTTCTGTGCAATAATGGTTGTTTTTTTAATTGCGATTTGGCGCCAGTGGCGTTCGATTTTTGATGGAGAGTTTTTTTAAGGGTCAGTTACGGACTGGTCCTTGGATACGAATATTACAGTGGTCAAGCGGGAGAAGAACAAGTTGTTGTGGTACTTCTTTTTTGGAAGAAAACCAAGGTTTTGAAAATGAACTAAATCTTAACGTAATACAGTGCGTAAAATCTGTTAACGATCCAGAGGACCTAAAGAGAGCGCGCGAAGTGAATGTAACATAAATTCGATCGATTTTAAATTGGTTGGTTGGTTGGTGGTTTTGGTTGTTAATTACTATTTAGTTGAAACGTTTCTTTTACATCAACGGGTGTTAATAGTGCTTGTTGCATAAAATTAATCTGAAATTCTATAGGAATGTCTTATTTTCAATTCTAAAATCGACTCAAATATGTACTTTTATGTTGTGGTGCGCTCATATACCTACTGGAAATAGGAATAAAGCAATAAAACAAAAGCAAATCGAAATTCAATCAAAGTAGGTCAATGTGATATTAATTACGTAGAAACCACACCAAGTAACAATGACATACCATTTTGAATCTGTTAAAATATTAAGTAACAATATCAATCGTATTAAGGATGCTTACCTCACCTTGGCTCATCAAATCGATTGACCAAACCAAGCTAATCACCGTATCATCTAATAACATTTTAATTTTTCGATCTAATTAACATAAAATTAAAATTATATGTAACAAGAATTAACTGATTCACATCGTAAACGTTTAAGCAGATGATGAATGTATGACATTAACGGTTGGCAATGGATATATGTAATAAATACAGACACGTAAAGACAGTGTTATGTAAAGAAACTAGCTAGGTATATAATTATGTTGTGATGTTTTTCTTGGGAGATTAATAAAGGTAATGCGTGGACGTTGTTGTCCTTTAAAGATATGAATTTGCTGAAACGGTCCATATGCTTACAGCAGATCGTCGAATTCTGAATTGCAATATCTATAAAGCCTTCTAAATGTTATAAGGTCGAGATAAATAAACGACAATAATTAGTACGTAGTTTGACTTATGTTCCTATTTCTATCTTACTGTGTGAGAGTTGCAGAAATATAATTAATGCTTATTAATTCAGCAAGTTCGGTGAAGGAAAATATCGTGAGAAAACCTGGGCTTATTGCTGATATAAGTTTAAAATGGTCAATTCGTCTTTAGCTGGCTTTTAAAGCATCACAGGGAAGTCCAGTTATGCAGCCGATAACCTCCTAGATTTACTTGTGAGATGCCAAATTAAAAAAAAATCCGCCTTGAGCAAGCGTGGTGATTAATGCTCGTGCCTTCTCTGTGTGAGAAGAGACCTTTGCCCTGTAGTTGATACAATGATAGACTGGTATTATTATAATTTAATTTAACAACTTTTAATGAATATCTCACAAAATCACTTTTTATTCACATATTTCACAACAATCCCAATTCCGAACCTTCACACATCACTAAATATGTACTTATCTTTATGGCTTAGAAATCTGTTCACACCAAAAGAGAAAACGCTAATCAAAAGACAAACTCGTATCCGTTAATCAATTTCTTTGTCTTAAACTAGGCAAATGGATCCCATTAAAAGCAATCAGAATCATGTAATCTATAAAAAAATTAAGATAAAAAAGCCAATATTGCTTTGCGTACGAAATTAGGATACTCGTAACTATAAAGCACGGAACTTGTTTGTTAAACTGGTCTTATGTAAAGTGCACTCGATATTGTGCGGACCGGTATGCTAACGAGTCCGGTTGATGGTGATACATTTAATTAAAATGATCCACCGGAAACGAGCCGGCCAGTCAACACCGATTTATGAAATGACATAAATGTCTCGCTTTGAGGTGAAACTCGCGTTATGATTGTAGATAAGTTTGGTGATAACGCCATGACGTGGGTAGCAAATGTTTAGGCGCACGCGAGTGGATATAGTTCTTATTCTTTTGATTTAGGGATTTATGGTTTTGCTTCTTTTGGTGTTTTAAGCGCTATTGTAATTCCCATCGAATTCTCAAACCAAACTTACTTAGAAGTTCTTAAATGTATATCTATCGCTTTAATACACCTGAAAGTGATAGAAACAGTATAAGACTTATATGCAACTTATAATTGTGTTACGTTTTCTAGCCGTAAGACATTTGAAATTTGGAAAAATGAATGGTTTTCTTGGATTATCATTAAACACAGTTTTGACTTGTTAACTGATGTTGTTGCTACACAATCGCGAAAGGGACATTTTGCGAAAGAGATATAAAGATACTACTGAGATTACTCATGGTACGCCATATAAAGTATTGTACAGTCTTGCAGCGTTAGCAATAAGTTTAACTACAGCAACTAAATACAAGTTAGATCTGAATAAAAGAAAAATGTTGCTATGAAAATTCTTCTTTCCAATTCTTGGAAACTTTTTGGGATTATCTTGCCCATTGGGCCTGGTATGTGAGAAAGAGGTGAACTTACTTTCGCCCATTAACACTTAAGTATATTTACGACTTGTGAACGGGGATAGCGTGATTATTGGTGATTTAATTACAACATTCAAATAATATGTAAATCGTTTACCGCCACTTTTATATGTTAGACAGAGATTACATACTGATCTTCAGTTCCATAAATAAATTATACCAAACATTATGTCAAATAGTGGAAAATATAGTTACAAAAAATAAATTAATGTTTTTGTATATTATGTATTACGCACAAATATATTTGATATAATTATTCGTATAATATTAACGGTATATACGCTCTAGTGTCTCTCTAATTTGATTTGTTTGATGATTTGCATATTATTATAGCAAAAGCAATAAAATGATGTTTGCAAAAAATCTGGTAATGACTAATAAAGTATTCTTTAACAAATCGAGTTTGGAATTTAATGTTTTATTATTGTAAAATTATCTTTATTAGAATTAAAAGTCAGTATTTAAATATTTATTTGTGCATTTGCATATTGTTTATCATTGAGCTCAAACAAGTGAACTATTAGGATATCAAAGTAGCTTCTTCAATATCATTATTGTCTTCGGCTTTGTAATGATGTGGTGATGGCTAAGTGGTTAAGGTGCCCGCTTTACATGCACGAGGTTGCGGTTTCGATACCGGGCAAGTACCAATGTGACTTTTTCGATTCATATGTATTTTCAAGTTTATCGTGGACATCACTGACATCGGTGAAGAAAAAATTTGAGAGAAAACCTGGACTTATAAATATAAGACTAAAATCGCCAATCCGCCTTGAGCAATCGTGGTGATCAATTCTCGTGCCTTTTCAGTGTGAGAAGTGCCTTTGACCTGCAGTGAGACAATAATAGGCTCCTATTATTATTTTCAACGGGTATCAAAATTAGATCATCCATTTTCGATGTCGTCGCTCACAGACAGGTTGACGCGCGTTACGTAATTAAAATGCTAAGGTGGTTTTGAAATAAAATTTCAATAAAATTTTAAAATTTTTTATGCATAAAAGCTTAATATAAAATATTCGATACCAAAAGGTGGTGAGGGAAATCGTAGGAAGATATAATACCTACTTGAAAGCTTGTGAAACCTTGTGACTCCGTCTGTTCAATTACGGTCATTATTTAACTAACGTGACGACACGGTTTGCTGCTGAACTAGGTGTCGCGGGCTCGATTCCCGAACGTATGAAATATTTGTATGGTCAGCAGTTGTTTCGGGTCTGGTTGTTTGTGTTTGTGAGTTTATATGTTTGTTAACGCATCCACAATACAGAAGAAATTCGTAGTGTAGGGTAACGTTTAAAACAAGTTTTACATATCGTTTCACTCTTATAATCACTTGCTTTAAATACCAGTTTATTCATATAGCGTAAAGAAATAAATTTCTATCCTCTTTAATATTTCCTTTAAACGTTAATATTTTCTAGTCTCAGACAACGCGAAACAAAACCATATTTTTCATCAAAAACACAATTTAAATAAGTAATTAAGACAATCATAAAAGGATGACATCACTAGATTTGATATCCGTTACACAATTATTTATAATAAAACCCGTATTAAGTTGAGTGAACAACAAGTATTGGCCGTATTACCATACGGGGCCACTTTGATTGCGATGTCACAGCAATTGTACGAATATTATATTTATTTTATGCTAATTTCAACATTTCAAACGTTTAGTTCATTATAAATTATACTTGTACGAATGTGGCGCAGATTTAGTATTATTTCTCCAAAATATGTTTATCTTTACCGGTCCCGCGATTTATCTTGGTTTATGTTCAATGTGCTCTATTTGATATCTTTTTACATGGTCAAATTTAAATATTTTAATGGAAGTGGAATTTTTGTTTGACTCTTTTAGCGCCATCTGTAGTTGTGGGTGTGAATTATCGTTTAATTCTGGTTGCATCTGGGTTTCATTAACCTTTGACATTTGATTAAAACTCTGTACTGCATTGGTGCTTGAAACTTCCAAAAATGTATAAAAAAATAACTATGTAGGTAAGCATATGCCCTCTGTCTTTTTTTATACTTAATTCAAATATGGGTACCTAAACAATATCGGCTACTTAAAAATTAATCCTTTTGCATTATGGCAGTATCAAAAGTATAGCCGTCGAACGTAGGCGTTATTCCAAATTCAAAATTCCGACCGAAGACAATGAGGCATACAGCCTCATCTGTCAAATCCGTTCAATGTTTTTAAAAGGTTTTAAAGATCGACCCGGCCGGCTTGTTATTGTTATTTATATTAAGTTAAGAATTGCCTGGCCCTTCGCACTTGGTGTTTGAAAAAATTAAAACAATCCTATCGGCACGTTTATTTTGAGTCTTGACTTTATCAAAATAAAGCGTAATTTTCTTTGTTCCCAAAAACATGGGTCAGTAATGGCGAAGGGTATGGAATGCAACGGATTGCGCTCTGCATTAGGTACTTATTTTTTGTTGATGTGTGAAAGGGACGGATGTATTTGAGGATCTTTCGCGAAGTGCACTAATGGGGATTATATGGGATTGCTTGCACCATCACGTCATTCCTTACGCTACATTAGATTCGACGCTTTTATTTTTTACTCCGGCCATATTTATCACGGGTCTTGTGGAATAGTTAAGGCATTGTGTAGCGGTCCGTGAAAGTTAACAATAATTAAAAGTTTACAACGCAATTTTGCAAAATTGATTGTATTGTAGGTCAATTTGTGATTATTCGTTTGTTAGAGAATTTCCAATTGTAACGGATTTAGAATGGGAGTGTTTAATTAACATGTTCTCACTATTTGTCTTTAAAGAATTTTATAATTGCTTCATGTCATAATTAACCCGTTTAGTTAATATTTGTTCTTTTTTTGTCTATATTTTATGTTCATTACTTTATGGCCACCAAAAAGGTTTTAATTTCCTCTATAACTTCTTTCGAAAGCTTCTAAATTCAAATCCTGACCACTCAATTCCAAATTTAAATTTCGCCTGGCATAAAAAGCCAACTAACTCGATGTATGTTGTTGTGAACGTACTCGATATAGCACATTGGGTCACATTGGGTACCGGTCGTCCTTCGCGGTGCCAGCCTGTATAAGTTATGATGCCATGCCGCCGCGAACCTAACCCACTGTTGCTAATTTTTCGGGATACGAAATTAGAAATATGATTTTTGTTTTGCTTGTTGGCAATTGTGTAGCAAGTAAAAATAATATTTTCAGTCTTTTGCTTGGATAACAATGGTTAGAACTTTTTTTTTCCTTAGCCTTATAGCTTAGAACTTCCAGCTTTTGAGTCAATCTGCCAGTTATCTTTAAAATAAAACAGATTTTATGATATTTGTTTTAATCTGCCTTAAAAGCCAAATCATTTATTTTAAATAAACCATTAAAAAACACAAGAAAAAGAATTGGATGTAGTTACTCCTTCCAAAAAGTAGTTTCTTATGAAAAAGAATGGGCAAGAAACTCCATATATGTATACTGTTTTTAAAATCAACGTTTCACAATATTTGTAAACAGAATCATACAGAATTACCTTGCATAAAAATCATTACATTTCTTTATATTTATTCAAATTCCATTGCTTTGATCTGTACTAAATCTTTCCTAGGGTCTTCAGTACGAAAACCTATGACATCATTAGAATTTCGATTTCAAAGACAGTCCGCATGTCTGTTTTGATTGTCTGTCTCTTCAAAAAGTACCCTTA
The DNA here is from genome assembly GCA_949316365.1 of Hoplodrina blanda. Taxonomy (NCBI): domain Eukaryota; kingdom Metazoa; phylum Arthropoda; class Insecta; order Lepidoptera; family Noctuidae; genus Hoplodrina; species Hoplodrina blanda. Next base: position 1,183,713 of record OX438581.1, on the reverse strand, counting down.
TCAATTCCACCTCTAAAACAGGTACAATATCCAACCCCACTTCACCCCTATCCATAAAACTATCACCAACATGCACAACAGTACCCTAGCTACCATATTTTACAATAACAAAATCTTTATACTTACGTAGTACCTATATGTATAAGTTTTTTATACTTTTTATCGCCTCTTGCACCTCGTTCTTTTAGAAGGCTGTAAACATTTAATAGGGTAGGTTTACGATGCACGGGGGAGGGAGATGAAGGGGGCGAGGGAGGGGTAGACACAAATTGTTTTAGGCGGACGATTTATTTGGTGTTTGTGGCCTTGCAGTGATGTTTTTGAATTTAGTTTTTGTGCCGGGCAAAGTTGGATGGAAGAAATTGGTTACGAATTACTTAGTAAGTCAAAAGGTACCTACGGCTTACTTTAGTTGTAAAATTAAGATGGCGTTCCGTGTGTCGTTTTAATTTATTATAGTAGGTACTTAATTTTATATTTAAAAGATTTAGAATCGAATTAAACTAAGCTTTTTCGGGACATCGCCAAGCGACTGGTCGACTCTTCCAGTGATCAGTGGACTGGCCTTTTCCTGGGCCAAAGAATCAGCATTACCATACAACTTTATTACTAATATACTTTTGGGCACCTGTCCCATCGCATTTATAATATTAAGTATGGAAGTATGGATTATTTTATTATAAATGTTTCTGAATTCAATAAATCATTTTAATAGCATACCTCTTAAAAATCATACGCCACGATGCATACATGACCTACAAAATAACATAATTATACCACACAAAGTTCAAACATTCAACAAGACAAAAACCATATAATTTACCAAATCGATAAACAAATGGTTACCGGTTTCGAAAAACCATTGATAATTTAATAATTCGTGTGTATAAAACTATAATTATTAATTACATGTACGTACATAAATATAACACTTTTGGTACAAAAACTTGGACCAGTCTGTACCCGCCAATTACGGCCGACCTCTGAGCTAACAGTCAGAATAATCGCTCGTACGCAGATTTATATGACGTTGTTCAATTATATAGGAAATACGTTAAACTAATATATTATAATGTTGATAGGTACGAGGATATCAAGGTAGGTTTATATCTATTGGATTTATCAGTTACCTACCTATACTATAAAGTTGGCTATATGAAGCAATGTGGCAAAAACATTGAATGGTTAGGGTCACGACTTTTGACTGCCATAGAGGCCCTATTACTGCGTTTTCACTGTCCAAACTCTGTATGGATAAGTAACATCACACACAATTACAAATAGGCGAAAACGTGGAATTCTATTATAATCGTACATAATTATTCCGTCGAAAATATTTTAGTAAGTACGTATAAAACGGTGAATTGGCTAAGGCATTTTGGGGTGTACAATACTGGCATTCAGCTGCATCTGGTTAGACTGGAAGTCGACCCCAACATAGTTTAAAAAAGGCTAGGCAGAGATTTTGGGGGTGGGGAGGGGGCTGACCTTCAAAATCCCCCCTCTGCCTACAGCTTTGTTCATAGCTTTCAACACATAAGGGACCATGATCAAACTTTAAAGGAAACAAAACCTAAGTCACTCTAATTGACTTCGTTCGACTCATGCCAGCAGCTGAAGACATATTATTCCGTAATCCCGAAATCAACCCCAAAATAACTTACCATACATTGTACAGCCTGCAAAAAATGATTAATACACCGTGGCGCCGACACCTGCCCTGCTATCTGTACTTGGCATGTGCGGACTTAATTCGGGCTATTAAGTTTTATTTAAGTACCTATAAATTGCTCGAATCAGGGCATGTATGTTATTACTGAGTTATTACTTATTTAGGTACTATAGGGTGATAATATCTGAGGCGGAAGACTGATCATTCTCAAGCTTGTTGTTAACCGAATTTGAATTATTGTTTAGATTTAAAATATGCAGAAGTTACGTGTATTTTTTGAGTTTAAGGACCTGTAGCGCCATCTATTACGTTAAGGATGAACTATCGGAAAAATAAATACGACAATTTTCACCATCGTTTTAGAAGCTATCGTAGTTAAAAAGTGTTTGGAATGCTTTTAAATTGATTTATCTGCCTGAAATGAGAGCAATAAAGTGTCAAAAAAAAATCTGCTGTTTCTTACCTATAAGATTATCTCAGCATACTGGAAAGAAAATACATCGTGAATTCGTGACACAAACGTTTACTATAGAATCAGAACATGAAAGTCGGTTAGATATTTAAAAAAAAAAATTATGGTAGGTACCACTGATTTTTGCGTCAAGATGTGCCTTCCACCATGAACATGTCAGAAAAAACAAAACAACCCTTGCCTTAAGCACTAAGCACTTAATTCTTCTTAAAAACAAAACGTAACTAGAAAAACAAAAATCCATCATTTTAAAACTAATTACTGCAACAAACGAGAATTTAAATTACACTGTCGTTGGTTTCCACTAGTTTTAGCGTTGAGTGAAAGGGCGGAAGCGAGCTTCCAAAACTGGGTCAGCAGACCTGTCAGTGGGGATGGGGGTAGCCCCATTCTCATCCCCCTCGCACTTGTCACTCCGGGCTACCCCATTTACGGGTTAATAGTGAAAAATTAAGTGCAGCGGGTAGGGGGTTATTTAGTTTCCGCTATCGTTAATTTTATTCTGTTGTTTTGAGTTTTCGGTTGCCATTTTTTTAGGCAGTTTCATAATTTTTGTTTATTTGACGTGAATGGAGGAAAATGATGCCAGTTATTGGCTGAAGGGAATAGAGATCGGTGTTTGTATTATTTTAATAATGCTATTTGGTGAATATTTATTTCCTTGTTATTTTTTCCTCATGATATTATTTTCTATCAAAAATCTGATGAAACTTTTGCGTTGTTAAAATTTTAAAAATTTTCATTGTACGTTATTGAAATTAAACTTTAGGAGGTCCTTATGTATCATTGCCTACGTGGGTACATAACCTAACAGGAGTAAAAAGAAGAATCGTGTACTTACTTTGGTCTACAATAGAAATAAGCGAACTCTGAATAGAAATATTAAAAAAAAAACAAAAGGCAAAATAGACCAACTCTAAGCTAAAATCTGATACAAAATTGACAACTGAGACTGTTCTAGAGTCAGTTTTAGTATTATGAACTTTTTTCTAATTGGAATAAAGTACAAAACACTTGAACCAAAGTTACAACAAGTTTTTTATTGAGACGGTAATTGTTTTGTTATGATATTCAATTTATATAAACAAGACTTCGAAGGTACTTCAAGTCTGTAACAAAACAACTCATCATTATCTAGTACAAATATAATAAAGCGTAAGATTTTTGTTTGTTTGTTTAAATGCGCAAATCTCTTAAACTACCAGTCTTACTGGAAAAATATGTTTTGTGTATGATAGCCACATTCATGAGGAATAGTATAGGCTTTATAACATCGCGCTATGACTTATGGGAGTGGAGCAGTAACCAAAGACGTAAAAGACAAAATCACGCGGACCAAGTCGTTTACAGAAGCTATCTAATAAGAATCTAGAATGTTCTAAATACCGCCAAAACTAGCAAAACATTGCACAACACTTAACCATATTACGTTCGTGAATCATCGACAATAATCGGAATACATCCGAGCAATTGATTTGCATACATTGCTCATTATCCGCCATTATGGTACGAAGCGTGTGAAATAGTTTTATATCTTAAATGTTGGCAACACCCACGCTTGCCTTTCCTCAAAATTATATCGATGTGAATGGTTTTTATAGTGATCGTTATTATATTTTTGATTCAGAGCATTGTCTTTTTATGGCTATTTTTATGATTTACTGTGTTTTCCCCGCTGTGCATTTCCAAATCAATACAACTGCCATCGAATCCCCATGATAGGAGTTATTGCATGGGATTTGGCACTTCTTGAGTGTCATATTTGGTCTTTGCATTTCGTCTCATTAATTGTAGACGCTTATTGTAGATTGCTTATTCTATACTTGCTTTTATAGCTACATATATGATCCAGATTTTAAAAAGCTAGTAACACCGAAATGTCTCGATGACCCAGTGGTTTAAACGTCCGCCTCTCGTACATGAGGCTGTGAATTCGATACCGGGCAACTACCACTGTGATTTTTTCAATTCACATGTACTTTCTAAGTATATCTTGGACATCACTGACATAGATGAAGACAAACATCCCTTGCCTAGCAGAGGGACAGTAGTAGTCTGGTGTTCTTTATTATTATTATTAGTACCTCTTTTTTGGACAAATACAAAATATAATTGTGAGTGCAACATCATCACGATGTGTCATTGTCAAGTACTGCTGTACTTTCATCAACCATATATCTTCTCATAAGTACATCAGTATGGAAAATACCAAGCATTATGTTTTTAGTATTAGGCACCATTAATTCGGCAACGTTCGCGTACACTCGGGATTAGTCGGCGTCGGCGTCGACACCTGTCGCTGCGAGCTTCGTTTGTCTGCCTTTGACTTTTGGCGAGTGCTTAGGGATGGGGTAGTAGGTGATAGAAAAAATTGGTATCGATATTTTCGGTCTTTGTAATATTCTGAAAGTTGTAAGTACACAGATTTTGGGTAGTAGGAAGGCCCCCCACGAAGGACCGATGAAGTGGTAAAGGTCGAGAGAAAAACAGACGAGTAATCACGATTTCAAGCCGTTAACACGAACGGTTCTGATAGAGATACCTCGGTAACTTTTTCAATTACCGAAAGCGAATAGCGACAATATAGCTATGGATATTCTGCCGATGCAAAAACATTGAAAACACCTTGAGAATAATTTTACTATAGCTAAACCGCTTATTTGAGTCTTCGCCTGGGAGAAATAAATAATGAAAAAATCCAAAATTTTGACCATGTATAGATCCATAGAATGTTAGTACAAAGAAATCTTAAAAATCTAGTGTTAGTAAAGAAATACCTTATTTAATATACCACTGTGACGTCACATATCTTAAGAACTGCTCAATAAAGTTTTTGTCATTGATTTTTATCTTAATTATAAGTGATTGAAGTCTGTGTAATCACTGTTCGCGTGCAAATGTTCATAAGCCAGTGTGCTACTTATTAGTACAAATTGAAATAGATGAAAACTTAAATCTGGCGCCTAAATCGTCGTCTGCTCAAATTAGTTCAATTCTGAAGTTCAATGACATAGGTATTGTTTTTGTTTATTAAAATCTTATGTCAGTGATCCATACTTCTTCTAAATGTTATTATCGATATTACCTCTCTCATCCCTATTCTCCCATAATGGTCATTTCGGTAATGGCGTGCCGGAGCCCGCGGGACCGCCGGGAGGGGGCCGCGCTGCCCTTGCGCAGCCGTGCCCTTGCGCAGGTCACCTTGCACAGGTACGCGCATGCGCCTATTGCGCTCAACCAACCTTTTATCCCTCACACTCGAAATCTGACCTTATTTTATTTGAGTAAGGCTGGTTTTTGAATAATTGTAATATCTGTTAGGGCTGCACACACGGTTCCGGTATTGTACGGTTATTGATTTCGGAGATTAAATCTAGGTATCAGATTTCTTTTTGGTATATCGATTGGATAATGTAAAAGTATCGGTTTAAGTTTGATTTATTGATTGGAATTTGATGCGGAATAAATGAAAGTTATTTTTTTTTAAGCCTAGCAGGATGAATGTACTGTTTGCATTGGTAACGATAGGTCGTGAACTCGGCTTGCCACAAAAATGAGAAAGTTTCTGCTATATCTTATGTTTAGTTGTAATTAATTAATACACTCTTTAGTATTTTATGAACACACGCATAATTCAATAGCCTCAGAATAAGTTACAAGATGGCGGTATTTTTACACCCAAACACTTTTCGGCAGACAGTGTTCCTAATCTATCTTCTATACATTAAAAATGCTTTGTCCTGAATGACTGACTGACTGCCATTTACATTCTTACAGTGTGAACAAGCCTTATTCTAACGAGTTCCGATTTCGGTTTTTTTTTTAAACCAATTGCATTTTATAGGCGAGCGTGACAGGATAATTTAGGAAAGAGTGGGTTTATCTTTTTTGTTCATTGCCTTGCGCATGCGATTCCCAAGTGTCTGCCATTGTTTTTGCAGATTTTTTTGCCGACCATTGTACTACGATACGTTTAATAGGTATTGAAGTAATAAATATTAACGTTTAACATTCGTTTCTGGTATAATTACGTCGAGTTTTTTATTGAAGCGAGGATCGACGTGCAATGGTTTTGTTTATAGTCTATGTGTCCGTTTTTTTGACGTCAGGATAAAACCTTGTAATCATATTTTGTTATACTTGTAATTTGCACACGTGTTTACAGTAAAAAATCACAACGATCAGTAATAAATATTGCAATTACATTTTATTATCCGAATTAATCTATCATTCAATGTTGTCAATAAAAAATACAACTGGCACGTTGCAAAAAAAATATGGCGGCAAAGATTCCATTACACAAAGACCATAGATAAAGATTCTTACTTTTTTGCACAGACTCAGCCATTCGTCACCAAGAAGTTTGATTCCAACCTATGCGTTGTTTGAATGTCTTCTGAATTTTTCTCACGAATTGGGCCGTCTTATTATAAGGCAAGGAATAAAAAGACTTTCAGTACTGGGAACCAAATGATGACGTGTTTGAATGGAGTTTTCCTCCTGTCTGTAATTTCTAAAGCTTTCTTCTTAGAAATAATATGAGTAAGGATGTGAGTCATACGTAAAGTACAGCCTGAGTTAGTACTTAGGGTGTCTACATATTACAATACCAAAGTGCCCGCGAGTTACGGTTTTGGTTACTGCTCCGTTCCCGTAGGTCGTACCGTAATGTTTTATAGACTATACTATTAGGTACTCATGAATCTGGCTATTATACCTACACAAAGATTTTTTCCAATCGCACTGACGTGACGGTTCTAGAGATAAACAAACGCTCGTATAAACAAACGAAAAAAAAATCTTAAGCTTTGTTAACTATATTAGTAGGTATAGATAAGTATACATAGATTACGTTAGCTCTAAAGGAACCTTACATAATCTTTATAGGAAGTATCATTATTTAAGGGTATTGAAGAAAATGAGAGAAATATGTCAAATGGTAATTAAGCAATATTGATAAGTTTAAAAATTTGTTTAATCTAGAATTTAGTTAGCATAAGTCTGCTTAGGAAACATTAAGTTCTGAATAAACTAGAACTAAAAAGGCTCTCTAGAGCTGCGACAGGGGCTGTGTTTAATCGACTAAAGAAGATATATTTTTATGGTAAACAATAACATAGGTGAAATAGAAAATGATAATTACTTGACCTGCATTCTGAATGAGAGTTAAAATTAGTTTTATATTACATTTTAATTAAGTTAAATATCCCTAAGTCTTGTACCTGACTATAATTAATAACTAACTATCTGAAAATTATTATGTTTCGTTTTTGCGTTTTTATTTTATTTTTTCTAAAAAAGAAAATTGGGCAATTAAAGCAGGATATTTATTGTTTCTTTCACAGGAATCATCGCCAACATTGACGCTTTTTTCGTCAAAGGTGAGTATTTCAAAAATCGAACATTGGCATCATCCATTGTCATTGCTTGACCAGAAACAAATAATATCCTGCGTTTTTTCTTTCGTTTTTTATTTTGTTGTGTTTTATTTTATGTATTTTTCTGTGTATTTTTTTTGTTTGTGTATTATTTTCGGGGCGGGTTGTGTTGCATGGTCGTAGAAGCCATTCATCATCATCATTGCTGTGAATGCTAATTTGGTGTACTTATATGTATGAGTGTTACCTAGATGTATTTAATTAAGTTTTGAATTTATAATAATTATTTAACGTATTTTTGACGAAGTCAGTACCTAGATCCGGCTTCGGGCCGGATGTATTGCTAATTTACATATTTATATAGATGTTTTATGTAGGTAGTCTGTAGAAGAAGCGAATGAGTGAATGATAAAGATCAATTTATTTTAATTTAATCGATGTAGTGATTAATAGGAAAAATGTTGTAGATAATGACATAATTAGCGTTTTTCCCAAAATAGATGTAAATAGTGATAGTTAATTTACGTCCTAAGTATATATATTTAGGTATATTATTTTATATATTTAGTACCTACTTTTCTGTAGAAATATTACTGTTGTATAAATACCTCTACATAGTATAAAACAAAGTCGTATCCTGCCGTTTGTACGCTTAGATCTTTTGAACTACGCAACGGATTTTAATGCGGTTTTCATCAATAGATATAGTGATTCAAGAGGAAGATTTATGTATCAGACATTACACCCGTGCGAAACCGGGGCAGGTTGCTAGTTGCTAATAAGTAACAGTAGGGACTGGCGTACCTAATACGAAAATAACAATTAAACACCTACTTTTAAAATAAAGAAATTACAAAACAATTGGCATTCTGCCTGTAAGAGATCAGGACAGATGCGGTTTCATTTAAATTATATAAATTATAGCGCAAATAAAACCTACTCGTTGTACCGAAAAAACAGTAAAAACTATCTATTCTAAAAATAACGCTTTTAACATAATCGCGTAAATCACATGTTTTATTTGTTTCATAAATTAATTAGGAGGTATCTGTACCGTTTTCACGCAGTTTTGATCCAATAAAAGTGTTAATAAACATGAAATTTATGGGCTATTAGCTGTTAGATAAAATGCCGTATACTTTGTTGTCGTAGGACAGTCCACCTTAATTAGAAAGGTTTGTCACTATAGTAGCGAATTATTAATTAAATAGGCATATTTTAGGCAGATCAAAGAAAGGTTAATCGATTAACCTATTCAAAATGCTTAATTAATTGATAAAATTTTGTCTTTTCTTAACCTTATGTGTTTTAATTAATTAATTTAACATTGTATACAAACCGCCATAAATAAATAAAGATTAAAAATATAAACTTAACATTCCACCTATTTTTACATATGTATAACACGAATACAAAGTGAAAAGAAATATATTTTACTTATTAAATTGTTGAAGTTGTTGCAAACAGATTACAAGTCATAATGTCTTAGTCAAGTCATAGTCATTTAAGTTAAAATTTAAAACAGTACCTAAAAACATTAGGTAATAAGACTTGAAATCAATTACAATAATTCGTTCGATAAATAAATAGGTATATTGGAATATTTTTTATTTTAACACGAAACTATGTAGGATATTATAAATTACGTAGAATCTAACTAATACCTACTTATTAAAAGAGTATAAAAAACTATTCATCACCCCAGAAGCGTTTAAACATAAAAAAAATATCTTTCAGACTCCAAGGACCAAAATCGTGATTAGTACGGTTGGTAACTTAAACCATTCGTATCTAGATATAGGAACCAGATATTACTTTATTATAATAAGTTGTCTAAATAGATATAAAAATGTCTATTATCAGAAATAGAATTTGATCTTAATGATTAGATCTGATGATTCTGTGCAGTACTGTTACCATACTGTTATGTGAGGCCGGTTTGTTTACATGTGACAAAGTGGAAAGGTAGTAGCACAAGTTGGTGCTGTCGTCCAGAATGAGCCAATGAAATTATAGAGTATATACCTGCCACATTTGTGTCAATAAAATAATGTAAAGCAAAAAAACAACAACGTGATACAAATTAAAAATACATGTGTCGATGATGACTGTTTATAGACAACATCAAGCAAACCTCTAAATCATCATTTGTTTAACACGGTGACTTATTGGACTGTACTATACACTGTGCATTTGGTTAATATAATTAATTTGCATGTAACAATTTATTTTAAATTGATTATTCAAATTATTATTTTAAATTGCCTATTTATAATAAGCACGTGTCTGTGTATCAATATTGGTTGTGCAGACTTTGTCCTTTATCAGTTAATTAACTTACTGATTATTCTGGTCTGTGACAGATCGCGCGGCATACTCGCTCGTGTTAATATATTTTAATTAAAACAACTTGAGCGGAGTATTTGAAACGCGGCGGGCGGCAACATGCCTATCGGTGATTATTTCGCTAATACGTAGTTTTAATATTAATTAGTGAAATTGTTAAAATCAGGCCACAGTTGTCCCACGAATGTTGATATCTTCAAACTAGGCAATAAAATAAATGCCTCAATGGAACGATGTGATTTGACGATATCGGCAGTTTTGTCAACAATATTATTCTGGCCTACTCGGCCTTTTTCTGGTTAGAAAGTATATTATGTATTTTAATTATGTATAAATATTGAAATATTTCAATGTTTATCGTTTGATATGTCAGTAATAAAAATTACAAAATGAATTATTAAAACAATATTTCGTGTCGTATTTTTATTATGAATAGGTATAATTTATTTTTAACTTGGCGAGAATCAATTGAAATTCAGATGATTTGTTTTAAAATTTGATTAAGTTTCCTTATATTAAAAAACTGTTAAGATTTAACAAACCAGCTTTTTAATATCAAAAATATTTATTATTCTGTAACTATAATATGTTAATACTAACTAACTGGTTGTTATGCAAGCTATTTTTTTGTTAACCAGAAACTAAACAGTGACAAGTTGGATCAACTGTTTTTTTTTTAATAATTTGGTCCTTTATTAAATGGTTCATAATGATAAGTACAACGACCCCATTTCATGTACCTGGTAAACCAAAAATAAGATTGTATATGTTCAATGTTATCGTTTGTATAATGAGCTGCTGCTAGGTTATCTTTAAAAAATAAAAGTTCAATTTATCGGAATAACGTTCAGATAAAGAAGATCAAATACCGATCTCAGATAGCTGAGCTGTACCAAGTCGATTGCTTAACCAACATTAATAATGTGAACATGTTTTAACTACCGTAGTTATTCAGTACAAGCCATAAACATGTCGAGCCTAAATTATTTCCAATAATGAGCTATCAAACCTGTATTAAAATTATTACGTTAATTAGCTTTTTTAATATTTAAATTATTGAAACGATAAAAAGTAGTTTGAGATAATTATAAAATTATAGCCAATTATTTTTTGTAGGTTTATTTTAATTTAATTATTTTTGGTAGCGATTTGGACTTGCAACTCTGAGTGTTATATGAAGTTAATAGACAAACCAAAGTCCTTAAATATATTGGTCCTTGTAGTCGCAAAAGCATTTTTTAGGTTGAAAATTATTTTATGAACTTTAAAAAAATCCTTATTAGACTTTAAATAATAAGGTAGTTTATTTATATTCATGTTTAAAATGGCAGTAATACCTACTCGTGTAAAGTATCGTGGTTAGCCCGTCGTCCACCACTTTAATGACCCATTTTCCCCCTGTAGACTTTTACTACTTTCTTACGCAAGATATACATAAACAGCTCGTAAACCTCATGTTTTTCGTATTCCTGGACATAGAACATAATAAAAATAAATTAAACTTAATGCAATAACTATAAATTGTTAATCACGTAAACTGAATCTAATTTATAAAAGCTTAACTATTTGTAAAACATGATACTCACAATCTCTAGCTTCTTAGAAATCATTCTATTGACGCCAAAAAAATAGATGTAACTAATCTCAACTGTAATAATAATAAAGAGGTAAAATGGTTTGTTTGTTTGTAAGAGGTACCTATTCTCTGAAAGTACTAACCCGACTGCAAATAATCTTTCACTGATAAAAAGTTACACTATTGGCAAGTGCCATAGGATATTTTATGGGATTCTGGACTTCTACGTGGGCAAAGTCGTGGATAGGTAGAAGGTAGCCGTTTAATAATTTAAGTATCTAATTCAATAGCTAGTAGCTGATATGAGATTTCCTTGTAAATAATCACGTAAGTAGTTTTAGATAAAGGAATTATTTGGAACAAATGTTATTATTAAACAAACTAGTTTTAGGACGACAGTCGACTTTATTTTGACTTTCTTTCTTAGGACCTAGCCAACTTGTTTTCTGTATCAAATCCATATTGATTCCTATACCGACTCATATAATTATTAATTACTAGCTTCTACCTAAATTTCAGAAATGCTAACATTCTAAATTATCCCATGCGAACACAGTTAAGGTATTAAAATTATTCTATCAAAATTTATATAAGTACCAAAGAAATGTAGGGAAATCAATGTTTAGTAATCATTCAACACACGTACCTAGTTAATTAGCACTCTGAACGACGCGTTGGCGCAGCTTTAACATTTACAAAATTAAAATGGTTTCAACAAATAGTCATCGTCCCTAGTAAAATTCTACTAAATCCCAAATATAAACTTGAAAAAGCTGTCGTACCACTCATTGTACAGTAATTTCCTGTATTTAAAAGTAACTAAATGATTCGATTACTAAGACATATGTACAGTCATTCTGAGCTTAGGTACGTGTAAAAGTATTATACGATATTGAATAATACTAGTTACTAAGATGAGATATAATATGAGAAACTACTTTTTGGTAGGGGAAATCTAGATTTAGTTATTTTTCTTCTAAATGACTTTTAAAAGCTCCTTTTTATGCTCCAAAATAAATAAATAAGTTGACTGACTATGTAAACTTTATTTATGTCTGTCGTATTAAGTACTATAATTAGTCTCTTTTTATTAACTATTAAAAGGTGCCATAAATCAGTGTTCTTCAGCCATTCATCAGCAGTCATGAGTTGGCATACCATCGTTAAAAAAAATTAAGAATAAACAAATAATAAACATCGTATCAAACATAAAAGATTCTATCAAAATATTTGCTTAAAAACTAACACTATAAAAACCCAAATGTCTAAAAGTTCCCAACCACGACCGACCTTTAACGTAATCGCAATTATTATCTTGAACAATTAGTCATACTCTATCGAGATTTCACTTAAACAATGTTTCATTGCATCCGGATGATATTACTCATCGCAATTGGCGTGGTTAAGATATGAGTAATATCACTGATGTTTTAATAATGGAGTGTTATCCTAAAATCTTTAACAAATGAAGACGATCGTCATAAAAGTGAGTTACAATCACTGCTGGACTTGACTTTCCCAACGGCCGCGACAGTAAACGGTGGAAGGCAAATAGCTTAATTAGATGAGACGATTGCTGTTGCGCAGAAGTAGATAGCAGCTGGTTAGGTTTTAATTAACAAATTACCGCGTTCATGCACCAATCACTCGCACATTAACACTCCATTTCTTCTTACTCCGTGTTGCAAGTACATAGATCTTTATAACATCTCAGTGCGATTGTCAATAGAGGTGCGAAGGTGAAATTACCTTGCGGTAATATTTACCCGTTTGTAGGACTGTAGGCGTCATTGTATGACGTCATGTTAGCTTTAAATCATCATTATTCTCCTTATTTTTTTCTAACTGCTATATTAGGTCGGTATCTGTTGAGTTCAACGTCCGGTCTCCAAGGACCAATATTTATATCAGGCATAACAAAATAAACTTTACAAATTATGTTGACTTTGTAAAGGGCATTGAATTCCAATCAAGTTTTGACGTTCTCCTTTAGTAACTGAATGAAACTCAAGAAATGTTGTCTTTTTGCTATGGGTTTAGGATACGCATGGGTTACGTACAATCCTTAACCCCATACGCACCGGAGTACGGAAGGATGCTCTGAACGACCCCGTGCCCCGGCCAAAGGTAGTTGATGAACACCGTGGTGTCATAATCGGTTGGAGTCCGACGCAACCCTCCCCCTTTCCCGAGGCGAAAGCAGACAATGAAGAATTCTCCCAAAAAAAAAATTCTTACCCATAAGCTTCGTTCAAAGTTATAATATATCCGTATACCTTATACAGCAGTAAAATTTCTTAGCATCAGCTTTTCGCGTCTATTCGTAGTCCAGTCCATCCTCTACCGTGAATTCCTTTAGGTTGAGCGCTCTAAAAATATGCCAAAAGTAAATAAAATTTAACACCATAATCAAACAAATGGAATCAAACTAACAATTAATACCAACATGAAGCTAAAACCGATGAACATGAGTCAGTTGAGTTAGATGCGCGTGCGACGTTGTTTTCTTACGACGCGCGCCGCTCCGGATGCGGGCATGCCGAGTTCATAGGTTTTAGAAGGATTAGATGCAATTATTTCTGTTCTAATTTTCTATTTCTTTTTTTTTTTGTGACTGTCACTTTTTATTGTGATCATGTCTGAGGGTATGGTTTTTCTCTCGTCCCAGCATTCGTTAATTGTAATCGCCTAGCAGCTAAAACCTTTTACCGATTGATACGTCTTTCTGTTTTCTAGGTTTTCTCACTGCCGTTTTGTGCAACTAAATTGTTTAGTTTTAGAACTTTCATTAACTTAATTTGTACCTACTTAGTGGACTTATTTAAACATATTTAATCTTTACTATAAATTCGTACTAGTCGTTGAAAACTTGCAAGAAAAATATTTATTTGGCCGTTCTATAACATTCCTAACTCTGCACCAAGAAAAGTCACATCGAGATATTCAGTAAAGTACAAGTGAAGTGTCTCTGCTACTAGAAATAGCCGCTACTACTGAGGGGGGAAGGGGGGAGGGAAGCGATGTACTTGCGGGGCAAGAGGGCGGGGGGACATATACGTTTCCGTCGCGGGAGCACGTGGCGATTGCGTTGATTTTTTCTTTTATTTTTTTGTTTTATGAGAGGATGGTAGATATGAGTAATTTTTGGTTAGACATATTAGGCATGTCCTTTTTTTAATATGGGCTGTGCTCAGCTGTTAATTAAATGAATGAGAGGTAACGTTTTTGAATGATGTTTGTTTGTCCTATGAATGAACTAAAAGGACCATTATATTATACATAACGGTAAAATATAGAGATGCATTTTTTTTACACAAATTGTAATCAAAACTTTGTAAGGATTGTGAAAGTTTTTAGCAACTTTCAAAAGTGTTTAACCTTTAGTGCTAAAGTGATCTTTCTAGTTTTTTCAAACTTTTAGCCACGTTGAATTAAACAAACATCTTGCTACCTTTCTTTCCTCACAAATCAAGTACTTGGTTGATTAGGTACTTGTATAAATGCAAAATATGGAATATTACTAACCCTTTTGTAAAGACAGAAAACTCTTTTACCCATGGAATCTAAATCAATTTTATTACACATTTAAATCGCGGATGACTCGATTTATTTTTATGACCCAGTAAACCGTATATACATACCCATATAGTTTCAGTGTCGGGAAAATCTATACGGTGTAGTTGAAATAAGTGAGGCTTTTGCTTTAACCTTGTATGCAAGATTTTTTATTGGTTGAAGATCTTTTCAAATCCTTTTAGTAATAATTACGAGCCTGAACACGTCATCAAGAACTTGATTTTTAGTCTGAGATACGAGTATGTTTAATTTTTCTCAACCACCATGTTCTCAACAACACCACCTCTACCTCTGCCTACCTCATCGACATAATCTCCACGATTAATACCGACATCTACAACGCACGTACTCGTAAGTACTGTGGAGTACTTTGCATACGAAATCCCCTCGATTTATCGTCAGCATTACCAAGGTAACAGGGACCCGTAAATCCAGCACCTACAGTAATAATGGCGGTATAATCTTTATAAATTCTAACTGACCAGCGTTGGTACGGGTCTTGGAGCATAGAAGAGAGGGAGATGTGTTATCACTGCAGATAGATGTTCTGAGTAGAAAGTTTTCAGTTTTTTGCATCAGTATAGGTAGATACTTCGTAGATATGTTTGGTAATTTTAGGTTTTAATTTTGCGTGTGGTCCTTGTGGGCGAGATCTTTTTAGATGAATCTCTTTAAGACACTTTTCTACTGTATGTAAACTAGCTGACAAATGGTTTTCGGCAATGGTCTAGCTTTCTGCTAACGAAAGAATTTTTATAATAAGCCTTCTAGAGATTACCTCTTAAAACCAAACCAACCATTTTACCTCTTTATAATATTTGTTAAATATTTGTATTTGTATGATTACAAGTTTGTATAACTGTCATGTAAAATGTGATAAACAAAAAAAAACATTATCTAGTAACAATTTCTTCGTAGATTTTGTAATTCATCGAAAGTACCGTATTATTTTTCCTATGTTACATTTCTTCGATCTAAGGTACCACTACCAACATATCTGAACTGTCGAGCAAGTAGACCGCGGGTACATATTTCACGGCGGTGTGGCAACGCGGTGTCGCCAACCAAAATAATACAGAATCGTGTGGGTGGGATGCACTCGCTGGCACAAGGAGCTTGGAAAAATAGTTCTGGGAGTAGACGAGATAGTTTGCATAGGAATGTAGTATTAGAACCAAAAACTCGTGGATTGTGAAAAGGCTGCATATTATGCTTTGTAAGGGTATCTGTTTTATATTCGTGGTGTTAACGGTGGTGCCACATTGATATTAATCTGCCTGCTACTTCGTTTGCATGAAAGTCAAGTATACTATAAACATATCCTATGACACTCAGCAATAGTGTAGCGCTTAGGATAAAACTTAAAACATGTTATCATAATTATGGGCACAGTCAGCCTAAAGATCGCTGACCTAGCAATAATTGCAGATATGCTTGGAAGCAATATATACGCCAGAGATGTATGTACAGATATCTCCGCCCATAATATCTTCACCACCAAAGTCCTAACTAACAAATGTTTGAAACCCGATGCCATCCCAAGTACTTACTCTTGCTTGTGACAAATACTGCCACCTCCACACGAGCCCTACGCCAACCATCATTAAAGTATTTTTATAATGTCTATGTAAGTTTAATCTGGTCTCTAGCATTATTCACCGGCCGCTGAGCGATATACACTCGGCCCTCGATTGGACAACACTACGCTCCTTTGATTTAGATCTGGCGCTTCGTTTTAAGAATAAAAAAATGATTTTTATTGAGAATTATTAATGGCGGTTATGTAATAGGGATGTGTAGGTGTTAGGTACTTTACCTTTCTTTTTGTGCGTTTTTTTCTTTCTTAAAGTTTAGTGTAATAAGGTATATTTTCGTTCTGAATGCCCTGTCACCTGCATACGTGAGGACTTGCAGCGGATAGCGTTACCGTGGCTAACGAAACGCAAACATAGATTTTGTTAAGGCCCAGTGCCTTATAAAATCTATATTTTCCATCGATAAGCTAAGAAGAATACACTTGGTGGATTAATGAATTGGTCCTAGTAGGTATGAGATATCAAAATTTCCATTAGTAAAAACACCTGAAAATAATCCAACAGTACGTGATCAGCGCGGGGGCAGGCAGATTACGAGGTACCCACAGAAATAGCCCGTCTATGTAAGTACCTACGTAATTGTAAAAATAAAATGTTTGTTTTGACGCAGCAAAGTGCTGTCTCCTCTACAAGATGGCTTCCTTATGTCCGTAGAATGATTTTATGTGTTAGTTGCACATAAGAGAGGAAAAGGAAAGTGATAAATTTTGTGCTTTAGCAATTAATATCGATTATAACTAAACAACATTATTAGGAAAATAAAATAATCTTAAAATAAATGTATGCTGATGTCTTATTTTGAACATACTAAGTATCTAAATCGTCGAAAATCACATGTAATGTTTTGTAGACAAAGGACCAAAGAATTAGTTTGGTCCTTCAGGGCATAACTTCATTATAGTACAGCCATTACCACAATTTTGATTATTACAGTTCAAAGTATTCTTTATCTACCATTTGTTATTAGTTTTAAACTCTCAGATGAAAACCATATTTTTCTATCACCAGTAACATTTATTAACCCCCATACGCCATATAACAAAATTACCTCAAATCGTGAAAGAATAATTATATTCAAATAATACCAATAACACTTGCGAACGGAATAATACTCGTTTTCGCGCTCAATCATAACTACATTTAATATAGCGGATACCACGTGCGCGTGAGCCGATGATAATATAGTGGCATTCAGAAGGCCGACTTGACTTTGCGCACTATATGTTTCGAGCTTTAATTAAAATATAAATAGAAAACAAGCATAGTGATTAAAATATTATTCGGCGTATTTTATACTTAACTAGTTGCATAGAAAAAAGCTTTAAGAATAGGCTTGGAATTAGCATCCTTCCAGAGAAAAACTAAATCAACAAATCTGAAAAAATATAACACAATTTTATAACTTATTTTACCTTCTAAAATGATACTATTGAATTTAAACTCCAATGGTAGGTATAATTGTGTACTCGTAGAAGCTGTGGACAATCAGCTGAACCTTCTGAAGCCATCTGATCTACATCGCACAGCGTACCGCGCCGCGTAAGTGAATAAAAATGTGACAAATGTTTGAATTACAAGAAATGTGCGCAAACGCAGTATTTTTAGATCGGTACACACGTTCTTTATAACTCACGCTATAAAAATTACTCTAAATTATGTGTAGTGAGTCTTGAGTGTCTCGTTACTGCGAACGACTTTATTTTCGGCTAAATATAAACTTTATTTCGTGGTAGTGTTCATGTAAGAAGTACTACAGTAGGTACTACACACATCAAAAGTGTCTAGGGATCAATATATTATTATTACCAAATACATCTTGATCCCTAGACACTTTTGATGTGTATAGATGACGAGTTTTTGATACTTGCTTTGAGGGTATTAACTTTTGACGTAAGTATCAAAGTTTGGTACTTTGTTCTGAAGTACTTTTAGACATGATAGGTTTTCTAACAGTTGAAGTAAACAGAATTGGATATTTCACGAATCGGATATTTTTCTTTAATGCATTTACAGTAAGTAGGTAGCTAGAAATTTGTATTTGCAGTACTTCTAACTTGTACAAGTAACCTACTTTAAAGTAGATCCTGTAGGAATATATAGGTAAATTCCGGTTCATTACCTGATGAGATTACATGTGACTTTTCAATTAATATGTACTTCTAACTTGATGTGTACTTTTTTATTGTGAGAAAAAGTTATAATGAACATGAGTCTTAAATCGTCAATGTTCCTTGAGCAAGCGTAGTCAATAGTCGTACCTTCTCTGTATGAGAAGAGGCCTTTGCCCTGCAGTGGGCTGGAACTGTTTTTGGCTAACTTCTTGCCTGGCTTTGTCTCAACCTATAAGCCTTACCGGACCGTTGACCGGATACCTTAATCTTAGAAAGTGGATAGGTACTTGCGAATCACGAAATTCAAATAAAAATAATAATTCCTTCAAATCTTAACCCCTTAGGTGTCCATCATTACTTTCAATCACCTGACCATTACTTCGGCAAATAAATTGGCAAACGTATATAAATTGCGAGTAAATCTTTTATGTACCATCAGCAAACTATTAAAATGGCGATGTTCTATCAATCAAGTTTTTGTTTTATGGTCCCAATTAACTTGGTAACGGTACTCGCACTAAAACTTACGTTAAATGAACAATGTTTTGTTAATACTTTTTTAAATCGATGTGTTAATTTTCGCGCCTTGCTTTGCCTTACCTGTATTTATGATATAAAATAAAGATATTCTCCATATGTAAATAGCTTAAAAATAAAAAATAATGGTTCTATTTGAGACTGTAAACAGTTTACCTTATGACAAATTAATGAGTGTTTAGGACCACAATTTTTTTGTCTGGTCTTTCGAGACTTACCCAAAATTCTTGGAAAAGCTTCGTAGGTCATATCTAGTCCAAAAATAAAATATCTAGTTTATCTAGTGCTATTATTTTATTATTTTTTTACTTCCCATTTGACTTTGAATATTACAGGATGATTGTATACTATAAGTTCCATTAAATTTTTCATATAACTACAACAAACAGAGAAAAAAAAAAGAGGATGTAGTGACAAAGATAGAAAAGGGTATGCTTAGATGGTTCGGTCATGTTGAGAGGATGAGTGAAAGACGATTAACAAAAGGTATTTATATGGCAGAGGTGAGTGGCAACGTAGGGAGGGGTCGCCCTAGGAAGACCTACACTGACCTTATTGGTGAGGTTCTTCAGAAAGGTCAGGTGCGGAGTACTCGTAACCGGCGTGCTTGTATGACGAAATGTATGAACGTAGATGAGGCGAAAGGAGTATGTAAGGATCGTAGCAGATGGCGTTCTGTGGTTTCTGCCTACCCCCATGGGAAAAAGGCGTGAGTTTATGTATGTATGTGTACAACAAACAGACAAAGACTCATCTTTCACTTTGCACTCTAAAGTTGTATTTAGCGAAATTCAAACAATTTGTTTCGGTATTTTCGCGAAGTGCTGGCGCAATTCGCGAAATAATGATATCAATCAGCAGAGCTTTAATAGCTCAAACATACTCGTCAATAAAAATACGTTGGGTTCGAGAGCCGTTAGAGAGAGAACTATTATTTTTTTCACTTATATTGTCAGTTAAAGTGTTTCGTACATTCAGTTTAATAGCTCGAGGAATTGTTATAAAAAGTTGCGAAAACGTTGTGTTGATTGGCTTGTAACGTTTAATTGTATCGTTAATAGTTAAGTGATACATTTAACGTCTTATTCCGAATCAAAGATTTCCTGTTTATTGATTTCTTAATTTAGAATAACGACTATAATAGGGAAATTAATGGTTGCGGCTTAAGATATTGGTGTGCACACTATCTTTATGCCTTCCATGAAATTAAGCCAAAGTATTCTTGAATTTTCCTCATTTCGTTCTTTTTCTGAACACGAACAAAGACTAACTTCTAATTTTGTAGTCGTCGATATGCTAAAATCGCTACGCTAACCAAACTGTTAGTCACAAAAGGAAGATTTTTATTCCTCAGCCAATTTACAGAAACACTTATTTAAACTGCATGTAAATAGTGTCGAAAACGCCATAAAGATTAATGAAAAATCCCCTAGAAGTCTACTTGACACGTGTAAACGCGACGCGGCGACGTCGGTGCCTCGCGTGCTATCCTAATTGCCTAACTTTGTGCACAACTTACCTACGCACTGTGCTGCGTTTAGACGTGAGTGTAGTTGCTACTGGAATATTGTGTGTTTATCGTTTTATGTTTATTACCGTGATATAAAAACAATGATTTGTTGACTCTTGTGACTCCATCTTAGACAATGGTTTGGGCTCTCTATTTCGCGTTAATTTGGTCCTAGGAGTCGCAAAGTACGAATTTAAAAAAATTATATATGTATATGTAAAAGAATGAAAAGTCCGCAATGTTGACAAAAACCCCTTGTAAGCTAAACGTGTTCGACAATTTAATTCAATTTCCTCATAAAGTTAACGTTTGCGATGTAAAAACAATTGAAAAAGTTTTATATGAAATCGTAATTAATTGTATGCAAGCTTGGAGCCGCGGATGTACTAAGTGGTATAGATGTAGCAAAACATCATGTGATGTAAACATTTTTCATGTGTTTTTCTCATAAACTGCTGTGACATTTTCTGATATATTTTTCCTGTGGCTGAGTAAACCCAGTATTTTATGTCGTTGCAACATGAAGTGCTGAAGAAAATCTCTAGAAGTCCCGATCCAAATGACCATTAAATACAAAATAAAAATAAAAAATTACTGTACATCAACATCTATTGTTTTTATAGACTTTTCTCAGGAATAACAATACAGAAGTACTTAGAAATTAATAAACAACGTACAGACAAAACAAAATGATATTTCCGTCCGCTCAATTCTAATTATATACTACGCTTGTTTTTCCATACAATTATTAAGTAGATGATCGTAATCCTACTGCTGTTTGTCTCAGTTGGCAACGCCACCGATTCTTTAGTAAACAAATGCACGATTCCAAGTGTTCTAAATATGTAGGACACAGGAAAATTCTTTCATAAGTTTGCAACATAAGATTAATTGGGCTTTCTCTTTGAATATTTCATTTTTTATCTTAATGTGTTAGAGATTGATTTGTTAGTAATGTTAGCGCCGTTTTCATTATTGTGTTGAAAATGTTTACATATTTTAGTTGCTTTCCAACAAAATGTAATTTAAAAAAAAAAGGCTTATTTTCCAAAGGATATATAAAACCTTTCTTTTGATTCCACGGGCAAACGGAAAAGGCTGACATATTAGTTTGAACTGAAAACATTTCTCATGTACTTCACCCTTAATACAGGCTGATACTTACTTAGAAACCAAAAACACTGGTCCTTAGATACAAAAAGACCAGAATATTGGAAAATAATATTATTCAATAGTCTAGTAACTAGCTCCAGTAACTAGCACATCTAAACAGGTCTATTGCAAGTGCGTGCGCCCAATACTTACCCGACTTATTTGAGGGAAATGCGGATTGTGTGAAATAGACACAACTATCGCCTCTTCTAACTAAAGGTTATGTAGGTAATAATGGTACTATTATGCCTTAGTTTTTATGGTTAATGAGCTCATTTGTTTGGCTATTACTGGCTTGTTATGGCTATATCTAAATGTTGGTTGGTAATCTATGATATCGATTTTAGAATCTTTGAATGTTTGGTTATTTTAAATTAATTATGAAGACTGAATAGTTTATTTGGTCATTAATACTTATTATTGAATAAATTGTTATTTCATTTTGTTTTTTTTTTATTAGTACTTAATTACAGTGTTTTTCTGGGTAAACTAACTCCATCGTACACTTTGTCTCAAATTGTCTCTGTCACCTCTGACCTAGACTAGATTCAACAGTAAACCCATCTTGTATAAAAAAAAAGTTATTGAATTATTTGTATTTAAAGCTAAAGTGTGTAACGGTTTTGAATTAGCATTAGCATTTTCCTGGGACTGAAACTGAAATGATTTCTGCATTTTGTGTTGCTCAGAAACCGGTTATTAACCTAAATGTAACTTTATTTTTTTTAATTTAAGAGTCATTCTTGTATGAATCCACTTACTTACGATACATTAGTAAGATCTAATAATGCTCATACTCAAAATTCGAAGGTATCGCAATGACAGCCCTTCATGACAATACAACAAAGGTTTACTATCACAGGGACCCCTAACAACAAACCAGAAATAGAAACATTACGCACTATAACGAAAACAGTTGGAAACTCTTGATGACTGGCAATTATTTAGCGGAAATAAGTTCTGCGCTGCGGTCACACCGCTTGCGTGCGCGCCGGTACCCACGCGATCCAAACGACACACAAACCACAACATTGCCGACTTTCTTTTACAACTTACCGTGCCACCATTAACAGAAGTGGTAATGTATGAAGACCATGTAGCTTCAGCGATACGTACGGGCAATAAAGAATAGTTTTGACAGTCAGACAGGTGTTAAATTTATAAGTTGGCGTGTTTATATCTCGGGCCGATTGTATCACCCTAAGTATCGTGGAAGCGCCTCCGTCGGCTGTTTAGTGCTGCTCGGCATTTTATTACGTTCATAAATGTTAATTTTATGTTAAATTCTCTGGATTCTTTCACTTTTTGTTTGGTGTGTCGGGGTGCGATGTGCGACTCGCGATTACGGCACGATATCTGTTCTAAATGGTATTTGTATCGGTTTTATCGAATACTTTCGTTGACACTTAATTTTTTTTATGATTCTGTACCGATCTTGATAAAGTATTTCAAAAGGTACTAGCATTTTTGGTAGTACAAGCCTCCATTGAACAGTCACAAAAGTTAAATTATTTTGTTAGTAGTTATCCCAGTTTGTATTACGATAGAAGCTAGGGGATCTAGGACCAAAATAATTCTTGTAAATAGACATGATTTTACTTGACTACCTTCATAATCCCCTTCTATAAAATCCTAGAATAGACTGATAATTACAGACAAATAGAGCATAAGACTCATGCGCACCACATCCCTAATCCATTTTCCAACAGAGATCATATTAAAAACAGAAACAGAATATAAACACGTTCACTTTCAAAGTAAACAAAAATAAAATTGAAATCTTCCATTCGTATGAAAGAAAATCTGAAACACGGAAACGTCTCGTTCCTGTTTCCAAAAACGCATGCATTTACTCCACTTGAGGTGAACGCACTCTCATTAAAGGGCCACTGGTTTAAAATCCGAAACGTTATCCAACGACACTTTTGCTCTCTTACCCAATTCCCACAGTGAAGTGGGCCGTCGATGTATAGAGTACAGAGTGTCACATTACGCCGCCAACGTGGGCCCTTCTTATTTTTATTTTGTCAAATTGTAACTGAAATAAACTGGAGTGAGTAATAAAAATACCATCGGTACTGTTATTGCAGCGAGCTCGAAATAGAGGTGTCATGGCGTCGCCCTCGCCATGGCACTTGTCGTGAGGAAATGTTAATAGATAGGATGTAACCGGCGGATAAGAAGATGCTCTTGTTTTGTTTTCAGCGACGCGTTTAGATTTCATGTAGGTACTTGTGTTATTAGGACACGCGTTCAGAAGATTTGTTGTGCATAGGTTTTTGGAGGTTTTACAAAGTTTTTCCTTGTTATCGATGAAGAAGGATGTCGATTACGTATTTCCAAATGGATTTTAGTCGTAGGTTTCTGTGTGACCTGTAATACTATTTTGTAAAAAATCTCTTCCTGAATTGAGTCGAGGCAAGGTTGAGATGAGCTGTCAGTTTCTAGCATCAGGTGATATTACAGCTTACTTCAAGCTCGTTTCATCTGAATTCACCGAAGGAGATTTTTGTAGAATAGACCAAGTGGTCCTTTAGTCCGAGCCAAATTAGACCCTGGTTTAGCTTGATTTTCTTAAGAAATTACTTATGCATATCTATTAATCCTCATTAAGTTTATCTAGTAGAACAACTATTTCGAAGGCTTTCAATTAGCATAGCTCTCAGGTAGAAACTTACGGCCATGCGATAATCACAATTCCCCAGAAAATTACCAAGGATATCCTAGATAAAATGTAGCAATAAATGAATGTATTACATACCTACAATGTCAACATGCGCAAGCGCAATGTCTCGTCATCTTGTTCTCTCGGATGACGCACACGTAGAAAAGTGAACTGCTGAGAGATGCATTCTGATAACGAAAATTTCAGTAATGATTTAGTAGTTTGTGGGATAAAAATCTTAATCTTACCGAAAAGAAATATTCAAAGGCGATTTGAGAACAACAAGAAAGCTTAAAAAAAAGAAACGTAAAGTAATTGAAATAAATAAATAAAAAGCATGAAACATCTGCCTAGAAAATTCTTTGATGTAATGGGTACTAGAATACTTGTTTTTACGATTTTACAATGTACTTAATTATTGGCGCCCACACCAACGCCCGCGCTCTTGCCCTGCGCGTACGCATCTCTCACGTTGTTTAGTCTCACACCATACAACTATCACAATTTAATATTATTGTACTTTTTTTTGTTAACGGCCGATGTTAGCCCAGTTTAGAATATAAACCATGAAAATATACTGTCATGGCATCTTGTGACAATATATAATTCTTCTATACAGAAGAATGCGTGTGTGTGTCACTGAACTCTTCCTAAACGGCTGGACCAATTTTAATTAAATGTTTGATGAGTTTGACGATGAAGTTTTCGCTCAATATTACTAAGTCCCATTGACAGTACGTGTAGCAAACGGCTATGTGATGTACCTTTATACGTAACATAACATCAAGCCTTTAATCCCCGAAGAGTTAGGCAGAGGTGTACCCATTTGTGCACCAACATTTTGCCTTTTATGTTTAAGTCCCATGTAATAGAGGGCGAGCCTATTGCCATCAACTGGGCACGAATCCAGACTCCGAGGCTGCTACTGAGAAATTCCTGATGAAAACCCAATAACACTTTGCCCGACCTGGCAATCGGACTCAAGGCTTCATTCTCAGCAGTCGGGCTTTGCGACCACTAGACCAACGAGGCAGTCATACCTTGCCTTTTTACACCCCGCATACTAAGCTTCTGCGATGTAAGAATTTGCTATGAAAACTCTTTGGCTAAGTCAAGCAAAACTAGCCATATCGGCGTAGTCCTCTGCCCCCATACGAAAGCACTCAAGCACAATATTGAATCCATTCACAAGTGCAGCGGACGCAAAGACAACTCGTTCCTTTTGCCGTATATATAATTATTAACATCTGAAATAGACGCAAGTCGTTCACCCGCCGACATATTTGGTTAACTTGCCGTTTATATATAACTGGCTCGTTTTATATAAGTAGGTACCTTGTGACACGGGAATTGGGGATAGAATAATGTTTGGGCTTTTTCTTTAGGCCGCACGCAAGTGGTAGGCACCGCCTGAGGTATGTGGGCGGTGAGACGGGGGAGGGTGAGGTTATTATATTAATTAAGTCAGTTCTAAAATGTTATCTTAAGATTTATCTGCCAAATCAAATACTTTATGTGCATCTAGTCAAATGCACCCTCCCCCGTTCATCTTCTTCATTTTGATGTGAAGCATCTGCTTCTGACTCGGACTGCTTCGTTGGTCTAGTGCTTGCAAAGGGCAACTGCTGACCATGAGGTCTTGGGTTCGATTCCCAGGTCGGGCAAAGTGTTATTGGGTGGCATATGCTTGTGCAAATTACTGGCATGTATATTCCTGGATTTAGATATCGTCGTACAGTAAAAACATATGAAAGTGAGTAGGTACAGTAGCGGTCATAAATGGAGTAGCAATCTACAAAGCAAATCGATTGACACTTTGGTTAAACTTACGACCTTTCGACGTCGTGTGCGAATTTTGAAGTGCACGTAGGTACTGTGTTATTACGTTCAAAAGTGCCTTATAATGGCCTAATTAAATAAATGATTTGACTTTGACTTTAACTTTGAATACATCACTTATACACACAGATGTAGGCATACCTACACACGAGGTAGAGGCCATAGCCTGTACCTCGTGTTCACAGCAATTCCAACTTTACCATGCTACTGCATTTATGACCGCATACTGTACATTCATTTCTTGATAATAATAATCCGGTAAAAAGCGCGAGCTTCATACATCAAAACATTTTTGTGGTCAACAAATGTATCAAATAATTTCATATTCATTTCTTTGCTGATTTTCCTCGAAAGCTCTTCCGATCATCAATCTTGTCTCAGTCGCAACACGTAACCACAGGCGCCAGCGCCGCCGCCGTAGGGCCACACTCTCAAACAATAAACGCAAAACAATCCATAAAAATCAACTTTATTTTAATGAACAGCGATCGCGTAAACAACATAAAATATTACAGGAAAGTATAATAAAAATATATTCATAAAAAATGGGTCATAGAAATAATGTTCTGGGATTCAATCAACGTTGCAATTCAGACGCCATTCTACGTAGTTTGGGCGATACGCCAATAACTAAAATGTGTAAAAAAGCCATTTTGTTTTGCCTGCGTATTATTTAATTTCTTGTTACTATTGCGCAAATGTTACCTACGACACATTGCCTACTGTTTCATCTGAGTGAATACTTTATAATATTTTGGCGTTCCTCCAATAAAAATAACTTCTTCATATTTTCTGTTCATTCATTAATGATCAACTGGATATTATTGATGGACTTCAGAATATGTTTGTGAACATAAATCTGAGTTTAATTTCTAGTTTATGCAAATGTTATCGTCTTCATTTATCGTGTTATGTATCAGTTCAATTTAATTTAAAACACAACAATATAATGATTTTTATTTTGTTGCTAATCTAAACATTTGTGAAAATATTTGAAAAGTTAACTTTTCAGGATTGTGTTATGCTACCACAAGCGCCATCTATACACTTTTCTTCAAACTAGAAACTACACGATTGAGAATAGCGCCACCTAGTGCGTGCAGGCGTAAGCTTTTGCAAAGCTTTTAAGTAGAACCTTCGTGGAACCAAATGTCAAAAGCTTTTCCAGTTACTGGTAGTTTCCGTTAGTTCCTATAGAGGGCGCTTTGAGACACAATGAAAAGTTTAGAAACTTCTGCTATATTTTTATTTACATTTCAACAGCTGTTCTTTAATACGGCAAAATTATAAATGCTATGCACAATGAGGCTTTATTAAATTGTCTTTGTTCTTTTATTTTTTTATACCGAACATAAATACAGGTCAGTGACCTCAGTTCAATTACCTAAATAAATGGAATTCTTTTCCAGAAATAATAAAAATTAAAATTTCTCAAAGACGAGTTTATGGCACAAGATTTTATGTAGATATTAATTTTTTTTTTAAATCGATGTTCTTGTTCTCATCGGCGACTAACGCTTTTAGATACATACATACCTATTCATAGATACTTAATTAAATAATAAGACAATGGCATCAGTTGCCAGCTACTCTTGACAGATCAATGCCGAATGATGCGGAACCACTGGCTTCTCAAATCTCATCTCATATTTACCAACTTACAAACACCCACTTTTCATAGCAATCTAGTCTTTGTTCAGTGGTGGTAAGGTGACTATTGAATGCAGAAGTAAAGTTGTTGGGGTGTATTCTGGTAATATGAAAATAGTTCTGGCAGTTTGTAAATATTGTAATGTTTGGTTTACATCGTGCGTTATGTTAAAGATGATTGTTTGATCAGCAGATCAGAATGTATTCTGATAATTTAAAGTAAATATTAGTAGAGTAGGTCCACATTAATCGGACGTAAAGTATTCCTTCGGAATATTATTTTTTAATTCTAATTACTTTCAAATATCGAACCCTAAAATTAAACTTCTACTTATATCTAATAGAGGTCACTATTGTAAATGACAAAAATATGTCCACCTACCCACATTTTAAAATTATGACTGTCAATTATTTTTGTAACTTTGCACACTACTTAACAACTAACAAAATTAAAAATGCAAATGATAAATTCTCCAAAGCGGATTAAATACTTAAAACTTACTCATCCGTCAACTTGAAAATATTCAGCATTCATCAAGAGTCCGGATATTCCCAGTAGTTACTAATGACGCATTATGGTGAGCATTGAACATGTTAGACCAGGTAAAAGTAATTACTCTGCTTTTTACCCGACTACGGCAAAGCCAAAAGGAGGGTTATGTTTTTGGCCGGTATGTTTAAAGTCTTACGGTACTAACTTATCATATTGTACATTTATTAAAATTGGGTACTTTTTTAATACAGTATAGTTCTTTGTTAAGATTCAAAGACATACAGTACGTAAATGTCGCCGTAAAATTTTCTATAACGAGATGAGGATTTTGTGTCAGTTAGCCAATAATGGTCTGATAGACTCGATAATCCTAATTCTCTAAAAGGTACAAACGATTATATTTGAAAGCAGATAAGTCAATGTATATCTCCCATTTCAAATCCTCACACGCATCCCGCGTGTCCCGCAATACGCGCCATTATTTTTAGCGCGCAGCCGCCGATCAGTCCAGCGGCGGTGGTGACCATCACAATATTATGCACGCCTAGTTTGTGTAATAGTGATAGTGTTAAGTGTATACAGTGACATGTGCGTCTTATGACGAAGGCTCAACTACCATGGATCACTTTCGGCGACGACCACGGTACAAACTGCGGAGGGTAAGCTGCCACAGAAAATTTTCGTCATTTTTTTTAGGTTATGTTACGTTTTCAACTTTCTTAGTTTACCTTTACGTTTTCTCAAGTTTATGAATTAAAAATTCATAAATTTTACTTAATATGTTTAGGAAAATTTACAAGTTTTAGTCATAAATAGTCTGTATACGTGTCAGGACAGTGTTGCCAGGTATTAGTTGTGTGTTGCCAATTTTGTAAACGTTAATTATTGTGTGTAGTACGAGAGCGTTACGTCGCGTTGAATTTATAATAATACACTAAACAGAAGTCGGTATGGCGGTTGATATATGTCTGGCTAATGGTGGAGTGATGAATTTTACTAAGCCTACCTACCTAGCTTTACCTATTATTTGTAAAACAGTCATTGACGTATATGTAAACTGTTGAATTCTTGAACCTGAGTGAACTTGAACGAGGTCATTCTTGTGCTCTGAATATCAAACAGTTGTGTATACAGAATAAAGCTATCTTAAAGGAAGTAGACAACTTCAAAGTTTTAGTAATTGGTGGGTAGGTAGTCATATAATGCACTAACCTTGACCCGTGTACCTATTTTATGCATTTTTTATTAAGTCTTGATATTAGTACGTAGGTACGTAGTAATAGGCATCCTTAGAAGCTGGCGAGATGAGGGAAGTGGAAAGAATAGGGGGAGGCCTTTGCCCAGGAGGGGGGGATAATAAAGGCTAGCGAAAAAAAGTTGTGAGTAGTTTACTTCGTTCTTTGTGCAATTTGAATGTTATTAAAACTAGAGATGCACAATCGATATATTTCAAGGTTAGTATTGTAAATCATACATTTGATCATTATTTCTGTGATGGTGTTTACCCTTCAAAGCGCGTACGTCATACAAACACTTGACTGCATATTGGTTGCACTCAGACTTGCAGCAAATGCATGAAATTGAACTGAATGTAATAATGTCAATTAATTCGTACAGTCTGTCTTAAAATTGATGGATTTTCTTATCAATCGACAATCGTAACATTTGGTAAAATATTAAGTGGTTCTTCAACCACGACGGTTTCTGCAAAGGTTATTAGGATTAACATAACAATGTTCAACATGTGACAACGGCTTCCAAAAGCACGCACAGTAATGGTAGATAAGATTTGGGAAATATACACATCAAAAGTGTCTAAGGATCAAAGATGTATTGGTAATAATACATCTTTGATCCCTAGACACTTTTGATGTGTGTACAATCATAAAGACCTCTTCATACAGGTCGACCCTTCACACGTAGGCGACACACTCAATATGGGATATTATCTCCCTTGTGATAAAATCACACATACATATGTGGTGAAGCCTTAACTAACCGACTGATACCTTTCTTATCGAATATTTAAATTGTTTATTAGTTTCTTTAAAGCTATCTCTGGAAGTATCAACAAATCAGAATGATGAATGATGAATTAAAAAACAGTCACTTACAAAAAGCTACCCTATTGCCAAGTAGGTATCATTATTTTTTATTTTTTTAGGTGGTAAAAATCATCAAATGACTTCTTCTGCCTTGGGTTGGGCAGAAGGGACTGTCAGAATTTTACTGACTAAAAAAACCACCCTGTTCCTTCTGTAGCCCTTTGCGTTTCGGGGCCACGGTATCCTGTTAAGACGTCCCGCAACCCCGGCAGGCGTTTGGCCCCGTTGGGGCCCCGTCCCTGTGCTGACAGCTCTTTGAGGCGCGCGCGAACAGAACGCGCCGTCGACCCGGGCCGGACCTTGATCGGACGGCGAGCTACCCATTACTCGCCGTCCGCAAGCCCGCGCAAGTAGGTACCATGGGATGAATTCATGGTATACTTAACTTCTAGGCGGACGAAGTCGAGGGCAGAAGCGAGTTCTATAAATAAATTCAAAGTTATGCGTGTTTAGTAGTCGTAGTAATACTTAAATATACCACGTTTTAAGTGAAGCAATAAGCTTAGCGTGTGCCGAGTAATTCCGTGTTTCATGAATGGCGCATGAGTCACACGAGTTTCAACGAACGTATACAACGCGTAAGTGAACATAAACGCTGTTCAATGAGTGATTTGTTGTGAGTTAGCGGCAGTTGTTGGTTTTCTTGTGCTTTGGAAACTGAACTGTACTGTGGGAATTCATTCATTGATAGTACGTACGTACTTACCACAGATTTCGCGAGATTTATTTTGTAGGGCTAGCATAATGTTGTTCTTATCTACTTATATAAAAAGCAACGGTTACTCCCTGACTGATCTATCAACACACAGCTCAAACCACTGAACGGATTGCGCTGTAGTTTGGCACGCAGATAGTTATTATGACGTGCCTCATGCGCTAAAAAAGGATTTTCCAAAATCCACCCCCTAAAGGGATGAAACGGCGGTCCAAAGTTTTTATCGAGATCTAGAAATAACAGTTCTAGGTCTAAGTCCGAAGGGGCCCAAGGTGCTTAGAATAGATTTTTCATAAATCAGTGCTAAATATCCAAAATCCACTTACTCCGAAAAGTTGGAGAAATTTTGACGTGGTTCGCTTTGGCCGAATTGAACTATTTTTAGGTACTGTTTAAATACATACATAGTTCCACCTATAAATAGGCTGGTATTGCAACAGAAAACTTGTCCCTGAAGTCAAAGTCAAAGTCAAAAACATTTTTTTCTATTGGACCATAAATACAGGCACTTTTGAATAGTCAAGGAGTCTGTCAGTTAGTCCGATAGTTGAAGCTACTTGCTCGTTCCAAAACGGAGGTAGGCCTCTATGGAGAAGAACGAGCAAGAAACTCCACGGCACTCTTTTAAATTAGGTTTTACAAAATCCTGACATTTCACAAGTTTTCTTTTGAAACTTTATCTCACTTGACCTTTCCAATGCCTTATTGCCAATAAATACTTTCTAATTAAGCATATCTCGCTCCATTTCTGCAGCCCTAAGCCTTGTCAATGTTTTGAATAGCCCTTGGATGCTCCATATCGACCGTCACGGTCGGAGTGGGCCCTCGAACAAGATGGGCCTCTTATAAAACCTTGAAGTCAGTGATTTTACTGTAGGTCGCAGTGTTCGCGAATTTGCTTTGGTTTGTGAAGTTAGTTTTTACGTTATCCAATGTATGTGATACATATAGAACCAACAAGAATATTGTAACCAGGACTTCGTTAAAAACCTAATAGAACAATGTGTCCGTGGAGTTTCTTGCTCATTCTTCTCTATAGAGGTTTTCAGCCTAAGTTTTAGAACAGGCAACTATCTGGAACTTTTTGACTAACGGACCGACTCCATGACAATTCAAAAGTGCCTGTAAATGGTCTCATTGAAATAAATGTTTTAACTTTGAATGTAACTTATACCTAGTCTATGTACTTGCAACGTATAACTGACTAGCTGTCCGCCGCGGTTACACCCGCGTCTTTGGTTACTGCTCCGCTCCCGTAGGTCGTAGCGTGATGGTATACAGCCTATACCTAGCCTTCCTCGATAACTAATCTATCAAACACTGAAATAATTTTTCAAATCGGACCAGTAGTTCCAGAGATTAGCGCGTTCAAACAAACAAACAAACACTGCAGCTTTATAATATTAGTATAGATTTGTATGTATGTATTACTTCAGTGTTCTCTTGAATATATTTAGCTAAACACTCATGGAATGATGATGCCAAATGTTTCTCGTTTCCCAAAAATTGTGATTCACAGCTACATAATGTTGACAACGCATTAAATCTTACTCATGCCGTTGAATTCTCTTATCACAAGAGCATAGATTAAGCACTGTTTGTACCTAATAGTAATAGTACCGTAC
Source organism: Hoplodrina blanda (assembly GCA_949316365.1). NCBI lineage: Eukaryota > Metazoa > Arthropoda > Insecta > Lepidoptera > Noctuidae > Hoplodrina > Hoplodrina blanda. Next base: position 1,150,696 of record OX438581.1, on the reverse strand, counting down.
TAATCGCAAAACATTTTGTTTCAATATTCAAATTCGTTCTAGCATAGTGGTCGTTCCTTCTCTGTATGATAATGTTGTTAATTTCCAAATGTGTACTGCATGATATGAGTATAACCAAGATGTAAAATCGAAATATTTGCACGGCTGAAATGCCGAATATAGTGAAACCCATAGATCTTAAGAACTTATTTAAGCTACCTATATTATTGCAAATAAATATATCATTCATTCATTCATTCATGAGACTGCAGTAAGACAATGAAGAGTTGTTATTATTAATTACTTATTAGGCAGTGAGGTACTTCCTAAGTTTATCTTGGATATTACTAACATAGGTAAAGAAAAACAATGTGAGAAAACCTGGACTTATAGTTATTATCAAGTCTGAAATCGCCAATCCGCCTTGAGCAAGCTTGATGATCAACGCTCGTGCCTTCTCTGTATGAGAAGAGGCCTTTGCCTTGCAGTACGACAATAATATGCTGGTATTATTATTTAGTCAGAAGACTTGTTGAGAACCCTTCTGATCGAGCGAATCTATTTAGTGCGATAGAAAGGACTCATCAAACCTGATCAAAGGAATTAGAACTCTGATTGCTTATGTGTAAAGTTCATTCCCCGCTGCCACTGGCGCCCCACAAATGCACAATTCCCTCCGGTATGCCCACAGCTACTTGATCATGCCTCGCTACAATGCTATTTCCTCCGCGCCCTATATTTTTAATGATCTTGTTTATTTTCGTTTTGGTCATATTTACCGACATGGAAAATGGTTTTTGTTGGTTCAATGTTTACGGAAAATAACAGTTCGTGATTTTGATATTTCCTTCGGGCTATGCAAAGGATGTGTTGTCTTGTGGATTGTTGGTTTATGATATCACTTTGTACATTTAGTTCTGTTGTTTTAGCGGCGATAGTTTGGAGTAATATAAAAATAAATGTCGTAAGTAATGACCCAGTGGTCGAGGCCTCTAATGCAGGAAGTTATGGGATCGACATCGAATCCCAAAGTGACTTGAATTCATATGTACTTTCTAAGTTTATCTTAGACATCACTGACATAATTTCGTTATCGAAAAGCACGTTATGTTGTTGGTCCCGGCTGTAAATGTGGATCTTTGACAGTCGTGACGGGTTGTCAGAAGCCCGAAAGTCTGACAACCAGTCTTACCTAGGTGGTATCGTATTACCCAGTTACTGTTTTGTGGAGGTCAGATAGGCAGTCGCTCTATGTAAAATACTAGTATTTAGCTGCATCCGGTTAGAATGGAAGATGACATAATAGGCTACTTTATATTCAGCGACTTTGTCTGTGCCCGCGATAACCGAAATTTACGCGGACGAAGTCACGGGCAAAAGTTAGTAGAAAATAAATATGTTGCACTGACCAAATAAATTGGAATAAGGGGAAAAGGATGAGAATGATGATGACTTTATTAACAAAATGTTACTCAGAAAGTCAGAACACATACAGTCCGGGGTCGCGGGACGTCTTAACAGGATACCGTGGCCCCGGAACGTAAAGGGCAACAGAAGGAACAGTATGGTTTTTTAGTCAGTAAAAGTCTGACAGTCCCTTCCGCCTCACCCATAGCGGAAGGAATCATTTGATGATTTTTACCATCACAAAAAAAAACACATACCTACAGTACATATTTTTTTTCTCATCTGCAAGATTATCCCTAACACAATACGTCAAGAATACGAAAACACGTAACATTAACATATCGCGTATCGACAACAACTCCCCAGCCTGTCCTACTAATCAAAAATAATCCATTGGGTTATAACAATAACGTACAAATTGAGTTGCACGAGTTCAGGATAATAATTGGTCCCTCTTGTATGAAATGTGAATGTATGGAAGCCCTCCAAATACATTGACATGCCATACACAGCGGAACACACCATGACATGAATATTTTAATGTTAACTTGAATTTTATTATTAGATACGAGGAAAATTATATGAGCTTTTTCTTATAATATGGTTCTTTTCGCGTCAGAATTCTTGGTCTATTTTTTTTTTGTTAGCTTAACATAAAATCACGCCTGTAATCCCCGAAGGGTTAGGCAGAGGTGTACCTATTAGTACAATCATATTCCGCCAGTTATGTTTTAGTCCCATGTAGTAGGGGGCGAGCCTATTGCCATCAACCGGGCACAAATCCAGACTCCGAGACCCAATAACATTTTGCCTGACTTAGGAATCGAAGCCTTCATGCTTCAAGACGAAGTCGCGGACACAAGCTTATGACTCCATATTTGTATTTGTACGAATTTTTTTTTTCTAGCAATGTTTTCATTATTAGATGAAAAAAAAAATAAGTTCGCAAAACATTTTTCATCTTTGAAAGACATGGTATAAACGAAAGAGGTGTGTTAGGATCATGAATTCGTAGCGCAAGGCCTTTTATTTACCTCCCCTGAGCATACCCATAGGGAGTAGGCGTGAATTTATTTACGTGTGGAAAATGTGATAAGAATAATATAAAAGCATGGATTTAACTTGAACTAAGATTTTATCTTTTTTTACTCTCAAAGAAGGGTTATGTTTATAGAATACTTTCTTGTCATAATTTTCTTTTGACGCTACAGCTGTACAGTCAGCAAACAAAAGGACGATAACTATGAAGAATGCATTTTCTATCACATAATAATTCCGCCATCTTTTATTACAATATAAAAAGCAAATTTTTTTTTTGTTTGTTTGTTAAATCGCTCCTATCTATAGAAATACCAGTCGGATCGGAAAATTATTTCTGTATAAGTATAGCCAGATTAATGAGGAATAGTACAGGCTATATAACATCACGCTACGACTCAAGGAAGCGAAGCAGCAATCAAAGGTGTAACGCGTAAAAAATACCACGCAAACAAAAGTAAAAATTAAAAATTACAGCAGTTGAGTATACCCAAAAACAGTACAGTATATTACAATCATTGAAAACAGAGAACGTCTCCCGAACAACAATATACACCTGCAGCAATTACATAGCTGGCTGAACGTGAACGTAGCGGTTGTCGACCTTAACACAGCGCGTAATGGAGCACGCGCGTGTTTGTGTTTCGTTACGGAAGTTGAACGATCGCGCGGTTAGAGTGCGAGCTTTTATTAAAATGGAAAGTGGAAAGAAAAATCGTTGAGTTGGGTCGTTTATTCGCGATTGATAGTGTTTTATTGGAATGCTATCATATTTATTTATAACATGACATAATATCACGCATGTAATCCCAGAAGGGTTGGGCAGAGGTGTACCCATTAGTACACCCACGTTTCGCCAGTTATGTTTAAGTCCCATGTAATAGGAGGCGAGTAATTGCCATCAACTGGGTACAAATCCAGGCTCCCAGGCTGCTACTGGGAAATTCCTGATGAAAAACCCCAATAAAACTTTGCCCGACCTGGGAATCGAACCCTATAGACCTCATGCTTGTATGTGCATGTTCTAAGTTGCTATTTATTAAACTAACATCGATGATATTCACTTTAAAAGAGACAATCTTGCCACTTAGATTTTTATTTAGAGTCGTTTGTTTGTATTTCAATAACATAAACAAACCCTGGGGAAAAAAAAATATATCCCGGGTATATGGGCAGATTCTTCTACAATGCAAGTGAAACTGTAGGAAATAGCTAGGAAGTAGGTACGTACGTTATTATAAAGCAATCATGTTGCTACCACGTAAGTGAATATCCACACTGTACGCACCGTAGTGTAGCGCGCGTCCTGCCTGCCCCAAGTGCGAGCGTCTGCCACAAGTAGGTCAGACGTCGCCGGCGCGGCGCGGCTGTGGACATCGATCCAAACCACGCGCATGCGCCAAACACCACAAACAAACAACAACTTTATCCACATCAAAACAAGCCTCATTTTCCATTGTCGCAAACGCGAAATGTTTTACCGCATGCCAACTACGAACTTACACCGCAAAATTATCATAACCCCTTCTTACATGGACGTAAAGTTCGTTTTCCTTTGACAGTTGCGAGGTTTTTGGTAACGCAAGCTGTGTTGCGGTCGTTTTGGGTCGTATTACAAGGTAGTAAGGGTGAGAATTGATGGGTTTTGTGAGATGTTGTTGTGGCATTATTAAATGACCAAGCGATGTAGTTTGTGCAGATAATTATGTAAAAAGTAAGGTTCTGTCGCTCGCTGTTGTGGAAACGTCGTTTTTGAGTTTGATACGAAGGCTTTGTATGTCTTGGATACACTGAAAATAAGCCATTATCCTGAAAATCTATTGTAGTACGGAAGATGGGAGATATAAACATGTTACACAATGTTATCGAAACTGCTTTTACATATTGCATTTTCATATCAGTTTTTTTTTATGTTTACCGTTATTACTAACAATATTTTGTTAGTATTATAACTAAAAGAAGAAATAAGGAAAAATGTTTATTATCACAGAAACACGTGCATATACAGGGTGTTTGTTAATTTACCAGAAACCTGAAAAATGGTTGTAGGCATTGTAGTAATTTTGAATAATTGCTGTTCCATAAATTATGATCGTTTTGTAAAGATTTTTTGTAGGGAACAGCTGATTTTGTAAATGATTTTAAATTCAAAGTCAAATCATTTATTTCAATTAGGCCATTATAAGGCACTTTTAAACGTCATTTCATGAAAAAAAAACTAGAATTGAATCTAGTTGCCCCTTTCAAAAGATAGTTTTGTATGGAGAAGAATGGGCAAGAAACTCCATACGTACTCTTTTAAAATCAATGTTTTACAATATTATTATTTGTATACAGAGTCATACGTAATTACATGTGAATGCAATGTACCTTATATAAAAACTACTATATAATAACACGCAAAAAGAATTTATATTACAAATTAGGAATTGACGGTTAAAGTTGGTTGGTTGGTTGGTGGTTGGTTGGTTGGTATAAACACAGCTCAGAAGAGCACAAGACAGAATTCTTGTTATAATAATAATAATAATAATTCCATTAATTCAGGCAACTTGGCCCATAAAATTACAATACATAAATAATTATGATAACTATAAACTAATACATATCAAAAGTAAACAAACATTATAACTACTGCACACGAAAATACAGCATCGTGTTCACGTGTCACGTAGTCTTCCACGAAACCGTCGAAACAAGACACCTTTCGGCCAAAACTCTTCTTTGAGGAAAGTCTCCACATGATGAGTCGGCACCCGCACCACAAACGATTTGAAATTTGTGTTGTGACGCGACTCCAACTCCACGACCCTCAGAGTCCAGTTGGTCTTCACTCGTACATACTCCATAACCTCCTCAACCTTCGTGAGTCTGGACACGTATAGCTGCGTCGATGGTATTGCTGGACGTAGCAGCATGTTCGGTCCTGACAGCGCGTTACCGCACTGGTTCCGACAAGGAGGCTTCTTCCTCTTCTTCTTCTCCACCTTTATGAAGCCGTCCTTATCACACGAGGCCTTATTGGCAGCTGCACGTCGTAACTAAGACAAATAGTCTACCACTTAGCATAATGCTGTGCTGTGCTACTGTGTGCTGAAATGTGCTTACTTGTATAATATAACTGACTTAGTGATCCATCAACACACAGCTCAAACCACTGAACGGATTGCGCTGAAATTTGGCACGCAGATAGTTATTATGACGTAGGCATGCGCTAAGAAGGGATTGTCCAAAATTCTCCCTCTAAGGGGATGAAATGGGGGTCGAAAGTTTGTATGGAGGAACAAGATTAGATCGCCAAAAACCGAGATTTATGCGGTCGAAGTCGTTTGCAAAAGCTAGTAACCTATTTTATCCCTCTTGACTGCCTCGTTGGTCTAGTGGTCGCAAAGCGCGACTGCTGAGGTCTTGGTTTCGATTCCCAGGTCGGGCAAAGTGTTATTGAGTTTTTCCATCAGGAATTTCTCAGTAGCAGCCTCGGAGTCTGGATTTGTGCCCGGTTGATGGCAATAGGTTCGCCCCCTATTACATGGGACTTAAAAACATAACTGGCGAAATGTAGGTACACCTCTGCCTAACCCTTCTGGGATTACAGGCGTGATGTTATGTTTATCCCTATTTGCTGTAGCTGTTGACAATGTAATTTAATTATTTACTTACATCATTAATGGTAGGTATGATGTAATACTTGTTTGTTAAATCGTGGTTAGATAACTGTTTGGAAAGTACTGACGTAAATTCATGACGACATTTCAGGACGGGTTTTCAGGCTGTTGAGTTATTTTTTTGGATTGATTTATTCAGTCACAAAGAAAATATAATACATATAAAATCTTAATCATAACTTTATTCTAATCATTGCTTAATCTAAGGATTTTAACTTTTGACATGTAATTTTTTAAATTTTTGTTTGACAATGGGTGGTATTTACATAAAATAAATGTTTTTTTTTTATTATTGGAAAAGTCTTTAAAAAGTCAAAACCAAGCAGTTCTTTTAATAAAAAAACATTTATTTTTATCTTCCAATAAATAAAAATATTAGTACAATTCATGATGAAATACTTCCTTCAGGCAATGCCTACGTGAAATAGGGTCTACGCCACTGCGCCAGTGCTACGACCTCTACGCAAACGCTACGAGTGCGTAGCAGATACGTAGGCCGCTGTTTGTGGGCGTTCACCGTATTTACATTGTATTATTTTATCACGTAAACGTTGTATTGTTATACATAATGTAACAACTACTTTTGAAGTCATTTAATTACTAAGTGTTTTAATGTTAGAGTTCACTAAAGGTTAATGACCGCTACTAACTTTAATTGACTTTTTTTTCGGACTTGAGTTGAGCCAAAATGAGCCAACCCACAGTCTTTCAATGTTATATTACTTTTTAGCAATAACATATCAAAAACTTATACTTAGAATAAATTAATAACAAATTTATTAGAACGAAAATTCAGTTTACAAAAACTCTGTGTTCGATAACAACTGCATTAGTATAAAACTGTGTCGCAGTCATTAACGCCCACCTCCGAAATTGACAAAAACAAGGGTAAAACTAAAACTAAATCAGAACTTAAAATTAAATTAAATTAAATTAAACAAAACTTAACTGTGTGATTTTATGTAACTATGTGTTGTACGTGGAGTGTAAAAGAGGGTATGTGAGGGTGTGTGAGGGGGTGTATTTGCGCGTTTATTTTTTTTTATTTCATTTTAAATGTCGGACGTTAAATATCCAAAATCAAAACAGTTACTTCAAAAAGAAGAAAAAGTAAGGTGTTTCGTTGTGGTACAACTAAAGCCAATTATTATTAAACATTTAAAAAATCGTATTTCAAGTTGTAAACGCCACAAAGGCAATATAAATTTAAAAAATACCGCCACATAAATCTACCAAAAGCTTCAATGAAATAAAAACCGTACTAATCATAAACCGACAGTATTAAAACGAAAGCGATTGCTCGCGAGGCATGAGTCACCTCGTGTATGCGGAACTCGCACATACCGGCCTTGCGCTCCTCATTAGTAGGCCAGAATGTTCCCGTCGTAACATTATGGCGGCGTTTGATGAGCGATAGTTGTCCGACTGTGGCGTGATTGTTGGTCACAAACTTAACTAAATTCTTTTCTTTTTCTTATTGAACCTTTATTGTCGCACTGTATTGTCCACTGTATTTATTTATTGTCCCACTGCAGGGCAAAGATCTCCTCCACAGCCTTCCACTCTTCCGTATGTACCTACTGCCTTCTATATCTATATTATGTAGAATGCTGCGACCAATTTCACTTCAGCCTACCAGACTACCGGGGTTGCGGGACGTCTTAACAGGATACCGTGGCCCCGGAACGTAAAGGGCAACAGAAGGAACAGGGTGGTTTTTTAGTCAGTAAAAGTCTGACAGTCCCTCCCGCCCCACCCAGGGCGGAAGGAGTCATTTGATGATTTTTAACACCTAAAAAAAAAAAAGGCTACCAGACTAATGCACCACATCGGCTGTTCCTTTTTTAAGGGTACTTACATAAGATCGATATACCGACAGAAACATAACCAACTACCAATATAGTCACGTCGTATAGGCCTACAAATTTTATAGCGATGTCAAATGAGCGTTAATTGGCCAATTCTGACGGAGGGTCGGTGTAACGTTGGTTTTGGGTGCAAGGTTTAGGTTAGATCTTTATTTAGATCAATGGTTGCTTTTTGTGCTTATTGTATAAAAAATTTAACCAAAATATATGAATATCTATGAGATTTAGAGGAGTCGTATACCCAATTCAAAAAAAATCCACTGGAATCGAATATTTTTACGAAAATACGCTCGTTCTAGGCCGCTTGTTTGTTATAATGTGCTAATCTCCGGAACTACAGATCCAGTTCCTAATAGAAAGCTAGGTTACCCCTAGGCTATATTATATTGACGTCGAGAGACGACATCCGGCCACCGTAGGCGCTGGTTTGCGGACGGCGAGTAATGGGTAGCTCGCCGTCCGATCAAGGACCATGCCCGGGTCGACGGCGCGTTCTGTTCGCGCGCGCTTCAAAGAGCTGTCAGCACAGGGACGGGGCCCCAATAGGGGCCAAACGCCTGCCGGGGTTGCGGGACATCTTAACAGGATACCGTGGCCCCGGAACGTGAAGGGCAACAGAAGGAACAGGGTGGTTTTTTAGTCAGTAAAAGTCTGACAGTCCCTTCCGCCCCACCCAGGGAGGAAGGAGTCATTTGATGATTTTTACCACCGAAAAAATAAAAATAAAGGCTATATTATATTATGTATCTGTGAGAAAAAAATCACGTAAGCGATGTCGCTGTCAAAAGCTAGTTAAAAAATAAAACGATGACAATAAAACTTCGTTCCATATCTATATCCTTCCAAGTACTTGTTACTATAATCTAGTTACAAGAAAGTGTACTTAGTGCAATATTGGAACGGCGCCGGCGGCGACGCGGCGCTCGATAAAAGCTCCCGTCTCTAGTGCAGCGAACTGAGCACGTAAGGAACTACTTATGTACTTGTATTGACTTTTACAATGAAGTTAGGGTTCGCTTGTTTATGCAGGACTTCTTTAAAATACAAATCGATACTGGAAATATGAAATAACGTAAGGGACGTTTGGTCGAAAATCTCATTTTCGACCTTATGCAATCCCACATTTGGTCGAAAATGAGATTTGCGACTAAATGACCCTTACGATATTTCATATTTCCAGTATCGAAATGTTGATAGCCCGCCACACTGTTCCCACCCACTTGACCCACTGCAACTCTTGAAAGCTAGAATCAACAGTGGAGGCCACCAGAAAAGCGCTGAGGCAATGAAGCTCGACGATCCCCAGAGAAACGATTAACTGTCTTGGGTCCCGCAACGAAAGTAATCGGAAAAGAAAAAATAAAAATAAAAAAATAAATGAAATGATGAAATGTTGATAGTCCATCTTTTAATGATGTTTTGTTATACTAATTGTGGCCAGTAAAATTGTATCATTTTACATGACATAACATAACATCACGCCTGTAATCCCAGACGGGTTAGGCAGAGGTGCACCCATTAGTAGGTTCACCCACATTTCGCCAGTTATGTTTAAGTCCCATGTAATAGGACGCGAGCCTACTGCCATCAACCGGACACAAATCCAGACTCCTGATGAGAAATTCCTGATGGAAAAACCCAATAACACTTTGCCCGACCTGGGAATCGAACCCAAGACCTCATCGAGCTTTGCAACCACTAGACCCAACGAGGCGATCAAATCGAGTCAGTTGTATCATTTTAGTATAATTATTATTTTTGCCTAATCGCGCACTGAAATAACTCCAACTTGGTAGCTCTGGGAATGTAAATTGAGAATGAAAGCCTTCTTTTGAAAATTCTACGCCTTTCATTCATTTAATTTCATGCAAATATAAAATTATTATGTAATTATTCTGACCTTTGAGCACGTTCCTAATCTTGATGTTACACGCGTTCTAGTATAATGTTTGACTCATTCATTGCGGTAAATGAACTTTGTTTTTATATAGTATTTAATCCGGCTTATATTTCGAAAAGCTATGGCATTAAGTACTTGTTTATTGCCTATGGGTTAAAACTTGTTAATGAATTAAATTTATATAAAATACTAGCTTTTACACATGACTTCGCCCGCGTTAATGTCGGTTATCGCGGATGCAGGCGAAATCACGCAATAAAAAGTAGCCTATGTCTTTTCTTTGGGTTCAAACTTTCCCTGTACCAAATTTCATCAAAATCGGTTCAGTGGTTTAGTCGGGAAAGCATTACTAACAGACAGAAAGAGTTATTTTCGCATTTTTATTACTAGTTTAGTATGGATAATAGCTTACAACCTTACTCACATTTTTTTTAAACGTTGCCTCACACTATCAATTTCTCATATATCGTTGCTGCGTAGGTATACAAACATATAAAATCACACACGAAGGCAACCAGACCCGTTTGGATAGTATTAGTTAGCTCATGACAGTTTTAACCGCCCAGGCGGTTTCCGCGCGGCTTCCGCGCCTTTTCCGATGGGTTCTTATTTACGGGAGCATCTCCATATTTGTTCAGACGTAACCGCGTGGTTTCCGTCGTCCACAAGCTCTGTCCGGACTTTATAAAGAAAACAGAGAATGGCATAAAATATACGTAGGATTATTACAATAATCAACTGTTACAAATCTGCGCAAAGAAATGCCCGTAGTCGATCGCGGTGATGAGCTGAGTGGTCGACCGGCGGTGCGTGTGCGACACCAGTTCGATACCCCGACCCCGTAGAGGGGTCGGGGTATCGAACTGGTATCGTCTGTGTGGCTATTAGAGATGCCACGACACCCCGCGTCGGAGGGGTCAAGAACAAGTGTTTCCTCTAATCAAACAATCATGTTCATTCAAAACCCTCACACGTTTAAGTATCGTCAGAACCCAGTACAGTTTTATTTAAAGCTATTGATTACCCCTAAATATGAGTTAAGGACCTATAAGTTCAGGGTCGTTAATATGCAGTTTATGATATTGCGTGATGATAAAATTAATGACTCTTTGTTATGTCTAATGAAAACTACTTTTCTTCAGACCATAAAAATTATGTACACAATATGTTATCGCAAATATAGTATTAATTATCTACATGATCATAGTAAACAAGGCTTACATACATAGCCACATATACTTACTAATATAATACAGATAAAGAGCTTTTCTGTCTATTAAATAAACTAATCTATGGAACTAGCAGTTGGATTGGATAAAATAATTTTGTATGTGATAACGAGATTCATGACCTATACTTTAGGCTATATAACGCTATAATCCACGGAACCGTAGCAGTAACAAAGAACGCGAATAAAGCCGAGGTGTTAGTATTTTAATACAACAAGCATTATTATTTTGATTAATTTGGGTGAAGGGATGACAAGTTCACTTTTCCTGAATATATTTATGTGAGATTTTTACATAATAGGCCGGTAAGAACTACATAAGAAACCGAAGATGAACCGAGCGCGTAAATATGCTTGTGATATCAGTCTGTGTCGTACAAACATGACCTAACACAATTTTTCAAAATAAGATTACTAATAACCCAGAATATGTAGATAGTCATATTTTCATTCCGTGTACGCAAATAGATATCTTATGTATGAATTGGTTAATGGTGCTTATCCAATATTTCATATAATTTATAGTAATTGGTCTGCTTAAGTGACAGGACATAAATATGAGGATTTATAATTGGTAGAATTACGAATTAAATATAACTGTTTATACCCATTTCCGCGATGTCAGATTCAATGTTTCTTTAGATGCTCGATGCTTTAAACAGAATTCATATTTCCTTTTTAAGAACAATTTCATGTGATAATCGATATACCTGTACCAACTTGTCAGTCCAAAACCTGCAAGTCCATGTTTTTAAACCGATTTTCATAGATTTTTATCAAAGTCTACAGGTAATGTTAACATCAAACTGCTTAGTTATCTACTAATTACATTTGATCCAACCCTTTCACTGGCTCCTGGCTTCATAACTCCATTCAAGCTCTCGCACCGATTGTCAACGCTGGAAACAATTGGCCCTCCATTATCTGAGGTGACCCACTTGCTGTAATCCCTAATCTTGCTCCCAACACGGTTCGTCAACCGGAGTAGAACCGTGCGCGCGCATCCATTCACCTAACGGCGGGGGAGAAACCGCCAATCCGAGGGGGGCTTGAGATTCAAAGTTCGGAGATATTCGGGCTTATTCGCTCGCGACCGTCGCGTCGGACGGTAGTGTGGCAGCTCCGATGTGCCGCCACCACGGCCGACCCAGACGCGATCCCACTGGTGGTCCGCAGTGGCCACCACCTGCCGCCATGTCGTAACATGATGGGGTACAACAACCAAGGGCACGGATACAACAAGTTGTTTACACAGGTGCGCGCGCAGGAGTTGTGTTGTTGCCTAACAAAGTGTTGATTTGTGGCTTGTTGATGATAAGGGTCGCCATGTCGTAATGTTTACGTAGATAATGCTGATAATGTTGTTTGTTTGTTTACGCGTCATTGGTTCTGATGGTTGGTCCGGGAGCTAACAATCGGTTGTGCGGCCCGCCACCCCGCCGGCGATGACCTATCACTTGTGCGAGGCGGGACCGATGCAATTTGTGTCAGTGCTATTTGGGCCCTGCCCTGTTACGATCAATTTTGAAGCCATATTTAGTTGTGTTTCTATAAAATAATGTCTAAATGTAATCTGAATTGTGCTTTGCGCTTCCTGGTAGTGTTCTCATCATGTCTGTGGTAAGAATTTTCACGTTACTCTCGTAAATATTGCAGAAAGTCATAAACCGACGCTTGATACTATCCAGGTACGTTGGCAGGTACGTTGGTACATGTATCCAGCATCAGAATGTGTATTAATCTCGCGTCTGTTCTACGAACGGACTCTATTTCCGACGCGAGTAATATCGGTCTGTTTGTTTGCCTATCATTACTGTTAATGTTTAGTGTTTAATAGTTAAACGTACGCGCACGTGTTAAACGTTGTATTTCAGCAAAACGATTAACAATAAATTGTTTACTAGTTCAATTTATGTTTACTTTGAATTGCAGAATAATGTTTGTTGAATGTTGTAGTTTCAACAGTCGAAATGCTGCATGGTTTGCAATGTTATTACATTCAAGAATAGTCTGGTAAATACTGCGATAATTTGTGCTACCAACGGGTTCTGTATATAACGTTTTGCATAGCATTAAGCTTGATAGATTTCAAAAGTTTATAAGTTGCCAGGAAAGTGCCTTGGAAATACACTTCTGATTTTTTAAATCGAGCCTCTTTACATTTCATTTGTATGGTATAAACAACAGAATAATGATGAGTTAAAGAAAAAGTTCCTAAGCATTTTTAAACCAACATACTGGCCATCATTTTATTGCCATCGTGTTCTAAATTTGAAGTCACGAGCTTTAAAAAAGGTTATTGATTTTGGAATCCGGGCGTGTATGATCATTATCGTGACAAACTGTCCACCTATTAATTCTGTTATCTTAAAAAAATAAATGCATGGCACCTAAAACAAAGGAATTTGTTTAATGGTCCCTCTTATCTCATTAATTCTAGTACTTAGTATTGAGTCAGCAAACTAAAACTGTAGGCCAAAAAAATACCTACATAATAATATTACGAGTCAACCTTCAGTGTTATTTTTTAAAGATTCGCCATTTTCTCAAATGTTTTTGAAACCCAAATCGTCCAATCTTGGATGTCTTTCGATAAACGATCTCACACAATCCCCACAGAGTTAAATTAATTTGTAAAATAAATACCATAGACAACCGTATGGAACTTTTAGTTTTGTTAACATTCAAAAATTGCAAAGACTATTCGTATTGTTGCATAGTGATCGACGCAGACAATGTTGCTGTATATTTGAGTAGTTTTCATTGATTAATTGATAATAAACTAAAACGCAATAGGAATAAAGTTGAAATTTACGTAATTACGTGCAAGATAATAAATGCCGCGCGGAATTATAAAGGGTGCAACAATTTCTTATACGTAATTAAGCATCGCGTGCATATTAACAATAATTGTGTTTATTTTTGGTCGGATTTTATAAAAAAAAAACGGCCAAGTGCGAGTCGGACTCGCACCAGAAGGGTTTCGTACCACCATACAATATTTAACACATCAATACAAATAAGTTTATAATCGCAAAAAAGTAATTATTTTGTGAAGTAACTACTTTACGGTTTTCGGATTTCTTCCTTTACTTGTGCTACATAGCATTGCTTTCACCAAATTTCATGATTCTAGGTCAACGGAAAGACCCTTATGGGTTTTGGTTCCCTATAAATAGTCTCATGTTAATGCCCATTATGGTATCTAATCTGACATACCTTAATGACAGTTACATAGATAGGTATGACGTAAACAAACAGACATTACTCCGTAACTGGTGGCTGACTAGCATCTGCATCCATCCATCCATGAAATTAAAAAGATTTTTATTCTTATCGTTGTTCATAACATGTCAAGCTGTCAAACGCACTTGCTTACCTACTGTTTACAGGGCGTCTGTGGTTATGTCAAAATCAATACAGCTGAAGAGTTCGTTATTTGAACACGCTTATCTCAGGAACTCTTTGGTCCTATTTGTGCTTGGTTAATGGCAATAGGCTCGCCCCCTATTACACAGGACTTTACATAACTGGCGAAATGTGGGTGTAGGTACAGTCTGGCTAGGTACAGTACTGGCTAGTGAGCCAGTTAGGTGGGTCAAGCAACAGCTATAACCGACTGTACTTAATGCGTACACCTCTGCCTAAGGGTCAGTTCACACCGAGACGCGACGCGACGCAACGTGACGATACTCGAAGAGGCCAGTGACTTCGCGCTGCGCCGCGCGCCGCCGCGAGACGCATCGCAACGTCGCCGCTCTTGCACGTCGCGCGTACCGGCGATTCACCGCTGCGTCGCGATGCGTCGCTCTACGCCTCGTGATGCCTCGCGGCGTAGAGCGACGCATCGCGACGTAGTGCTGCGTGGTGTAACGTATTCTAAATTCTCACAATGAAATGTGTATCTTTTCGTGTAGAAAATAAAGTTATATTTTGAGTCGCTCTTTTAAAGTGTGCACGTAGCGTCGCGTCTCGGTGTGAGCTGACGCTAACCGTTCGGGGATTACAGTCGTGACGTTATGTTATGTGTGCTATTTGAGATGTTTTTGCATTGCTATCGGACTACCTACCTCACAAAACTATAATTGCGTTCAATAATATATCTAGGGAGCTACTTATCAAAACATTAAACAACTTCTGTGTACAGCCAGCAAAACAGATAGGTATGCAGGGTCGTCACATATAGTTGAAGTTTTCATAGAAACCGATGGATGTTTTCGAATGTAATTTAATTTAAAACGTAGATAATAAATAGTTCATTATTTAGGTTAAGTTTCAGTCAAAGACATCCATCGGTTTCTTAGAAAACTTCAACTATATATGACGACCCTGTATACCTGTCTGTTTTGCTGACTGTACAATGAGCCATATGCTCAGCATCAGTTGAGCTGACTCATACGCATCCCATGGCCATAGTTAATAAATTAAGATTGATAACTGAGATAGCTGTGCTCTAAATTCATCAGCCTTATCAGTATCGAAAATTATTTATACTGCACGCATTACAACGTTCAATAAAGTTTTCATTAATTAATTGAAAATGAACTACAAAAGAACAACTATAACGTTGAAAATCGCTTGCGTGCAAAATAATAAATTCCACAAGGAATTATCATGTTGCAGACAATTCTTGACTCTGTTTATGAAGTATGTTAGTCCATTATCTACAGAGTCATTGAAAATATACAAAATGTTCCCTACAAAAATGCTACACAATATGATTTTTTTTTTCATTATTTCAGGGTTGGTTCCATAGAAAAAGTTGTTCGTAATGATGAATACAATGACCCCTTTTCAGGTTTCGGGTAAATTTTCTATGACCCTGTATACCATAAAATAATAAAGCTGAAGTAGTTTTTTTTTCAATTAAACTCGCTAATTTCTGAAACAAACAGTCGGATTGGAAATATTGCATTGCATTTTTTGTCTAGGTAAGTACTTTGTAAAATATTAAGTTGCAACCATAGGTTTAACATCAATGCAAAAAGAGCAGTAATACCAATAAGCTTTAACAGTTTTCATTAATCTATTAGCTAGCTTCTGCCCGCGACTTCACTAGCGCTTCTTAAGAGTGGGTAGTAAGCAAAATTACCAATCTTTTTTTTATTTTACATGAACAATTCTAGATTTCTAGGCTTAAAATACAAATGTATGAAAACTACATGATATTTTCGAGGGTTCTCATTGATCAAAAACATAAAATAATAACATTTTCTCGATAGAAAAACATCACGAAGTAGCCTCTAATTTTTTGTTTTTTTCGATTTTTACACGATATTATAATGACAAATATGACTTAAAAGGCATTGATTAACTTAGTATGGACTAGCGGCGTCATGTTTTTTTTCAGTGGCCACTAATAATTATTATGTTACTTTGATGTGCTGTGTTAAGTACATATATATATGTTCAATTATTTTTATCCTAAGTTATATCGAAGTTGAGATATTTGCATTTGAAGATTTTAAAAATGTCGTCAATATAAAAACTTCAATTACTGTCCTGCGTACAGAAATCTTAGATATGTTTTTGAAGGTTGTTTTTAGAGATTGACTTTACTGTTTCACGACCATGTGTCAATGTTACGTTACTTTTGGGTCTTGGGAAATAATAAAGACACATTACCTCGTTGTAGAGCAAGAAGTCATTAAGTGCAAAAAGGTGGTTTCGAGATAATAGTGTTTTAGAGACTTTTTGTTTTTTAATTCGAAATAACACATTAACACTTATAGTTACAAAAAAAAACTACTATAGCATGACGCGCCCCTCCATATTACTATTTCAATGTGTGTAGCCATATCCATATGAAAGAGTTTCTATGTAGTTGTAGTCTTTAGTAGCAGGCAGATTTGTTGGTCAACTAATCATAACTAGCAAGACCGCACAAGACAACGCACGTGTCATTTTCATAGAGTATGTCAGTGCAACGCCATACTAATAATAATGAGTAATTAATGACGCCGCTAGTCGAGCTACAAATCGCTGATTTGTTTTTGTTTCGAGAGCCGTCTCAGTACGCACACATTGTGAGTTTGTTTGTACGCACACGTTGATACTTTCACAAATATACTTTCAAACGTTTTGAATTTGTGGAGGGGCGCGCCATGTTATAGTAGTTTATCTTTAGGTTGCGGTAAGTAGGTAGTTACTAAAAAAAACCTCAGAACCTTAAAAGGGTTTATAAGAATATATAGGTATAATAACTTCTTCGTGTTTAATGAGCTATCAAAACCAAATATCTCCGTTCCGATATGGTTTAGAGAAATGTGTCCATATTAGCTTTTGATCGCATTATTCTGATCTTTCAAAATATCTAAGTTTCATTAGTGGCCATCCAACTTCAAAATGACGCCACTTTTACGCAAACCCCTTTGATAATTAGTTATATTTATATATGAGTGAGGGTTTTGTCTAGGCATTGTAAGCAATTCCTTTTATTTTTGGAGTTATTACGATAAAACACTTAACACGGGGCGCGCGGGTGAATTATAAAAGTTTGCTGACTTTTGGCGCGCCCTTAAGTTACTGCTCCGCTTTTGTGACTCGAAGCGTCATGTTGTAAAGCCTTTATTATTTCTCATGAATCTGGCTATCATATACAAAAAGAATTGTTACAATCCGACTGGCAGTTCCCGAGATTAGCGCTTTTAAACAAACAAAAATCTCTTCAATTTTATTATAATTTACGAGTAATATCTATAGATATAAATACCAGTGCACTCATTTCATATAAAATCATTCAGTTATTTTAATTTTTTAATAGCACAAAGTCAAACAATTTGAATGGCATACGTCTAAACAAAAATCTAATTAAATAAGCGCAAGGGCAAATGAAACTGTTTTGAATGAAAATTACATACCATCGCGTTTTACACTCGATTCATAGAAAAACGCGTGATTCGGCTGTACAGTCGCCAGCATAAACATGTATACATTTAGCAAGGAAATAAAGCGATTTTTTCGTTAGTGAATGGTTGTAATTTTGAAATTAGGACTAGGTACTTACTTCATAGAAATATGTATTCAGAATTTGATATTCTTAACACCATTGCATTTAAATCAATTCTTTATGAGGAAATTGCTTTAGAAGGTAGCGATGTGTGTGCATGTTTTTGCTCATGACTGTACACGACGATTGTCCGACTACTTCCAACTTGAAAAAATGCAGCACTCGGTTATAAAAATGAAGTACTTCTTTTTTAATCGCCTCGTGATAGAAGTTATTATATTATTACGATTTAGAAGATTCGTGACTGCCTCGTTGGTCTAGTGGTCGCTAGGCGCGTCTGCTAAGCATGAGGTCTTGGGATCGACACAAAGGATTTTTCCATCAAGAATTTCCTCAGTAGCAGCCTCGGAGTCTGGATTTGTTCTTGGACGATGGCAATAGGCTCGCCGTCACATGGGACTTAAACATAACTGGCGAAATGTGGGTGTTTTATTGGGTACACCTCTGCCTAACCCTTCGGGGATTACAGGCGTGATATTACGATGTTATGCATTGTCATGTTGGCACGGTTTCCTATAGTTTTATAAGCAGTAATTGTTCTCTTTGAAGTCGATTTATTCACGTCTATGGCGGTACAGCTTTACGATATCTATCTTGTATTGGTACGTCCGTTTGTTCTCGATTCAAGTCGTCTATTAGTATTGTAATGTGTTGTTGTTAAAACGGTCTAAAAATAGCAATTTGATTGAACTTTTATTTTTTTTATTGTGAACCAGGATTTTTTACTTGGTCCAATCATTATTTGTTTAGAGACGTAGATATGTGTTTTCTCAATTAAAAAAAGTTACATAAGTATTTGTTGTTAACTTATCTCATATTTATATATTCACTAGCGACCCGCCCCGGCTTCGCACGGGTGCATGTATTATACATATAAACCTTCCTCTTGAATCACTCTATCTATTAAAAAAAACCGCATCAAAATCCGTTGCGTAGTTTTAAAGATCTAAGCATATATAGGGACAGACAGACAGACAGGGAAAGCGACTTTGTTTTATACTATGTAGTGATTTATTGCATACCATAATGTGTATAAGGATGTTACATAGGGTTTTTTTTTAAGGTGGTAAAAATCATCAAATGAGTCCTTCCGCCCTGGGTGGGGAGGAAGAGACTGTCATACTTTTACTGACTAAAAAACCACCCTGTTCCTCCTGTTGCCCTTAACGTTCCGGGGCCACGGTATCCTGTTAAGACGTCCCGCAACCCCGGCAGGCTCCCGCAACCCCGGCAGGCATGTTACACAGGCTGAAAGCTAAAGTACAATTATGGACCCTGTTAGGGCACAGCAACATAGTATTGACTTAAAATTAAAAATAAAATTTTAGAAAAGTAAAAAAATAGCAATTCTTTACATCTGTTAACACTGATTTAGTTAAAACACGCATGTATGGACGGTATTACATCTGGGTACTTAACGCTACCAATCAGTCGATATACTTTTTATAAGCTGTCAAAATGCGTTTACCCCATAGATTTTGTATGACAATAGCAAATTCTGTCGTCACTTTTTGCCAACTTAATTGACTAATTATTTATTGATTTCAAAACCACTAAAATTCTAATATTACAGTACATTGAAAATTAATCGGGTTTCATGACTAAAATAAAATGTATTTTTTTTAAGTTGTGTCTTGAAATCAAAGTTTTAAATTTCTTTCGTAAAGTTTTAACGTTATGTAGTGCAAAATATTTACTAAACCGTACTTTCACTATAAAAATCTCACGTCACGATGTTTGTCCAGAATAAACTCCGGAACTAATGAACCAATTTTTAATGAAATTGGCTAACTGTGTGTAATTTGGTCAAACTTAACAGGTCAGCTAGAATAAAAAAAAAATTAAATCATCAATCGTCTCTGGTCAAATAATTCTTTTGCCAAACTCTTTTTATAGTGCGTTTCACCGAATAGTTCCTATGGCGTTATGTTGGCAGCAATATTTTTCAGTGTTATTGTTCAAATTAAAGTGCGTTTCACCGAATAGTTCCTATATGGCGTTATGTTGCCTACTGTCTGTCAAAGTCATTGACGAGAAGACGCTCCCGCAGATTTTGTTTAATTTGAACAATAAAACTGAAAAATATTGCTGCCAACATAACGCCATAGGAACTATTCGGTAAAACGCACTATACTGACGTCCATTGGTTGTTTGTTTTACGGTCCTAAGCGGCTCTTGGGCACGAATCAGTCCAACCCCAACAGAAATAGACTAATAAAAACACATTTTACTATTATCGTATGCACGTCATTGGATCATCGGGAATACCAGCCTGTTTGATAGGCGGATTCGTCTATGCAATTTGTATATCATAGGCATTTTTATATTTAAATCGTAAAGATGTTTATTTATATTAAAACTCGTTAACGCCGATGCTTTATTGTTAAGCAGTATTAAAAATAAACAGAGCTGTCATTTTTTATATTTTTAAGAGGTTCTAAATTTGAAAATGTTAGAATGTTCTGTTTAGGGTTGTACCTACCAGATTATCTTTTATGTAATTTAATCGACTAAACTCTCGATAACAGAATCTTTTTAAAATGTTAGGAGTGTGAAAGAAGTGGTAGCTCGATGCGTTATTCATAGATATTCATGTTTTATCATGATTTAAACCTTGATGATGACTTGCTCGTGATAGGAATGAGTTCATATAAATAACTATAATCGAGGTCTCTGCTCTCTATCGACTCGTGCTATGCTATATATATTTGCGGCTGACTTAACAAAAGTCCTTGAATCTTTCGTATTGAGGTTATATCTACCCCATCCCTTTTATTCAGTGAGAATTTCGTGAGGCAAGACAAATACGAAAAATCCGCATAATAAAAAATAACTTACCTACCATCTACCCACGCAAAAACATAGTAAGGCTAGCCAAAACAGTGGTTGATAAATAAAAAATCCCCTACTGGCGCTGCCCCAAAAACAAGGGCGTAAAGTATGCACAGTGGGGGTTATCGAGCCAGTGCTGGGTGGCAGGGGGAGGCAATGACGTCACTACTTCGCCCCGCCAGACTGCCGCCGAAACCGTCGTGCCAGTGTTGTTCAAGCCTTGATCAATCGCGGCCAGATAAAGCCTCCTTCCCGGGCTGAATGGATTCATCCCTTAGTCCGTGAATGAAACATTTAACGCGTTCATATTTTCTGACAGTTCTCAATTTAAATTCGATATAGATTATAAAGAATTAGTTTCTTTTTTAGTACTGGTCGATTCGTCTTGTAGTTTGTATGTAAAATGTTTGTAAGTGTGAAGACGATTTTTTTGTTTTATTTAAATATTTTTGGAAGCTTTGGCTAAGGTGAGCGTCGTCTGTAGTTTTTTAGTTTATGTGGTTTGATTTAGACGCTTTTAGTTCATTTAAATGCTATAAGTAGTTTGGTAGTTTCATCTCATTTGCTGTTTAAACCCACATTCATACCTCAAAAACCGTCAAAAATTCATACAAAAAACTATTTTTATTTATTTTATTTTATAGAATTTATTTTAGTTTATTTTTTAATATCTTTTCATGAAACCTTTGCAATACTTATCTTTTATTTTTTAATTTAGTGTTTCTTTCTTTTTCTTTAAATTGTATTTATGTTAAACATTAAATTGGCTGAAATCGAATTTGTGATGAATATTGGTTGAAAATTTAAAATCAGATTCAAAATCAGATTCAAAATTCCAAATTGCTCCAAAATTCTGAGATGATACTAACATAATACAAGTCCACAGTAAATGATTAACGCATGAACTAATCGTTTTGTTTTTTAGATTATGCGCCGACATTACGTTGTGTACAGTCAGAGCCACAAGTCGTAATATTGCTATGACTTTTACTAAATAATAACTCTATTTAATATTTTTTTTAAACAATATTTTAAAATATCAACCGTCACTATTAAAAAAATATAACTACTCCACAGAACCGGTGACGGTTTTCCTGATCAAGTAATTTTTTTTTAATGTAAAGTTACCGATTTTTTTTTTTTTATTTTATGTCAATTTTTATTTGTTATAGAGTTATTATTTAATAAGTGGCGCTCTGTACTAGCTCCAAGCATGTCTGTCTGATTTCCGTCTGTCTGTGTCTCGCATTGCATGCAGTCGGCACCACTCACCACTGACCAATGACAAACTACAAGCCCCTGGTAAGATACCTGTATTTCTTTTATTTTCTAATCTGTGTGCTTTTCACCCGTGTTGTCTTGAGTATTTAGTCGATTTTAGACACACGCAAAAATTAACTAACAGTATGATTTTTTTATCGATAAAATGGTTTAGTCGATTATTTAATTCGTACAACACTTTTCGTATAGGATAATTTGTTTTTTTTTTTTCATAAAGGTCTTGTTGGTTTCTAAAATCAAACAAATCTTGTGTCAAAAATTTATTATTCTAATCTAGCGTGACACAAAATTACAACAAACTAATTTATGCTCTATTCAATATAACGTCACAAAGCTGTCGTTATTTTAATAAAGCAACTAAATTAATGCTGTCATACAATTATAGTCAAAAATATAACACAATAACTGCCATTATTTGGACGTTATTTTAGTAGAATTATATGAAATATAGTACCTATAGTCTCAAAAAATTAAGATCAAATGCTGACTTTGACCGTGACATTACATTTTCTACCAGCTATCGTCTACGTCATATTCAATAACTAGCTGCCCGCGACTTCGTCCGCGTGGTTTTTTTGCTCCGCGCCCGAGAATCTTAGCGTAATGTTATAATATAAATAATAAATAAAAATAATACTTTATTTCCAATTTTACAATTTTACATGAGCGCACTACTTACGGATTATAGCTTGTACTGTTCATCATGAATCTGACTATCATATACAAAAAATATTTTTTAAATCCGACTGGTAGTTCCAGAGATAAGCGCTTTTAAACAAACAAATAATCTTTTCTTTATTATATTAGTATAGATTACTATGTTTATAAGACAGACTTAACTGTCCGCTACAAGGGCTGACAATATGTATTTAGCTAGATCTCTTCAACTTTATAATCTTAATCCTTCTGTACGTTTGCTTGTCACCTAACTCCTAAACGGCTGGACCGATTTGGATGAAATTTTGTGTGTATATTTCAATGGATTCCTGGATAGTTCTAAAATACAATTAGACCCGGCAGGTGGCGCTGAATTTGGGCAGGTTAAGGTCTGTCAGGGCTATTATTAGTATAGATTGGGTTCCTCGCAATAAAAGCAGCTTCTTTTGGCAACAGCCAAGTACTGAAAAGTAGTTTATAGTCTGTAAAGTGTGCCATGGGTATTATTCTTCCATGGTAAAAACTGCATGATTGGTGCAAAGCGTTGCGGGCATGCGCGCGCCGATCGAGTCCCGTGCCAAAATATTTGCACTACCTACTTATGGATTGTTGGTTCAACTATAACTGGGAGTTTTGTTTCAGTATACTTTGTTGAAATTGTTTTATAAACCTGCTATTAATAGGAGGAAGTAAGCTGTTCTATTCTGGCTTGGTTACTGGGTATTCTATGACACGTTTTGGATCTGTATTGGTATTTGGTAGTGCAGAAAGTGTTCCTGTCAGCAGCAATTTATTAATTTAAACTTTATGAAACAAATAACGAAATAGTACGATCGGAAAAGCTATTTGGTTTACAGACAACAATAAGTATCTTTCTGCTACATTGCCATTCATTGTTATTTTGTGTTCACTTTTAAGCTTCTGATGTCTAATAATTTGGAAACCTACTTTTTTTTTGGTTTTAAAAATCATCAAATGAGTTCTTCCGCTCTGGTTGGGGCGGAAGGGACTGTCAGACTTTTACTGATTAAAAAACCACCCTGTTCCTTACCTACTTAGAGTGATTAAAAAGAACTAACACACTCGATACATTGTTTAAAAGTAATTGCAAGTAAGCTACCTGGGTACCAAATGGCTAGTTCGACTATACAAAACGTGGACATAATGCCTTAAGCATTCTCTTAATAGTCAACCTAAGCATAAAGCAAAACAATTATTCAGTTATAGAGAATGCACAGTTTAAATAATTGCTATTTACAATGGTCAAGTGCGCAGTACTCGTAACCGGCTTGTATGACAAGATGAATGAACGGGGATGAGGCGAAAGGAGTATGTAAGGATTGTAGCAGGTGGCGTTCTGTGGTTTCTGCCTACCCCCATGGGAAAAGGGCGTGAGTTTATGTATGTATGTATGTTGAAAATTAATAGCTATACTCCACATTTTCACCAGCGTTCGGTTACGTCTTTGGATACTGCTCCAGTCTTATGTGTCGTAGCGTAATATTATAAATAGCCTATACTATTCCTTACTAATCTGGCTATCATATACAAAAATATTTTTCTCAATCCGGCTGGAAGTGCCAGACATTAAAACAAACAAACAAACTCTTCAACATTATTATAAGTATATCAATTGATGTTTTATTTTTTCTACGTTGCATTTATTTATATTCTGTCACTAGGTTTCTGCGACCGTCGCTCAACTAGTCCTCTATCAGTTGAGATGAAATACACGTCGTGTGTCTGCACACAATATAAACCAGATTTACGAGTACCTACGACTGCATACACTCACATTTCAGACAGTGAATCACCACATCGAAGAATCACGAAAGAATCTAAGCGATTTGAATCGTAAACTTTTATAGACATAATACTATTACGAAACTGTTGGTAGGTAGTACCATAGTTATGAGAAATGTTAGTCTTATAGATAGAAAAAGGGAAGAAAGAAAAAGTATTTTTATCTTCTTTCTTGTTGTTTCGTCTTAATAGCTTGTATAACACCCGAGAGCGAACCAAACTTTCTAGTTCTTTGGATTCTATTGACAAATTTTTAGGGCTCATATCTTTCTGAGGCTAAAATAAAATTATCAAACGGAACTTTAGATTAGGGCTTTAGGCCGCATTTAAAGTCGACAAATCTTACAGCAAAATTGAGTCAACCTTGACGTCTACGATACGACAAATATTGCTAAACATGACAATAAAATTAACCCATAAATGTTAAACACCAATAATTGTAACATAAATTGACTGTTAGTTAAAATGTTGCACTGTCATAAAATGGTGGAACCGTTCCAAATATGTCAAGGAATGAAGCCTTGAACTCTCTGACACCAAACGACGTACGATGACGGCATATAGCGCAGATAATATGAAGGGTGTAGATTGAAATCCTGCACTGAATAATGAAATAGTACTTAGCTATTCTGCTGACCTCATTTTCCGGATAATGTAACCAGACGCACAGACTCCCTTAAGTTTTCACTGAGCACGAAGTAGACACAAAGGTTCGCCATGTTTAATGTTATAGGTATGATCACTGGACAGTGAAAAAGAAATAATAGAAAATAGTTCTTATATTGAACAAGGCACGGGAAGATTCTTGTTCATATCTTATTGTTATAAACATCCCTATGCCTATTGGCCTAGTTCTGTTCCGTCTCCTGCTTGTTTGGAGGGAAATGAAAATTATGTTTTTTCTTACCCCTCCGCTGTTAAGACGGTTGAATCGTTTCTCCTGGACTCGTCGAGCTTCATTGCCTCGGCGCTTTTTTGGTAGCCACTATTAATTCTGGCTTTCAGAAGTTGCAGTGGTTTCGGAATAGCGTGGCGGGCTTGTCCCAAAACTCCATATTGTATTACTTAGGTACTTATTTTACTTCCTGTGCTATAGGTACCACCAGTTCTAAGCTGAATGTAGAGTTCCTTGTAATTTCTTAGCTGTCTTCGATCTAGATGACTAACTCTCTTTATTTTAATTTTCCAGGGCTCAGCAGATTCAAACTATTCCCAACCATCGTCGGAACTGTCGCTTGACGAAGACAAGGAGGCGCTGCGCCGCGAGAAGGAAGCGCAGGCTATCAAACAGCTGGACAAGGCACGGGTGAGTTGAAACTTGACACTAAATCAGGCAGATAGATGATGTGGAATGCGGAGGACTTAACGTTTAAGTTATTTGATCTCAAATTTTACTGGATTTTGGTTGGTACTGAATATTCCGATTCTTCCTGTTTTTTTTTCCCGGATTTCCGGATTTTCCTGTGCGCCAATATAACCTTGCGTGAAGAGAAACTTGCGGATAAGAAAACATTTAGGGGAGCGTGGGGCTAGTTGTAGCAGGGGTAAGTAGTAACAGCTTAATTACTCAGCAGGTTTCGAATATTTTGTTTTAAATTGACACTTAATCTACTCCTTATGACGAGGCCTACGACATAAGCACAGCCAGGGTGGCTCAGACGAGCGCAGAGAGTAGTTATGAGCAGACCCATGATTTTTGCTAAGTAACGTAAAAAAATTAAATTCCTAAAGTTTGATTCTAAATAACTGCAATGTCTTAATAAAATCTGTATCGTTTGATTTGTATAGTCAATATATTAGGGTATCTTATATAATTACTTTTATTTGACAATAATATAAACTTTTTTTTTAATAATTAAAAATGTTCAATAATTTGGCATGGGGCTTGTTGTAACGAAATTTCGGGGCACGTTGTAACTAGTTACAACTTGCCCCTTCGTGTTTTCATATGAGCATTTTGTCGTTATATACACAATCGATTGAACAGAAAATGAACCAAAAAAGAAAACATTGATAAAGTGCACAAAAAGGTTTTCAACGACGGATCAGAGTGAGTGGTTTTGTTTAATTAGTGGAAAAGAAAACAGTAGATGACGGAGAAGCCTGGGGTCACCAGTTAAATGTGTTAAAGATGCTCCTGTACCTGCTGTGTATGCTCGTTTGTGAGAACTGTCATTCTGATGAAGACTGAATTTGCATTCAATATCAAGCTAGACTAGTTTGTCACGTTGATTGTGATAATTAAGTTTCAAAACTGATTAAGGATGATTTTTAACTAGTAAAAGTTTAGGGTTAATGATGATTTAGGTAAAATAAAAAAAAAGCAAGATTAATGACCAAAAATTAATATAATAAGCTTCAGAAATGATTTTGACTGTTGATAGAAATGTTATAACTTTGTTTATAAGACTAAATCGATACTGTACGACAAGAAAGATCTCTAAATGTTAATATAGAGACAATGTTAACCTTATTAGTTTGTAATAAATACGTTATAAGTAATATTTCTCATATTCATTCACAAAAAAAGCCTGAAAACCATATAAATATGTTGTTTTATTATTTTGTTACTACTTGCTCCACGCCTGTTACAACTAGCCCCAACTACGGGGTAAGTTGTAACATGCTACTTCTTTCACAAAAAGTCATTTTATACAGATTTCTTATTTTAATTTAAGCCCAGTTATCATTCTAATCGATACCTGAATAGATGCCCTTTCATTTAAAACTGCTTTATCATGAAAACACTCAATTTTTTGAGATCCCCATCGAAAAAACTAAAAATTGTTACAACAAGCCCCCCTCTCCCCTACTTTTTTTTACGATGTCAATGCCAAATAGCCGCTTAATAAACTTCGAGTGGTTTAAGAAGCATCGCATGTAGATTCTGGACGATTTTCGGCTGTATAGATAGCGCATTACTAATCGACTCTTCTTTCTTCTTTGGCCTCCCCATTTCCGATACGCGGGGTCGACTTTCCCAATCATGCGGTGCCATCTAATTTGGTCTAGGGCGTTATCATCCGTAAGTCCCATCTTTCCCTAAAGTCCTTCGTCATCCATGAAATTTCAGGTCTTCCTCTTCCCCTCTTCTTTGAAGCTTTTTTTTACTTTTATTTGGGACAATACTCTTCTTTGAAGCTATGAAAAAGCGCTTCTTCACAACAAGGTCATCTGTTTGGAAGTGCATGACCGTACCATCTCATTCTGGACTCCTTTACTTTATCCGCTGTTCCTGCAACCTTGAAGCTCCCTCTTATATCCGGAGTACTAATCGACGTGGATTATATTTAAATTACGACCACCAACTGCCGCCACACCTCCGAAAACAGGGACTAGTACAAGAACAGTGCTGAAACCTGCCACTCTAATTTCCAGGAGAAGCCAGTGGCGTTCGCCGTGCGTACCAATGTGTCATACGATGGCAAAGTGGACGACGACTCGCCGGTGCACGGCAGCGCCATCTCCTTCGAGGTGCGCGATTTTCTCCACATCAAGGTAACAATATTACTTGTTTTTATCTGCATATTCAGTTTTTGCCCTCATCTTGACGAGTTTCTATTCTGCTTTGGAGCTAGTGTTACCAATATCCATCTGGTACCCCAGACTAGGTCTCTGTCTGGCTGACCGTCTGTTAAACCAGATGGTTATCTTCTTGAAAAATGTGTTATAGGTTGAAATATCAACTTAATATCTGAATTGAAAGTACCGAGCCAATCTGCTATCCTGCAATCCTGCTGCACACAACGAGACCCAGCACGACTATATCCCGGTGTGTGGGGACTCGCTTAGCTGCCTAGGAGTCATGATGCAGCATTAACACCCATCATGTTAAACGTTCCAGGAGAAGTACGACAACAACTGGTGGATCGGGCGCCTCGTGAAGGAGGGCAGCGACGTCGGCTTCATCCCGTCGCCGGTGAAGCTGGAGGCGGTGCGCTCGGGCATGACGGCGCGCCGCTACCCGCGCCCCGCCTCCACCGCGCCGCACGCGCCGCCCCTCTCCCGAGGTAGCACCCCTCCCACGCCCGGTACGTCATGCATATCTCATGCTGCAGTGCACGCAACACGTGGTCTTCTACTCGATTCGTGGCTATCGATTTTGGTCTCTGATCTATATAGACTCTCATACAGATCTTCGATGACGTCAGACGTTCGATGACGTCGATCAGCAGCTAAATACTATCGTTGTTAATCAAGATTACAAAATTTAGAGACAATGTAATCCCTTTCCGTGTAAAATGGTTTCATTATTCAAATAAATGGTCGGGAATCGAATAAATATTTCGGACGTCATTATTCGATTTTAAATTGATAGCCGCGGATTTGAGAATTATGCTGCTACAGTGAAAATTAAAGCATTTAGTCTTGATTTTCATTGTTCAATGAAAATATTCCAATGGTCTAAAGATTTACAAATTGCTGGTAATAAAAAAAATAAGACCAATTGGGATATTAGAAGCAAGAGTGACCACCTGCCTAAAGCTTATTCATGCACTGGATAAAAAGACATATCTACACAATTTATGATTATTGATTATGTAAAAGTTAAATTGTTGCTAGCAAGTGCGTTGGTACGAAGAGTACCTAATTTAAAAATAGTACTTAAAGAGCATTATAATAAGGGTTATTTTTATTTTCAACCCTGTTAGAAAAACAAGAAATTTATGCTACACGGTGCCAAAAGAGAATCTATTTTTTTTTTTACTGTTTATTGTTTAAATATTTCATTATTACTTATTTTGTCCTTTCGTAATTTTCATGTTTCGGTGGTACCAATTCCTAGCAATAAGACCGGATAGGCATCATAGTTATTATGATTTACTTAGTTACATTGTATGTATGTCGTTTTATCCCGTGTCTGTAACGTACAACGCAGTTGTTTGTCTCTCTTTTTTACATCGTCTTGCTCTTTCTAACACTCTGGACTCGCTGTGATACGAATAAATGCCTTTAACAAAATTTCTTCTAAATTAACAAAATTTTGAATACTAAAAAGCAAGACGGTTTCTATAATTGTAGTTCGTGATTCGATGTTACAATTGGCATCTTACAATTTTGTAAATATAATTATTACTAATTTATATTTAACTTAATTACACCTCGGCGCGGAATATATTCTTCTTTATTGTATTTATTGTTATTAATTGGAATATAATCTTATATCTAATTTACATTTTCAATTATTAAATTTAAAACAATTCACTTATAACTTTATTTATGTAGAATTATATTTTAAAAATAAATAATTATATTCTTTCTTAAATTTCTTGCACAAAATTCCATACATAGCAATTAAATTGTTATGCTCGACACTATCAAAATTTTGATATAACTATACTATTCTATATGGTATGTATAACTGCTTTGTACTAGCCATTCATGATCACTCATCAGTGCGGTGAAATTTGCTGGAATTTCCTGGTCTATAGAGATTAGAGATGTACCGATTATTGACTAAAATCGACTATTAGTCGACTATCCCCTATTTAAATCAGTTGTTAGTCAATTCGCTCGCAGAAAAACAAAGCAAGTATATTACCTATATTTATTTATTTTAATAAATAATAATTTTTATTTTATTTAAAAATATGTTATTACGGTTAACGATCGAATCGACTAATCTGTTGACATTTGAAAGTTCTCAAGCGACTAATCGACTCTAGAATGAATTAATCGAATAGTCGGCCAGCACAATAGTCGATACATCGAATAATGTATTCTTAGCACTCACGTTTGCCACATTTTCAGATGTGCCATCGTTCGATCGAGGTAAGCTCACGCACTCATCGCCTGACACCAGGAAATGTCGTAAATTTTCACCTTTAATAATTACTAGTTGTTACCCGTGATTCGTTATAAATGTATTATTATTTTGATAAAGCCTTTCCTTTTATGTGTAGTATTTTTGTTTAAATATTTGACACTGACTTGTATTACGCATAATTTAAAAAAAATATATTTCAATACGAAGACTGACTGAAAGGACTGACAGATACATCAATGCTATTAAAATTTGAATTTTTAAATTAAAATAAGTCATTCAAAGTACTTTCAATTATTTAAATAGTTCCCAATACTGTACAAAATAGAACTTTAATTAAAAAATATCTAAGCAAGTAGATACTTTTGCTCGAGACTGTACACCGTTACCATCCCACATTTTCCATTATTGCATGAATCCTCTCTCTATTAATAATTTATCTATTTTTAATTACTTACTCTTTAATATTTTCTTTAATATCTCTTGGTGTTTTACAGGAACGTTTTAGCTATCTTA
Source organism: Hoplodrina blanda (assembly GCA_949316365.1). Classification (NCBI taxonomy): domain Eukaryota; kingdom Metazoa; phylum Arthropoda; class Insecta; order Lepidoptera; family Noctuidae; genus Hoplodrina; species Hoplodrina blanda. Next base: position 1,119,749 of record OX438581.1, on the reverse strand, counting down.
TATTTTTTATTTATTTATTTATTTGTATGATATACTATTCTGGTATGGTATATTTTTGGGCAGAATGTGTCGTCTCAGATATGCTTTTGAATGTTGTCAAAGGGTCTTGAGGTTATGTGTAATATTATATTTTATGTGTATAAATATTACACAGTAGAGGAAAATATATCGACTAAATCAACTAAAAATATGACACCCTAACTAAAATGAGACACTGTATTATCTGGAACATAAAACAAAGATGGCGGATTGGTGATTAAAACCTGATGAGTATGAATCGATAAGTTGGCTGTAAATTCTGTTAATGAAGGAGAATTCTTGTTTTACACGAAAAATATTTACATAATTTTATGTTGACCTATCTTCTTATTCTTCTCAAATTAAGTTTTTCCTCTACTCTGTAAACTGGGATGTTTCGCAAATATAAGTCTTGATCTTGATGTTGTCTATGTGTACCGTAGCAGATATTTATCAAAGTTTGTGTTGGACCTTGAATGAAATATTTAATTTGCTCCTTTTTGCTAAAGACCCAAAATATATAGACTTGACTGTAAAGAAAAGAGCATGTTAGCTTATATGAGGGCTACAAACTTTTGAAAGTGAGTATCTTAATGGTTATTTTATTTTCGAATACCAGTGGTGTAATAAGCTGGTTGGATTATGCATGAGCACTGATGCACCGCATCAGGTAAATCCCAGCTCGATAGGAAAAAGGTAAAAACGATTAATATGACTACTTGAAGATTAAAGTTGGGGTAATTCTGGTAAAACGAAACATAGAGTGTACAAAAGACCTAGGGCTATCAAAGAACAAGGCGTGGCACCAACTTTCTAGTATTTCCTATCTCCCAGGTGAGGAGTCCGACGGCGCGGGACGGGGGCGAGGCGGGGGCGCGGGGGGCAAGGAAAAGCGCAAACCGTTCTTCAAGAAAGCGGAGGCGAGCACGCCGTACGACGTGGTGCCCTCCATGCGGCCCGTCGTCATCGTGGGGCCCAGCCTCAAGGGCTACGAGGTCACCGACATGATGCAGAAGGCTTTGTTTGATTTTCTCAAAAGACGCTTTGAAGGCAGGTGAGGGTGGTATCCTTAGAGGTCATTGGAGTTTTAAAAGCTCAGTTTTGTTTCGTTTATTGTTCCAACATTGGCACTTTGAGGGTCCCGTTTTGAGGTCACCTTGTCAATTAATAATCTGACACGTCATTTTACCAACTTTCATAGTCGGTCAGCCGGAATACTCTCTCTAATTAGCAAGAATCTCGTCAAACCTCACCAATAATTTAAAAAGTAATTGGCTATACATCCAAAGTACTTAGCCAGTTGAACAGCTCTTCGGAAACCATCAAAGCGGTCTCTTGCCAACTAACCCTTTATTTCAGAAGCCGGCTCCGACCTAAAGCTGACCTCACTAACAACTAACAGTTTACCAAACGGGACTAACATTGCAGGATAATAATAACGCGCGTGATGGCCGACATATCTCTCGCGAAGCGCTCTCTCCTCAACAACCCATCGAAACGTGCCATCATGGAGCGTTCCAACTCGCGGTCCACTTGCCTCGCTGAAGTGCAGGTATGACGTGTTGCAGGATCATCATCACGAGGGTCCAGTCCGATATATCGTTGGCCAAACGAACGCAAAACGCGCCTAAGAAACCGTTCGTAGAGAGGGCCGGTAACAGGACCAACTGTTTAGCCGAGGTCCAGGTGCGATTTAATTAGTAGGTAGCTGTGGTGTTGTTGTGTGAGGCACGTGTCGTGCTGTGGGCGTGTTTGGAATGAGTGGACCTAGGTCGGCGACCCCGCTGTCGGGTTTAGGAGTTTCTTAGGAATATCACGTAAGAGTTTTGTGAGCACCTAGAATTTTAGCGGACCTTCGCGTGGAACAGACGATGTTGTAGTTAGACGGAGTCAAAATTCATAATTTTTGCAAGTAAGAAATGTTCTCAAAAAAACGCAGTTTGAGTCCTTTGTCGGTCTTCCATAGTTGTAATTGTTTTGCCAACAGTTCTGTTTTAGACGACACACCTCTGATTAAAGTCCTGCAAAACGAGTCATAGTGTTTTTGATTAATAGACTAGTCATTTAATTTTTTTGTCGCCAGTTAGAATAGTGCTTTCTTCATATCATTTTAAATTAAGCTATTAATAAAATTCTTCCATTTCTTTAGACTTAGTCAAACTTATAGTTTAGTGAAGTTTTAGTACTACGCTCGCTCGATCCAAACATGCTCATATTATGGTATTTAAAACGTAATGGTTAATTTGTAACTAACATAACACGACGCCCTATCCAAAAGTTCCTTTGCAATACAAATTCCTAAACCAAGTAGGTAGTCGAAGTTTCAAAGTAAGTAGGTTTTCCCTAGAAATGTTCCATAATATCTTAGAATAAAAATACATATTCTATTATTATCATAATTATAAATTAATATTGTATGATTAGTTTCCTGACCATTCTTAAAAATATCTGATAATTAGTTAGATATTTAATTATAAACACAATATTTATTATTATTAATTTTATACATACCTATTATTTAAACTGAATATTTATATTCATAATCGTAAATCTATCATAATTATATGCCCATTTGTCGTAGAAAGTAACACACTAATACTTAGTACTGTTTTTACGTCGTATAATATCTGTAGAATAAGGTAACACGTTGGTTTGTTAGCGTCCACCAAAGCCTAAATCCCTCTCCTACTATTATTTAACGTTTAGTGAGTAGGTATGTAATGAGCAGTGAATCTGCATGAATGGTTGACATAACAGTTGCTGATAATATATTAATTTGCATTGCCTTACCTCTACGCTTTGAAAAATTTCTTAAAGGGCAATTCTCGTAGTTAAAAACGTATGTCAAAATATAGAGGTATTTTTGACAAATTGTAAATGAGATTAGGACATCGAATATTTCTAAAAGTTACTAGAATTGCCCCCAGGTCAAAGTGTGGAGATACAATCACGAACAAAAGTATTAACGCCAAAACTAATATCTGATTATCGATAATATAACTTAAGTAAAACTAAAAAGTATTGATGTATTGCTTGTAATGTCACAATAATGCTTTAAAACGCCTTAACTCCGCATAGTATCTTGCACGAACTGTCAAGTTTAAAATATTGGAAATTAAAATCGATTTAAATTAAACTTGATACGTTCCTTTACGCAAAATAGATACAAAATTGAAAAGAGTCAGTTTATAAATTTTTGGTAAAACCATTTTATAATGTTTGGTGTTTTACACAAAACTAAATTAACATACAAGATTTTATACTTGAAAGTTTGTACGAGTTACCATGTGACGTAAATGAATATGATAATTATGATGGCTAGGGTTTATTACATTATTTTAATTAATTTATTATTTACTAGCACTCTCCCCGGCTTCGTTCGCGTGATTTTTCTTACGGATCCCTAATTTTTTGATAACACATACATACATACATACATAAACTCACGCCTTTTTCCCATGGGGGTAGGCAGAAACCACAGAACGCCACCTGCTACGATCCTTACATACTCCTTTCGCCTCATCTACGTTCATACATCTCGTCATACAAGCACGCCGGTTACGAGTACTCCGCACCTGACCTTTCTGAAGAACCTCACCAATAAGGTCAGTGTAGGTCTTCCTAGGGCGACCCCTCCCTGCGTTGCCACTCACCTCTGCCATATAAATACCTTTTGTTAATCGTCTTTCACTCATCCTCTCAACATGACCGAACCATCTAAGCATACCCTTTTCTATCTTTGTCACTACATCCTCTTTTAATCCGCAACGGTCCCGTATAACCTCATTCCTCACTCTATCGTTCAAAGACAAATAACAAAATATAGCCTATAGCACTCAGTGATAACGTAGCTTCCAATTTGTGAAAGAATTTTCAAAATCGGTTCAGTAGATCCAGAGATTACCCCCTACATACAAACTTACAAACAAATGTTACCTCTTTATAATATTAGTATAGATTTATTTATTATTAAACTTACACACTTATTTATCGGTAGTCAGATATTATTGTTCGTGACTGTTAGCTGAATATATTCGTATAACTTTATGTTAAGTTCATTTGATCTGTTTGAGATTCAGATGGTATTATACACACATCAAAAGTGTCTAGGGATCAATATATTATTATTACCAAATACATCTTGATCCCTAGACACTTTTGATGTGTATATTTATTCCATACAGTTCGCTTTACGATATTGTCCGCCATATAATCTACTTAACATTTGAGTAATTTATTTATTAGTTCTACATGGTAACTTTAATTAACTGGCCATTTTAATGGGTATAAGTATCTGATTAATATGAAGAGCTTTTATCTTGGGAACAGCTCCGAAATATCTCATTACAACACGATCAAAATTGTATGGGAAATCATTTTCATTTTACATCTTTATTTTTATTATTTTTAACTACTGTTTTATATTCATCTTCATTGTGATCACATGTAGAATCAACAAGAATAATGTAACCAGGATTTTGTAAAAACCTAATTTAAAAGAGTGCCGTGGAGTTTCTTGCTCGTTCTTCTCCATAGAGGCCTACCTCCGTTTTGGAACGAGCAACTAGCTTCATTTTTCGGACTAACTGACCGACTCCTTGACAATTCAAAAGTGCCTGTAAATGGTCTAATTGAAATAAATGTTTTGACTTTGACTTTTTTTTTATTCAAAAATCAAAGTCAAATTATTTATTTAAGTAGAAGGCATTTTTGAACGCCATATACAAGAAAAAAGAATTAAATCTAGTTGCCCCTTCCAAAAGGTAGTTTCGTATTGTAAAAGTTAGCCCCATAGTAAAAGTTGTTCATGTTCATGAATTTTTTCACCCTCTGGAAATCGGCCAGGGAATTTAAGTTTAGCCCTTATACGTACGGTCAATATACGCTTATTTACACTTTCTTGGGCCAAATCAAGATGCTAAGGACATCTACGGGATGTAAAAATACACTTTATATAGCCGTTACTATGCATACTGACCCTCGATATAAGTAACTTTGAGCAATAACAATTGCTGGGAAACGACCTTTATATTATAACCGACTTAAAAAATGGAAGAGGTTCTCAATTCGTCGGAATCTTTTTTTTTATGTGATGAATCACTGTTTGTGATAGTGCGTAATGTAACGCAAGCTAGACATTGTACTTTCGGCATGCAATAGCACAGGGGTCTTAGTGGTATTTCAAGTTTGGTTATAACATTTAAAACAGATTTAAAAAAAAAAGGAATAGTGGCAAACACTTGGAATTTTCTCCTGGAATATCTGTGTAACCAGAAGAATCCAAAGTATAGTCCGGAACAGAAAAATGATCGCATTGATGGGAACAACATGTACCAATCGGCTTCCTTAAGTGTTTTTTTACAACTCTTATGAAAGCACTTCAAACACGTTTCTATTTTGATTGACATTGAGCTCATAATTCCTTTTGTGGTGACCACAAACAAGAAGTGCTTTCATACACGTGGCCATCTTCTTCTTTAAATAACGCCATACATTCCACCACAACCAGGCGGAAATCGAGAGGATATTTGAGCTGGCTCGCACTCTCCAGCTGGTGGTTCTGGACTGCGACACCATCAACCACCCCTCACAGCTGGCGAAGACCTCACTGGCACCCACCATCGTGTACCTGAAAATCTCCAGTCCCAAGGTGGTATTACAAGTGCCTTTCTTAGATTTAAATGTGTGTACTTATAGCCCCATTGAAAGTCCAGAAATTATAGGATTCAATTTCTTGGCATATGCGTTAGTGATCACAGTATGGGCAAGAAAGCTCCGTGTTACATAATCTCTTAGTCACATTACATAGGGACGAATAGGGCTTCCCCTATAGTTTCCCCTTGTGGGTTCTCCACCACAATTCCGTTCGGAGTGGAATTTGAGAAGGTGGAGAAACTGTCATTCAAATGACAGGGGCTTATAGATACTTTTAGTTGTAATGGACGGCTCATAATTTATGAAAATGAGTGTTTGAATGGAGTCCAATGAAGTAGTAAGTCAAGTTTTTAATTAAAGAATCGCTGTTGTGTATCTGCAGTTAGTTTTGATGTCTTGAATGTTAGTTAGCTACATGTTGTAGACGCATCTATCCGTTTCTTCTTCCGCCTGGTGTTAGCTGTTACTCTAAACATCCAAAACGCTAGCTTCATTGTTTTTGTTTTTTTGTATTTCCTAGGTGCTACAGCGGCTTATCAAGTCCCGCGGGAAGGGACAGTCCAAGAACTTGTCAGTTCAGCTGGTGGCTGCAGAGAAGCTGTCGCAGTGTCCCCCAGACATGTTCGACGTCATCCTCGACGAGAACCAGCTGGAAGAGGCTTGTGAACATATTGCTGAATATTTAGAGGTCAGTTTATTCTTTACAGGTGATCGGGAGACGTTTAATCAGAATGACGTTCAAATCTTAGTCGCAATCTAGTCTCAGTGTCAAGAAAATCGATTTTCGTAATTAAAAAATTCAAAGTGAAGTCGCAATCTCGTTTTAGCGATATCTATGTCATAAGCTTGTCTAAGAATGGAATAAAGTAAGGGTATTTTGACAAATTGCAACTAATGCGATCTTTGTTAAACTTATGGGAATCGCCTTTCAGATTGATCAGTCAGTGGTAACTAATTTAAGTATTGTACTACCTTATTTCTAAAGTTACTCGCTGGAGTAGCGTGTGCGCTAGACCGCATGTTTCAGTGTGATTGCTGATTATAGATTCCTAGGGCTCTAGACAGACGGACTGCATTCCAACTGCCAAGTTATTGGAACTGCAGGCCAACTGCATACCGACTGCACGGTCGGTTGGCAGTTTCATTGCAGTCATGGTAAATGTTTGGCAGTCGTGCAGTTGAAATGCAGTCCGTCTGTCTAGAGCCTTAGTTCAACGTTCAGATCGGACGGCGTTACTAGGCTGTTTCATATTTCTTATTGAATGTATTCAATACTTGAAAAGAACATTGATTTCGTTTTTTCCTGTGAAAATGATAGTTCAGTATACCTTATCTACTGTACTTGGCAGGCGTACTGGCGCGCGACGCACCCGCCCGTACCCGAGGAGGCGGCGCCCACGCGCCCCATGCAGCGCACGCACAACGCGCACGCGCAGCCCGGTGAGCACGCACACCTACACGACACGCTGCACACACACTATATTGTTGTTCTAACACTACGACAACACTGCCACATCCACTCGACCAACAACGTAGAACCATAGAATCTTCTATTAAAAACTGTCCATCATCAAAGCTGATTTTTTTGCAAATCGACGTGAATCGAGTAGATGTGGTACCTACTTAAGTAACCTAAGCCATCACACACTACCACTACATCTACATAAATTCTGTCCTTTGAGTACCTAATATTAGTAGCTTTAAAACTGAATAAATACTATCCTTCATTATGAATTATATAAGTGTGATAAGAAAACCTTACAAACACTCCAAACTCGTCAAATTGTCTTATATTGGTTGTTGTTAACATTCGAACCTTACAAACACTCCAAACTCGTCAAATTGTCTTATATTGGTTGTTGTTAACATTCGATGTTATAACAATATTAATTTCAATAATTTCTTATTCTTTCAAAATAGATGAGCTACTTTTACAATAAGCACACAATACTGTAATTATTTTTCATACAACACACTGAAATTACAAGTCTAAGCATGAGGTCAGTCCTAAGCAAAACGTTAGCCTATTATAATCTCTTTTAAAATAACAACATATTTCACAACAATTGACAACATAAATTTCTAGTAGGCAGACAGAATTGTTAAGGCACGAAATATACAGGGTCATTCTGAGATGAAGACCTTAAGGCTGCACACAATGCTAGCGGCACGGCCACTGGGTATCCTTACCGGCGAGCGTGCGACACAAAACACTAGGTACACGAACGGCAAAAGCCGTGCCGTCGGCATGTGGGAATTTAAGTTCCATCTTCAAAAAAAAATTCCATGTATAATTCAATGTGTCTGTATTCTACCCTTCTTTATACTAAGTTCACATACACATACCTATTATAAATATTACTCTTATTTAACTATATATTGTGTATAACCGTGTACTGCGATATTTTGATCCCCCCGCTAACACTGGAGGACATCGCGAGAGATCCGACTCGTATAGCTACGAGAGGGAAAGAGGTAACTAACAATCATAATGTATATATATTAGACAGGAGCAAGGTACCACGGCAAGGTTCGAACCTAAAAATTAAACAACAGAAGAAAAAACCTAACCTGCGTAAAACACACAAGACCTTATTTTCAAAATACAGCTTTTATATAGAAAAAAAAATAAAGAATTTATTTTTAAAATATCGCTCTCTTTGTCTTGTTTTGATACAGCCAACGTATAAAAAAAAATTGCTGTGTATCATTTTCATTAGAACATTTTTCATTTTCAACCTACTTTCAATGTCTACTAATATCTAAGGTACAGTCACGGATAACATTGATTATGAAAGAGTAGCATTCCTTTCGAGAATGTTAGTGTAATAAAATGTCCGTCACTGTACTTCATAGTAGTTCACCGTTTGCATACCACCGCTGCGTTCTGCGGTATGACGAGGTAACGCGCATCGTATTGGAATGCGGTGGTGCGCAACAAAAGACATAAATGTTGTAGTAAATGTTGTCCCTCCGCGGCGAGGACCGCCACGCGCCACTCGAATGACCCTCCTATTCATTTCAGTACAAGCGTCGGGGCAGGCCCACTAACAACCGAGCCGAAGACTAAATTCCAGGTGTTTATTGTCAGACGCACCGGCCCCCGTCCAGGTTGCATACAATTTCTAGCGGCCCCCACCCTTCTAACCGCTTGATCGCTTCAGGGTGACGCTTCACTAACCCTTCAGAATCCGACAGCTGGACAAAGCTGCTGGATTCCGCCATCTAACACATAACAGCGGTTCAGAATGACGCTAACTGTAATGCGTTTTAATGAGTTTTGCGTCTCGGGCCGTTATAGGTCAAAACAGGGGTTTTACTGAGGATATCTGCGAGTGAGAAAGGAGGCCCAAATAAAAAGAAATGCTGAGCTCTTTGACATCTTCGACTCCTTCAGACGACCTTCAAACTACGTCTCGTGTGCCCCTGATTACATGGCCATCTCATATACCTTCTACCCTCCCATCGCAATCCGTTTCGCCGTAACAAGTCGTTTCGATAGTCCAGTCAAGCACGAAGCAGAACATCTTCCATCAAACAGGATATTTTCTCAAAGGCAGTGAGCCGTTTATCTGGCTCATAGCCTGCAGCATCTCAAGTGAACTGTTCCGCAGCATCCCCGGTGCCCGCGGCTGCGCAGGTAGTCATCCCGGTCCCGGGTAAAGTGCGCACTCCCGGCGGGACCATCATGTAGATGGCCCTCAGTCTAGTGTCGCAGCCGTAAGTGTGGGTGCCCCCCCTCCCCGCCCCGAAAGACGGTCCCACTCCTCTCGCCCCGTGTGATGTGTGTGCTCTATAGTCTCTGAAACCCTGGCCGATACGAAGGCTGGATAGATTTCCAGGGCCGTGATCGTCCTGAATATTTTTGAGTTTGTTGTGTTCGAGTGCGTGTTGATTTTCAACAGTTTTATTTTTCTTTGATTTCATACTAATATCGCTAAAAACTTTTACGAGTGTATTGTACGGTTGACAGGCGGCAGGTCCCGCGCGGCGCGGCCGGAGCGCCTGGAGGAGGAGTACTACCCGCGCGGCGGCGAGCGGTACGAGCGCGGCTACCCGCGCGAGTACCACGACTACGGGCCCGAGTACACGCGCGACCGAGCGCACGCCGCGCACGCGCCTCCGCCGCACGACGCGTATGGCCACGACTACACGCGCGACGCATACGCGCGTGACGAGTACGGGCGGGAGTACGCGCGCGACGAGCGGGAGCGGCGCCGCGACCGTGACCCGCCCGACGACTACGGGCCTTCGCGCCGCGCGCTTAACGCTGTCTAACCGCACCGCACTGCGCTTGGTCGAGCCGCGTAGTGCACGGTGCGTACAGTACGACCTGTGCCGAGTGGCCGCGCGAGCTTAGCGTACCACCGAGTCGTGTCGTGCCGCACCGTGTCGTACGTCGCGCCGTATCCCGCCGCGCTGCCGCTTTTCGCGGCGATTGTATAAATTTTACATACTGAACGAAGGAGGAGGCTAAGTTTAGTACCGTTAGATATTATCCGTTTCCCATTTTTTGAACATACTCTGTAATTATATTGCATCGTCTGTATTTCATTGTTGCAATCATTTGTAAATAAAATACTTTATATCGATGAATGACGTTTCAATAACTTATCTAAAATTGTCCCTAGGTACCTCCTGCTGAAAGCGTTTAGGAATCTTTTACCGACATCTGCCTTCGAACTGCAATGGCTTTGTTGATACTCTGAACAGTACCGTCTGTATGAGATTTTTAACGTCATTGTTTATAACCTTTGCCAACAACGCCATCTAGTTTACCCTGGGCAACATGATACGAACTCGTTGACCATCCTTTTTATCGTGGCATAAAACTAAATCTAAGCACCTTAATACACAAAAACGTTTATTGCGTTTGAACTTCGAAAACGGGAGAAAACAATAGCGGATCATCGTACATTTACAATTTGGTACATATTTATTTCTTATAATAAATAAAAGTAGATAGGTTTATGACATTCAGAAACGTTTTTCAACACGATGAGGCTGGGCGCAAACGTTCGGTTTCTGAATCAGGTTTCCGAATCAGGAGGCGTGTATTACCTTAGATTATATAATGTCTAGATGGAGTGTCAAATGCTCGCAAACTGTCAAAAAAAGTTAGTGAACTGTTCACTTAATAGTACTTTCCCGCCGATTAGTGTCGATCGTGCCGCTTTGGCGTCACTACGAATTACGCGCGTATATGAAATAAAAAAAAACAGGTATAAAATGGCGTCATGTGCTATATCAGTGTGCCGGAATTATAAAGGAAGGCTAAAAAATACCAAGCACATCACCTATCATCGGTAAGTAACCAAAAAACTGTGTTATATTTATTTTATGTTTTTATTTTTATAAACATAAAATTACGCCATATTTTATCAGTGTTGCCAGTTTCTTTTTTTCATTCTCCCAACTTAACGTCATTTTTTTGTGGGTATATTAGTTAGTTTATGGTTACGTTTATATTATTAAGTTGGTCTAGTTTATTAATTATTAAAGAGGTGGAGTTTATCAATTCGTATTAAGTCTTTCTTTATGTGATTTTGAAGTCGATGCCTAGTAAAATTTGGGTTGGGTTTACAATTACGTCGCCTGAATTTGAGGATTCTGACACTGTGGGGGGGTCAAGTGGAGTTATCTTAAGCACCCCCAAGCAATTTTAGCTGCCGAAGCGGCGTTAAATTATAAAACAATTTTCAATAAAATCGATAAATCACTAACTATTGCTTGAAACGAAACGTAAATTTCACTAAATTCTTACGTTTTTGAAAGTTGCGTCTGTCAAAATGCGTAAAAAGAATCGCAAAGCCGCCATTTTGCTGCCATTGACAATGAATTATTGTGCGTAAGAGCGAGCGAAGCGAGCTCGGGACTTGGGACACCCCGACTAGGACAGGTTAGGTTAGAAGGGGATGGCATGATCCCCTTCGTGGTTACTTTTTTATAAACCACCCAGAAGTAGGAGCCCCGCTAAGCGGGGCTCCGTCGAGCCTCTCTGGCGGGGGGAAAGTCTGGAGGAACTCTACCCCTCTTCCCGCCTTCCCTGTCCGCCATACGACCCTATTAAGTGACTTGTATCAAGTCACTAGCGGAGCCCTAGTGGGGCTCCGTCGAGCATTTCCGCGGGGAAAAATCGTGGGGGGCGACTCCACTAGTCCCATAACCTCCCCACACCGCCCCCACCCCTCAAGGCGACGTAATTCTAAACCTTACCCACTACTAAAACTGCATAATACCTACATACACCTAAAACTTATTTTATTTCATTAGTCTATTTTTTTATAGTGACTTATGGGAGAATTGTAGTAGCTGGTATCATTATTCACGCACACAGAGACATAGAAAGACAGTGTAAAACACCGCCTGCACGCACACAGGCTTGAAATTGATTGCTCGTTTTTAGGGTTCCGTACCTCAAAAGGTAAAAACGGAACCCTTATAGGATCACTTTGTTGTCCGTCTGTCTGTCTGTCTGTCTGTCTGTCAAGACCTTTTTTCTCAGGAACGCGTGGAGGTATCAAGCTGAAATTCATATCAAATACTCAAGTCTATGGTCTCTTGGAGCTGTGAAAAAATCAAACTTCTAAGTCAACGCGATCAAAAGATACTCCCGTTTATGCCGCAAATTTTCGACACTCGCAAGGGAATCAAAACCTACAGGGTACTTCCCGTGAACTCAGAATCTTGAAATTTGGTATGAAGCAACGTCTTATAGCAGAGATATAGGAAAAATTGCGAAAAGTATAAATTTTTAGTTACATCATATAATAAAAATATTTTTAATAATTTTAAACTTACTACCCCTTTCCTCATGAACGCGTAGTGGTATTATATTGAAATTCATATCAAATACTCAAATCTATAATACCTTTAAGCTGTAACAAAATCAAACTTCTATGTCAACGCAATCAAAAGAAACAGGAATTAAAACCGCATATTTTGAAACTCGCCACTACTCGCAAGGGAATCAAAACCTACAGGGTACTTCCCGTGAACTCAGAATCTTGAAATTTGGTACGAAGCAACGTCTTATAACACAGATAAAGGAAAAATTGCGAAAAGCATAAATTTTTAGTTACATCATATAATAAAAATATTTTTAATATTTTTAATAATTTTAAACTTATTACCCCTTTACTCATGAACGCGTAGTGGTATTATATTGAAATTCTTAACAAATACTCAAGTCTATAATATCTTTAAGCTGTAACAAAATCAAACTTCTACGTCAACGCAATCAAAAGATACAGCAATTAAAGCCGCATATTTTGAAACTCGCAACTACTCGCAAGGGAATCAAAACCTAAAGGATACTTCCAGACGACCTGGAATCTTGAAATTTGGCATGAAGCAACGTTATAAAGTACACATATAGGAAAAATTCCGAAAATCTTAAATTTTTAGTTACATCACATAGTATATTTTTTTTAATAATCATAAACTTACTAGCTGACCCAGCAAACGTTGTTCAGCGATTAAAAAAAAAAACAGATGTTGGCCGATTCTCAGACCTACCCGATATGCACACAAAATTTCATGCAAATCGGTTCAGCCGTTTCGGAGGAGTTTGGAAACAAACACCGCAACACGAGAATTTTATATATTAGACTTGCTGACCCAGCAAACGTTGTTATGCGATTAACAAAAAAAAATAAAAAAATAGATTTTGGCCGATTCTCAGACCTACCCGATATGCACACAAAATTTCATGCAAATTGGTTCAGCCATTTCGGAGGAGTTTGGAAACAAACACCGCGACACGAGAAATCACTTCTCTTCTTAAAGAGATGAAGATTTTTCCGAACATACATAATGTTTTCATATATGTATTGACAAGGTACCGTCAGCTTTCCACATTGTTATGTTATGGATTTCATTTAGCAATAAAAATACCATAACTTTTACTTATATACCTACAGGTTTGTACGGAACCCTCGGTGCGCGAGTCTGACTCGCACTTGGCCGGTTTTTTTTTTGTTTTGATTGTAGGGCGACGCTCCATCTAGACATTATATAATCTAAGGTATGTACATACACACACATGCATCACATACATTCAATTTTTTTTACATGTTTGTGTAATTTATGTATGTGTGTGTCTGATTCGGAAACCTGATCCGGAAACCGGACGTTTGCGCCCAGCCTAAACGTGACCTACTGGGCCCAAATAGTATAAGTTTTGAATAGAAAATCCTACAATGTACTTATACTGGGTAGCTCGCCGTCCGATCAAGGACCATGCCCGGGTCGACGGCGCGTTTTGTTCGCGCGCGCCTCAAAGAGCTGTCAGCACAGGGACGGGGCCCCAATAGGGGCCTAAGGGTGCTTACATAAAGAAGCAGGTTACAGGTACGGACAGGTCGGTACAGATCATTACCGATCGGTACGGGTAAAATAGCTCATACAATCAATATGCGCTCGTTCATAAAGAAACAGGTGGAAATTTGTCGGTACCGACTATCTGTACGGGTTTAAACAATTGCCAACGTAGTGTGTCTTGTCTTCGCCGTCAAGAACAGATTTACCTGTTTTTTATAAGTTATTGAACCCGTACCTATCGGTACCGACCCGTACTGGCATATCGGGACCGAAAAACCTGTATCTTTATGTTTGTACCCAAACGCCTGCCGGGGTTGCGGGACGTCTTAACAGGATACCGTGGCCCCGGAACGTAAAGGGCAACAGAAGGAACAATGCTTTTTTAGTCAGTAAAAGTCTGACAGTCCCTTCTACCCCACCCAGGGCGGAAGGAGTCAGTTGATGATTTTTACGACCTAAAAAAAAAATGTACCTAAAATAAATTACTGTGTACTTATTTCTGGTATAATAAAAAGTAGATACGATAAGTTTCCAGTATTTGGCGCATTGACTTAAAATAGGCACTAGTATTTTTATGTCAATGATTTGACGTCATGAAAATGAAAATTCCAAATTCCGTAATTGCCAAGCTCAAGTAGCTTAGCTAAAATCAGTTGGCTGGTAACTGGAGACCCATGTAGTATCAATACTTAATATCATGTTGGTTGGTTATTTGTTGTTGTAGGTTATGGTGATAGTCACAAATAAAACTTCTCATTTCAAAAACATATCGCAGTTTATTACAGACGTGTTTGAAGTAAATTCGATGACGTTCAACATGTCAAAATGGCGCCCACCAAGGTTGCCACATTAAATAAATTAAACATTAAATCGCGTAACAGTTGTTAAATAAATCTAATTCCTCATAATATTATCGCTCGTGCCTCTTTGGTGTCTACTAGCTAAATAATACAATAATTATATACAATATTCCCATAGAATTACAATTTAATAGTTGCAACATTTTTGTGGAGATTAATTATTAGAAAAAATATCCTTTACCTTCCAATATATCACCAAAGAAAATTCCAGATTCCATACAAATATCCCGAAATATAGGTAGTTCAAAGTGCAGATATATTTATTGAACGAAGCTCCTTAACGCGATATCGTCACGTAAGGAAAAAGCGTTATGCCCCTCCCTCCCCCCTCTCTTTCTATTAAATACGAGTGTAACTTCGTTCTTGTTTGTGACAATACATTGGAAGGGAATTTAATACATTTTTTTAACTATTACAAATAGCATCGTTTTTCATATAGCATTGATACTATGTTCCATACAATGTAAATTAGGCTATCTACCAAGCTCGTAGTGCCTTAAGAGTTACAATGGCAAAAGCTATGACATCTTAGACACTATCAATTCACGTGTGACTTTCTTCATAATATTTAAGCCAAAATGGCTCTTGTATACATCAGGCTGTATTATTCCAGATACTCCTAAATCCTGAATACATTCTGGGTCTTTCTGTGACTTACTTTTAACTGCCTCGTTAGGTTAATTACAAGCATTATTGCAACAACTCTTTGGTTTCACACTCACTGAGCACCCTAGCTGATTGGAACTACTTCTCGAAGCTTCACAGAAGTATAATTCGGTCTTTATCCAATAAAAGACAATTTTTTTCTGGTCTTTAAAGACTAATGGTCCTTTCACTGTGATACAATATAAAAAGGGACCATTTTCAAATCTACCTACAGTTCACGATTCACTCCAATCCATCAGACAGGGCCCAAAGCTTACACCAAATACCCTAACAATCCAAAATCCATATTTACACTTTACACAAAACTGTACCGTATTTACACTTCACAAGAGTCGCTTTCTCACTGTTCCGTCGAGGTGCTTACGGCCTTTGGCACGACACCGTAATCGTCTGAACCTGGCTAAGTACACGGCTAGTCAGATGTATAGATAGTCATTCTTGGTTTCCCTACAGTAGCTGATGCTGGGGAACTTGTAGACGGGGCTGTATCTTCTCTTCTCGCCTTCAGCTTCGAGGGAGAGAGCGGACAGTGCTCGGGAAGGTTCTTCATCCTCGGAGACGGTTTCCTCGGGTGTGGGCAGGGTGCGGGGCGGGAGGGGAGGAGCCCTCGGGTTCCTCCGCACCCTGAAGTGACAGTCGGTGTCAGCGGGCCAGGCGCGCTGCACCATCAGGGGAAGGTCATCAGGGTGTAACTTTCGCTCGTACTCCTGCGAGGGACTGACCTGAAAAAAACAATTTAGTTGATTAAATATCAATTGTTTTCAATAAAGTGAGCGTCTAAGGTACTGCTAGTGTTAAAATCTGGCAATACTAAAGTAATTTTATTATCTGTTGCCGTCAAGAAAAGTGAAAATGGTCCTTTAGGCAGATGTCTAAAGGACCATTTCCACTTTTCTTCACTTCATTATAGGTATACTACTGTTTCAAACTTAGATCACGGTTATATCTAATTATGAAAAGCTAATCAATACGAACCTCATAGAGCGAGAACCTCTCGACACCCTCGTTGGAGTCATAGCAATGCAGCAGGATAGCCAGGACCTCGTCTGCCGTGGTCCTTTCGCTGGTCAGCAGGCACTTGTACTGTGATGAGGACATGAGCGCTGAGTCGTAGATCTTGATCAGGCCGCCCGGACGCATCTGAAGTGAGAACCTGGAAATGGACAGGGGAACGGTTAGAATGTGGAGAATTTCGCGGTAAGTAACTTAGACAAATAAGTTTATTAATGTGCCTTTAACTTTGCACACTGACTTTTGTCAAAGACTGATTATTATTATTATAGAAAAAATAGATAGAAAGTCTTCAGCTGTTATCTTTAGTTACCTGGCCGGTAAGTAAAATTGTAAAGATGTTAAGACTAGCATTCTGTTATATCGTAATTTTGGCGTAAAATAAATAATACCTAGTCAATTTACTAAAAATTGAAACGCTTGCGCAGTTGTCCTTCATTCAAGACAAGTCAAAAAAGTACATTAAGCTTCGGAAATCGTTTCTACTTCGTCTAAAAAGCAAGATTGAAGTTAACTATAGCTAAATCCGACGAATTTTACTTGATTCACTTTAATGACCAAAATTCTCAGCTATGTAGGTACCTACAATTCATACAGTTTGTCTGCAAGGCTTGCTTACTGAATAGACTATTCTCACGGCTTGTCTTACCTAACGAGCAATGTACATTTTTTCTCATTCGCGAAGGTCGTTCTAAAGCAAAAGATTATTAACATGCAAATTATTTTATTTGATACCTAAGTCGTTTTAAAGAAATATTAAAATTGCTTAGTTTTATAACGGGCTGGAGTTCACGAATTTTCTAGATGTGCTTTGTTTTTTTATCACTGTCTGCTATCAAAATTAATAATCGAATGCACGATGATGCGCTGAATGCTGTATGATTCTGTATGCAAATATTGTAAAATATTGATTTTAAAAGAGTACGTATGGAGTTTCTTGCCCATTTTTCTCCATACAAAACTACCTTTTGGAAGGGGCAACTAGATTCAATCCTTTTTTTTTGTATATGACGTTCAAAAGTGCCTTATATTGGCCTAATTGAAATAAATGATTTGACTTTGACTTTGAAAATGTTGTTTCACAATTTCAGGAAAATTCTTAAAAACAGTTAAGACTTTTGGATACAATAATAATAACCCATACTATTCAAATGCGAAAGTAACACTGTTTGTCTGCATGTCTGTTACGCTTTCACTACTAAACCAATAACGGATATAGGCCACTTTTTAATTCGCGATTTCCTCTGTCTCTGCTTCCTCCAAGACGCGGGTAAAAGCTAATAAAATATATTACTAATAATAATGCTGACTCTAACATGTACAGATCATTATAACTCAAGTACAAAACAAACTACAGGTATAAATAAAGTATTGTCTATATTTAAGAGTGAACCGAGCTCATAAACAATTTAAAAAACGCCCATAAACCCAGTAATACATTTTAAAACATACACATCTTTAACCATGGTAACGATCCATTTATACTCAATAACAACTAAGGTTGATCCCTTTACCAAACTACTTCAAACTGTCAACACACAGTAACACGATATATATGGTCAATAAAGAGCTAAGAGGACTCTTTTAAAAGTTTTTATAATTTTTATTGCCGCCATGTTTAAAAGTACGAGAATAGCTCGTGCCGGAAGAAGGGACAAAAGTGGATCTTTTTCGGTTAACCGGCCGGTGGTCCCGGCACCAACGGCACGAGTATTGAAGGGTTTTCTGTTGACCGATGGCGGGTTAAAAATAAAGTTCTACTGAAAAGGGAATTGCTGATTTTGTTGTGTGAAATTGTAGTGAGACTTGATAGCTTACTACTATTATAAATGTGACAGTTTGGATGGATGGATGTTAATTACGTAATCACGCTAAAACGGCTGACCGGATCAGAGTGTTTGGCACAGAGACAGATTAAGTATAGTCTGGAATAGCACGTATACTACTTTATAAGCTGGGAAAATGTACGGTTCCCGTGGAATCATATATTAGCATAGACTCGGATGAAGTCGCCGGC
The DNA here is from genome assembly GCA_949316365.1 of Hoplodrina blanda. NCBI lineage: Eukaryota > Metazoa > Arthropoda > Insecta > Lepidoptera > Noctuidae > Hoplodrina > Hoplodrina blanda. Next base: position 1,101,200 of record OX438581.1, on the reverse strand, counting down.
GGAAGCTTTTGTTATATTCTATTCTATTTTTCACAAATCAAAAGTGATAGAAAAAAATACTAAACACCAACTGTAGGTAGATTTAAAAAAAGGAACTTTGTTTGGTGGTTACCGTTGGGTGAGTATGTATGTTATGGAAAACAATAAATATGACACAATAAGTATTGTGATTATAATTGTGTCACTTGTTTTGATAAATGAAAAAGGGAAAATTGTCTTAACCAATACATTTATAGAGATAGAAATGACCTAACGACACTGTCATCAATCATATTTATGGTGACTTTCAATAAAAATTAGAATCATTGATTTAAATGATAACTTCCCTAACAAGTAGCATTGAATTCGGATACTAAGACGTCATTGATTAATTCAGTCCTCTTTAAGAGCACCCAGATGATGAAATCAATAGATGATGTCCAAAATGTTCAATAGTCAGCGCCAAAGCAATACTCACTTTGAATAACCCTTCGGATGGCACGCCTGCAGCGCAGCAGGCCTTGCATCATCGTCTAGCACCAGCGTGGTCCTTAGCCCCGCGGCCCTCACTCTGACCTCCATGCTGAGGTAGAACAGCCTCGGGTCCCGATGCCTCATGCGGAACTTGCCCAGGAGGGTGGAGACCACTTCCTGCGCCCGAGTGCCCCACGTAACCGAGAGCGTCTTGTACTCAATATCCGGCCGGAGGCAACGTGCATATACTTTTATTGTCGTCTGTGGACAAAGGAATTAATTCATTAGTTAAAGTACATTTTAGATAGCACACTAAATTGCAAAGGACCTGAAGTTTCCACAACAAATCACAAAGGACCAAATTGTTTCGCGAAAAGACTGCAGAGGGCTTCAACATTATTTAAATTGAATTTATTTGTATAGAATGTCGAATTATGTTTGATGTTATCTTTTGTCGGTTTTATATTGTCAACCGGAAGATTTCCACTCTTGAATGGCCTCACTTATGTAGGGTGAAACAGGTGTATGTCTCCACGGTTGGCTAGTAGGGTTGTTGTAATATCGTGATTTTGAACTTATTTGGAGATGATTCCAAACCAACTTTTGTTTTTTTTTCTAACACAATTACGCTTAGGTTCGCCAAAATGATAAGTAATAAACTCTCAATAATTTTATTAATTATATCAAACTAATGCAATAATATGTATAAAAATCATTACAATATCTTAAAAAAAAAATAGATGTGGGGTGGTTGATTTTAGCAGTACTAAACCGGATAAATCAAATTTTTTGCTAGTGACGGTTTAGACACGGTAATATTATAATCAGTACTCCAACTTCATACAAACGGACGAAATGCGAGCTATACCTACGCGCCTCGATCTCGGGGTGCGCTCGCGGCGCAGACAGTCACGGCTGCACGGCTGTACCGCAGTGTCGAACGGACGGTGTGTTGTTTTTTAACAGCGAATAACCGATTTTTTCTCTAAAAATCTTGATTAATATGACGAGTAGAAAATATTGTGCTGTTTTTGGTTGCATGAATTCGCTAGCCGCGTGGCGCGTAGTATAATATGATAATGTTATAAGTACTTATAATATTAGTAAAAGTAATAAATGGTAACCTAGTAATGGTAAAGTTAGATGAATTTGAACCTTCTGCAATTAGCAGTAGATAACATATTCTATACGTACGAGCTTAATGAGTAAGAACGACTTGTTCAAGGAGGCCAATATTATAGAATACAGTGTGATACAGTTAAGCCAATTTGATCTTTAATACGTAAAGTTAGGGTAGGTAATTTTTTGAATACTGTTTTATCACATAATGGACTTGTTAATTACAACTGTAATATGATGAAACAATTTGGTCTACAAAATGGTTTGAGTTCAAAACTAAATTTACATTTTTTGTGGCTTTTTGTTTACAATATTTATTTACCTATGTTTTTTAAATTTTAACATTATTTGTATTAAATTAAAATAGTTAATTTAAATAAACTAAAAAAATAATATAATATTTACATTCACAAAACTAGAAAGAAATTCAAGTAGGTTGATGAAATTTAAATACTATAGGCGGCGGGCAGCCCTAACGCGTAAGTAGGTACAGCGAAAAAGTAGGCATTCAATTCAAGGTTACGGCCGAGTCCAATTACTGGTAGTATATTTGTACTGTGGTTTAGATAAATTCCTAATCGTTTTTAGCACAAAGCTTATGCTGATAAAGTTCATATTTTAGGTCATACCTACCTACATGTAATTTTGAACAGTTATTGATAAGCAAAGCAAACATATCAAACTTCCGTTTTTAGCGACTAGTTCATGCGAAGTCAGATTTAATATTATCTGTGTGCTCAAATAGGAGATTGAATTATGTAAAAAAAAACGTTTTGGCAAATAGAGATAGGTAAGTAGAACGCCATGATAGAGTATGAAATTTTGGCAAATTAATAATGTAATCGGTGAATTATCATAGTAGATAAATGTTTAAAAACGGCGTGTTACAGGTACAGTACCTATATTTCTAGTTATAGTATTATATTTTACAAGGTTTTTTTTCAACAGTTTCAGGTAACACAATACAATGCACCGTGAACCAATCAAAGAAAAACAGCTAAAACAATAAGTAATTTAAAACGCAGCTGAACTCTTAAGCCCTCGATCATTCCAGATAGAGTTGAAAGAACTCATATTAACCAGCCAATCCTTTCAAAACTTCACAAAACCGCTAAGCAAATCGCGGGCTCACAAAACAAGATAGTCAAGTACAGTAACTAACAACCAATAATGTTATTATTCTGTGTAACAGAATGCAAAGATTGCAGAATATCCAGTTCCCACGCGACATGTTCTCACCGCACAATAAGAACAAATAACACAAAAAATAATGAATAAAAGTCACATCGCAATAAAATTAATAATGAAGGTTTTAAAATAAATGACTCACGTGAATATTATGGGGGTGCAGCGCAAGGCGCATGCGCGGGGCCGGGACTGGCGCGAACGCAGCCATGACACGTGCGTACGAATCAACGCGCGGGCGATACTGAGCCTTGAGTTGAGTATTCGAGCTCTACAGGGGGTTGGATTGCAAGCATCTGTCGTTTACTTCCTCGTTTTCTTTGATGGGAACAGGAGACAAACCGGGAATATTGAGATTTCTACAGATTCAGGATGTTGGTGAAGTGAAGTGAGTATTGAGCATAATGAGCATAAGTAGCTCATTGAATCTAAAATAACATAAAAGCTTTCATTGAACTATCGCGAAAGCCCTAGGTGATGTGATTTAAAATGAGTAATATTATTCCTGACTAGTCAGAAACACCCAACAAAATAAAGACATTTCTAAAATGAAGCTGATTAAATTATAACCAACAGAAGAACTACAAAGTCAATCACAGTGGCTGGTGACGCACGATAGATAAACTTTAAATGAAACATTGAATAAGATAGTGTAATTTAAAACATAGGACTTGCAACGAGACCTGGCTTGATACCGGAAGCTCCCAGGCCCAGCCCTCACACAAAGGGTAAGTAGACACCTGCCCCGTCACGGAAACCGATCCGACTCCCGATCGATTGTACCAACCATTTTGAAATATCGCTGACACCGTGTGAATGTTGGAAACACAATTTGCAAGTGGCCAGGTGATACAAGGACCAAAAAAATATGTTAAACGTGGGAGACTTTTGAACATGATTTAGGTGCTCTTGAAAATCGCTACGTGCTTGTAGCTTGTGACAAGGACTTGGTTTTTAAGACCATATTGAAGGACCAAAATATCAGATGCATTACTTAGGAAGAAGTCTTCCAGCTTTCGACAGTAAAAAAAAGAGTTATTGACCTGTTCTTATTAACTTTGAGAAGACCTTGCAAACTGACATTCATGTAAGGAACATTCCATGGAACAAATTCGTTCCAACCGATCTGGAACCAAACGTAAACCAACGGCTATTGTTCTAACATCACGTCCTAGGTTCTCAGTACCGGGCAAAATTAACATACAATACCATTCAGCAGTCATATTATTATGGAATGAAAACCTAACATTCTGAAAGCCGAACGAATTATACAAACCGGGAAGAAAGCACCGGTAAAAGTGGTCATCTTTCGACGACAACCACTGAACTTGAACTGGTGACTTGACGAAGGAAACGCAAAAACAGCCACCGGACGGCCCAGGAATGCGGTACTGGCAGCCAAACCTGACCAGCATAAGATTACCCGCGGCAAAAACCGAAACTAAGTACGCCCTAACAAATTGGCCGTCAATGGTGGACAACTGGAGCCAACGTAAGTGTCAAGTTAAGTTGGCGCGCGACAAGTTAGAAAATGCAGTGATAAAAAGTTTTATACCGCGGATTAGACATCCTTGTCACAAGGCTATTGATTATGCCCATTTGTTAGTGCATGCTTGGTTTTTAACGAGCTTGTCTGTACAACTTGTCCCTTCCAATCTCCTGTTCCGTTCTGAACACGAGAACATGTCAAAACATCCGTTTAATTTTTCTTTATACCCTTTTATTGTTAGTCCTAAGTAGCAACCAATCTGTTTTACTATATTCAACGTTCACGTGATGCTGTTACGTATTATAAAATTATTATTACTTATGTTTTCGGACATGTCTTGCAAAGACATTATTATTTTACCACCACAATGTTAAAATACAAAATTTATTTCACCATCCTTTTAAATCGTGACAATATTTCTATCGTTCTCGCAACAACCATCAAGTAGGGGCCATTATAAAACAATAAGTCCTAAAAGACCAATAATGGTCCTTTGCCTCAAATTGCTCGTAATGTGACCACACCGCCCGCAGCGTCGGCTCCCGCGCATATAGCGTCCGGCCCGGTCCGGTGCACATGCGTATTGCAAGATATATATTGTTAACGTAGTTTGTACGCGTAAACACAGATGGCGTTAAGTGGCTATTGTTTGGTTTATAAAGATTGATGTTTTGACGGATGAGTGGCTATCTACTAACTGATATTGATTGACACATGTAAGTTATGATGATGGGTACTGACTGTAAATGGACAGTAGTATTTATTACAAAACTTTGTTTAAGAATAGTGTAATTCTACCTACATTATTCTTTTTTCTTCAGACAATGGTAACGGTAAGATACTTTACCTTAAGATCATTCCCTACAGCGATTTATAGGACAGCTCAAGTTCACCATTGTGTGGGCCTATGTAAAGACCATTACCTATTATAAAACAGTCGGTAACTACCATAATGATGTCGGTTCGTGACAGCAACACGTGTTGCTAACGGAACAGTTAGTGTTGCCCACGCGTAGGTTTTGTAAGACGCGGGTTAGCACCTGCAGTGGTAGGCGTTTATTGTAACTACAGGTTGTTGGCGGTTCATTCAATTGAAGGTAGGTGTTATTAATGGCAAGTACCCACTCTAGCTAGGAATGCACGTATTAGTTTAATCGACTCGACTTAAGGCATAGGTACTTATTTGCATTCGTATCTCTCAGTGTTCAAGCTATTAATAAGAAACTAAGATAAGCTAAGAGTTACTTGAAGATATCTATTTATATTCATAGGTATGTGTAATACCTAAGATATAAATAGGTATGTTATGATATAACATTAATAAAAACAAGAGAATTCCATGTTAATACTGCAGTTCTCAATTAGACCATTAAACGACACTTTTCACCGTCGTTTTTATTTGCCCTTTCCAAAGGATAGTTTCGTATGGTTCCCATTCTACTGAATGGTCAAAAGCTTTATTTTAACACAAAAAACAATTGTTTAATTATCTGCTTCTATTAGAGCTAACCCAAAACCAATTTTATTGTATCACTAATGCGATCGTAAACCTCGAAACATCTACTAGTACACAGTACAACAATCCACATTGTTATAATCCAACTAAGCTATCAGATGTTCCACTAAGACTTATTCGTTACAATAACGGCACAAAATTGAGCTGTGTAAAAGTCCCTCGGGCCACAATAAATCTAATTTAAACTAGGCTAGCAACAAACACAATAAATTCAAACAGGATAATATTCAATACCGTTACAAGTGATTCGGAAGACGTAATCGGCATACATCATTATAGTGAGGTAATGGCTAGTTTTAATATCGGAATGTGATAAAGAGATGTCGGATTAAAATAAGACGCTACCTTCATAAGTACAAGGACTAGTTTCGATTTCAAACTCTGAAGGACCAGAATTTGGAGAAAAAGCATTTTGGCATTATGATTTTAATTAATTGACCGCTTTATTTAACCTAACCAAATGTAACAGATTGTTTTTTATTTTTTTGTTGAATTTTATTTTAAGTATATTTTATGATATAGGTAGTTTAATTTGTGTGTATAGCATAGTCTTGGTGTAATCTGTAAGATGTTGTACTTATTAGTATGAATAAATAAATAAATAAATAATTTGAAAAAATAACGTCGAATAGCACCAGGCATATGCAAGATTTATATGCATTTCTTAAAGGAACACCCTCACTGACTTGTATATACTGATAAACATTGATACTCGTAGATGTACCAAGGTCATTGACATCGATTAAGTATCCCATTCCCAACTCACCCCATAAGCTGAGCTCACAAATATTACGAAGCAATTGACAGGGCTACTGTGGTAAGTGAGCAAACATCCGCTGCGCAGGAGCAAGTCGGCGCCGCGCACGCGCCATCGCCGCCTCAATTAACGCGGACAGAAGAACCATTTTATCCTTTGGGTTCTGGGATACTCTGAAGAGTTATCGCATTTTAACCCACATTGAAGATCCATATTATTTTGGTATAGTGTTACTTCTATTTATTTAAATTTTGAGTGGACATTAAAAATCAAAGCCATTCCAATCAATCATAACAAAAAAGAATATTCGCAGTACAACTTTTATCTACATTTGAAAATAAAAATATCAAAGGGCTTCAGTTCTCGCTAATGTCATTTAGTAATTTAGTCAAGAAAATATGCGCATTTAAATATTTCTGACAGTCTAATGTAGAAAATTGGGCAAAATGTTTTCCTGTCCATTACTCTGTCTGTGTGATCGTAAAATAGGCTGACGGCCAGCGCGAGCGGCGGCTAAGTTTCATTGAAAACATCGCAGTAGCACGCGTTATGGAGTTGAATATGGTGGCCAAGAAATGAGCGGAACACAGCTGTTAAGAGCCTATACAACCTCAAATGGCTTAGCAGAATCCTTTGATACGCCGAAAATACTGCAGCATTAATTTTGAAATAAATATATGGTAAAGTTGAGGATTCATGTTAGGGCTTATGTTTGGCGAAAACACGATTCCATAAAATTTTCTCGATAGAAAAAAATCTCAAAGTTACCTCTAAACTGAACAATAAACCGCTGGCAATCATAAAATACTTAAAATTAGATCATGAAACTTTTTATACTAACTGAACTAACTATACAGCAGGTCTTATGTTATTTATTTTTTTGAATTTCCTTTTTTTTCGCCGTAAAATAAATAGATTTGCGCGTAGACAACTATAAGAAAGAGCAAGCAATAGTGCGTGGTACGTGCAAGTGCGAGCGAGTAAGAATATATTGAAGTAGCGTGCAGCCTTAACATTATAAATATTAACTAAGTACTTAGCTACCTATAAAATGACCTAATTGCATCGCGAATGGTTATCAGAATGATTATGAAAATCTTCCCTGAAGCTCATTCACTATCGTTCAATGATGCAATTGCATAATCATTAACAGTAGAGATCGACGAGTTATTCAAAATTATGATGATGAGGATATTACCGCAACCACAACCAAAAAACGCTAGATTAATCTCTCCGCCTTACCCAACGCTTACTTCGTGTCGCTTGCCACAGGACGCCGCTAAATTGGGCTGAATGAGGTGTGACGTTAACAGCAGGAAATTAGGAAATGGGAAGCACGGCCGATCGTGACGGTTTTTGTCCGGCCCGGTTATAGAATGGTACGGCGCGTGTATCCGCCGGACCGATTCTTACCTAATAATACTTGATTACACCGATTTGTGGATTACCGGTGATGCGGGTGATTGATGAGATGGTGTGTAAGAGTTTTTATGCATGATGGGCACATCTCACTATATTTAGGCATTCATAAGCAAGTGGGTGCATCCGTTCATTACCAATAAGCACAGTCACTCTTCACTTAACTCAGTTGTGTAAATATTTCTAATGCATGAGATAAGTAAGTACGTACCTAGGTACTTATTCATAACGCCCACATACTTATCCCTGCGATACAACAGCTTGATAGCAATACTATAACTCATGAGATTGCATTCAAAGCCTCAGATATAGTGAGAATTCAAGCGTTTAGTTCAAATAATGATAACAGTGCAGTGACAGGTTAATAGCCCATCTCACGGGTTACTCCTACGCCGACCATAGTTAACCTACTTCTTGCAATTGAGAGAACACGCAACATTGATACAATCTAGTTTCAATTTAAATCTAAAAATGTAACTTGATGTTAAAGTGGGTGGAATTGAAAGAAATATTAAGTGACAGGTGGCTGAAAGAGGAAGTTTTAAACATCAACAAAGTCACACATTATCTAGTCCCTTAAAGAGTCTGCCCACTACACCGTACCATACCATGATCGTGCTATGAACGTATCAGGCACGGAAAAAAACATACCACGGGCTAATTTGCCGTATTTACTAGAACATAATATCAACACTGTATTAACCGACAATTGTTGACGTTCCGTGCATGCCATGCTACGGTATTGACAGGTAACAGAACAATGAAAACAATGAAAACTGCTCGAATATATTGCTGATATACTAAAGAAGGTACTTTCATGAAGTACATCCAGTAAATCAAACATTTCCATGGAACTCCACGTAATTATGAAACAGAGAAAGTACCGATTGATAAAAAAAAACATTCGTTCAGCACCATCGGTCTCATGCAGAGGAAATTGGCGAGGCCATTATAATTATAACAATAAACTGTAGAAATTACCGGAAAATGGCGCTGGACTTCGTACCTAATTGTTGCGTATCACTAATTATTATTGTTTTGTTTGCGTGCCATGTATGAAAGCATGTTATTTTTAGAATTTTCAGATGATGATGTGATTTCTGGTTTGTAGTTTATTATTTGACTTTTGACTTTGGCTTTGAGTTTGACTTTGAATTTAACTTTGACTTTAAGTTGGACTAACACATCAAGCAGTAGAACCATCGTCGCTTTAACCGGTAAAGACTGACTTACCTAGAAAATCAATTGTGTCTCATTACGTGGGACTTGAGTAATTAATTTTTAATACTGCTTAAACAACAACAAAATACTTTACAATTAAAAGTTACACAACTAGAATAAATATCGTAGACCAAATCTTCAACAAAAAATATTTTACAATTTATCTAGAAAACGGTTCTAAAATTGAACTTTATCTAAAGTGCCATCACCTGACATTTAACCCTTTAAACTTGGTTCCATCTACATCTTTAGACACAACTTTAAACCGACCAAAAGTGGACTCTATTCCCCAGTGATAAAAGTTAGATAAACAAAAAACGTCCTCTGGTTTTCCATTGAAGTGTCGCAAGACAAGAGCGTCTCGAAGAAATTGTCGTGATCCAAAATGTAATATGATTCGATATGCTCTCGAAGTCTCTATCTTAATCCGTGGTAATTCTTTTAATCTTAGTAAGCTTAGTTAAGATGAAAGTAGGAGTTAATTAATTAAGAACTCATGAATGATGCATAGTACCTTCGTATTTGGAAACCGTTGAAATATTGGTTCAGTTTTTATCAAGTCAATGTAGATTATTAACCTCCTATCGTTTGGCTTTATTACCAAATTCCATTTACTTACTTTTTACCCAGAAAAAGGAATTGAATAAAATGTTCACTAACAATAACGACCCAATTCATGGAGCCATTAAAAAATTAAGTGATAAAACAGATAAACGCGCAAAAAACATTACCCTCCTTCCAGTTATACAGTTAAAACAATCATGAATTACGAAACACTAACGTCTGGATCATAAAAACAATTGAATATAAATATAAAAGGCCCTCTTACGAAATAGGGACCACTTGAGACCTGACCTAATCTAAGACATGCACACTTACATACAGATACAAGTATAGGACAGAAGGACCATTTTTTCCAGAACGCCGTCTGTTTTCTATTAAATGATCATTTAGCACTTTGAATAACAATAATGCATTCAATGAAGATGGTGGCCTATTTGAATTTGGTGTCTCATCTTTTAAGGCGTGTAACGTAAGCCATATGTATAACTCAAGACACAAACACCAGAAAAAAGCCCGTAATCTCGTTTTGCTAGGATTGGTCCTTCTGCCCATTACATACTGATTCATTTCTATTTAAGTTTTATAGCTCGTCAGTCACATACGACTGACAACTGGAACAACATTGAGGTGTTAGCCCACCGGCGCACGCGGCGTTCTCGTAAATGTCGTAAAACAGCCCTTTTGATGATAAGTGCTCTCGTAATAAGATAAAACATATGGGAGTTGCTAAGAGGAGTCTTATGTAAGGAGCTTAAATAGATCCGAAACCCATGAGACTTTCTTCAAAACAGTCTAAAAAGAGTTATCAATAAAATCTAAAGACCAACATTTAACGAACTTGAAAAAAATGGCTGCAAAATCAACCTATTAATTATAAATCAGACTGCATTTCATCTACAACGTAACATATTCATATTGTTTAGTTTAATTTGACGCAATTTATGTGCATTAGAGGACAGTGTAATCAATCAATCAACTCAGTCTATCGCAGTTCATTGCTAAATTAATTTACGATCGTCGATAGTCTAATTTGACTAATTATAATAATGGTCCTAAAGGCCAAACGGCCTAAGAGCTAAAATTTTATAGATAGAGTTCCGTCTCAAAAGACCACCTGTATATAAAATAAATTGCAGACACTATTTCCATTCAGGATGTCACTACTGCCAAACATATCATTAAACAATAGTCATCTGTCCTCTATCTTACCTAGTAGTTCAAACAGAACAATAATTACTGTTAAACAAAGCCATCATTACCGTCAGCTGCGCGGGAGTCTCACCTGCGTATCAGACACCATTATTAAACACCATATGCTGACAGACCTTTTAAACCACAGAGCTTTAAAACAAAAAGTTGTTCTTCAAAAAGCAAGGGTTGTCTGTGTCCTATTGACATTGGACAAAAATAGACGAAAGAGACTTGATCTATTATAATTCATCTAAATTAATAATATAAAGGGGTAAAATTGTTTGTTCGTACGACGTAATCGCTGGTAGTACTGGCCCGATTCAAAAAAATTATTTCACTGATAGCACAGATACAGCAGTGCTGAGTGTCATAGGCTAGAATCCTTACTAAATATACCAACTTAAACGTGGACAAAGTTAGTTGCAGAAATTATTCTTTATTATTTGTCTAGGGTAACTTTACTCAATAGGTACTCAATATCTTTATTGCTTCTCCATAAGTATACTTAGGTGGTAACTTAAATAATTGAGATCGTTATGGACCCTGTAGGCCACAGCAAAAAGGGTAGAGTAAGCCTTTAACATTGTATGCGCCGAGCGCGCCGTTAGTTTTAAGAAATCTTTTATAATTTAAGTATTTATGTTTTTTGATTCTAGTCATAATAAAAATATCTTAAGGAATAATTTGAGAGTTTTGTATTAAGAGCAGAATATAGAGCAATAAATGAAACTGTAAATGAACGTGTGCCTTAGAAACCCAAGGAATGTCAGTAAAAACATTCCCACCATCAAACTAACACTAGTTTCTCATAAAGATGAAAAGCTCAACCCTACTCACATCATAAAGACAGCAGCGCAAAAAACGCGTAGCTTGGCATGCGCGCACGCACCGCACGTGCGACAACGAGCCAGGTGCGCAGGAAGCCGCGCTCAATCACTACCATCTGATGGCTTCTGTAGGGAACCGCTTAACTTGGTAGGGTTTTTTATTATGTAATGTTTTTAAGGCCCGTTAGAACTACAGTCGGGAATAGTTTTAGAGGAAATGCCCATCACCGGATTACTGGCATACAGAAGGATCCCATGTTGTCTATGGTCTGACGTCATGTTAGACGTCTGTTGTTTTATCTAGTAGAAAAGTTCGCCTATTCTTTGCTGGGCACCACACTAAACCTGGTATTAAAATCATTAACTTAGATCTCAAAAATACAATATATTTGCCGTACCTTCGTCGCATTTGGTTCGTACACTGACAGTGCTTAATACTCTTCTGGCATTGACGCCGAACTGTGATTTGTTTGCCGCGAAATGGATACAAATGTGTGTGATGAAAGATGAGATTTTTTTATTTTTATGTCACCTACTTTATTTACTTTTTGTCTATTTGTTGTAAATGTCTTTATTTTTTAATATCTCTTTTGTGAAATTTCTTAGACGCTGTGTCTGTTATGTGGTACCTACTTGTTTTTTTTTTATAATAAATGAATTCACATAATTCCTGCGATGAATGAGAAGCTGTAAAACCAAGGCCCGCCATCACTGTCAAACTGTCAAGCGGATCCGCACAATAGAGCTTTAAAAGTTATCTGATTACCTCGCTAACTTTTTACATAGATTAAGTTTTATTTGGACCGCTATACCGTTTAATTTTTTACCCATAAATAATTCACGTACAACGAATTTATTGAAAAAACATTATTACGATCGCCCCACTTACGGTTTTGGATGGCGAAAAACTTCATAATTTTTATAACATGAAAATTCTAACAACTTTTTGTATTATTTAAAAAGTAGGACAACAATATGAAAGGCTTGAGTTGGACAAAAAAATATTAAGAAAAACTACAGCATATACATAGATCCAACATCAATTAACCTGAATTTGGAATATCGGTACATAGTACCGTAGTCAATACACAGAAGGATTTTTGCGATTATGATTGTACGAGTATAGGTCTTCCATAAGGCTTGCAGAATGCTGAAGATTCTTAAACAAACCACCTGTCTAATCTAATCTAACCTCTGAAGTAACAAGCATAACCTTTATATTCCTTAAACCATTGTTTTACCGTTCATCTAATAAAAACGACATAAACTGACTGGTGAGATGGCTAATAAAATAATGAAACACTAATTAAATACAGCAATTAGGCCATGTTAACTCCTAAAGCCGCTTATTTCCTTACTCGCATTGATTAGAAAATATTAAATAACAACAGAAACAACCAAAGCCCCATATCGACCGGATATCTGGACGTATTTACGAATTACGACTTATTTGACGGCGAGTTACGAAACTTTCTATCTGATAAAACCATTATTGTTACAGTTGCCATGCTCTACGCATTAAATCTGCTTACGACATAATGATCATACGTAATTTATTGCCATAACGGTTATGCTCGCAGCGTGCAGCCCATTTATCTGTATTGGCATTATTGGCCGTTTGAACGCACGCCTTTGCGTTTAACTTTGTAAACAGTAATTGAAAACCCATTCGTTTCAACTGTCAAATTTGAATTTAACTGTCAATGAAGATTGACGTTTAAAAGCTACTTGCGTTCTCTCTACCCATAGACTATTATTGTCAATAAATTGACATTGTTTAGTGGAACATAGATAACTATCTATTTCTGTGATATCGATAAATAAGTCGTGATTGCCCAGCGGTGAGGGCGGCCGCCTCTTATAAAGTTTTGGGTTTAATTCAGGGCAAATATCAATGTCACTAGTTCAATTGAAATTTACTTTCTAAGTTTATCTTAGACATCATTACGGTGAAGATAAACATAGTGATTACCTGGACTATAGAAATGTAAGTCTGAAATCGCTAATCCGCCTTGAGCATGCGTGGAGATTCATCCTCGTGCCTTCTCTGTATGAGAAGAGGCCTTAGCACTGCAGCCGGACAATTATAATTATTAAGCCATCGAAAATGAAGTACTTATACAATTTTCATAAACATAAGATTTTTGACGACTTTCGATTAAATCATTAACTTTTTAATTGGATGAAGCGTCATTTCTTTTATGTTTGCTTTCATCAAACGACTTAACAGTTTTACTAAATTCTTTGGCAACACAAATTAGATTAGGCGTAGTTCCATTTAGTCTTAATTGCTTATAATAGGAAACACGAAAATTTACTGAGAAAAAAGATGAAAGAAAATATTGACACGACACCAGCTACCACAGCGGCAGAATGGAAATGATGCGTGCTATCCTAAGATCTTAACATAGAACATTATTTTTTCTAGTAATGTTTTTATTACTTACAGATAACAGTTTGTTTTTTAAACATGGTTCACTGCGGAAGTCACTTGAATGTTTTAAACTACAATTATTTTATCCATTGTTTTATCGCTAGACGCCATGTTTTATAAAAACAAACGATCTACGCCAATGTAAAAAAAATAAGTCACTGCTTTACAAGTGACATATCGTTGCGCAATAAATACTGAATATATTTTATCATCAAATAAACAAAATTGAAGTGTCTGTGTTAATGTTTTAATAACAGCTTTTTACTTAATGCATATCAATGTTTATACGGTACTTTACCAAAAAACATATTTCTTTAATTTTTGTCTGTCTGTCTGTTTGTTTCGGCTAACCTCTTAAAGGGCTGGACCGATTTTGACGGGAGTAGATAGCTAATGTTATTAAGAGTAATTTAGGCCACGTTTATTTCGGAAAAAGAATTAGGGATCCGTGCAAAAAAAGAACCCCTGAAAACCGACATTCACTCGAACAAAACCGCGGGTGTACCTAAGTTATTAAAAAATAAAACAAAAATGTTGAAAAGTTGACAAGCCAAGCTCCCCATACGGTACAAAACCAATATAGGTTCTTAACTTACCGAAACGGCTTTACATTCCATATTCTTAATTCCCGTATCAGAATAACGAACAATTACGACAGCTGTTTACCGATTGGTCGCAGAGCACTTACGCAATTAAGGAAATAAGGAGACATTTAGTTAGCACGGCAACAACCCAGATGTTTGAAAGCGCGACCAATTGCCAATAAACATGTTTCGGCGACCGCGGACTTGTGACCACGCCACTTGAAATACTATTAGCACAATGTATGATAGTTTACTGTAGTAAGACAGTGATTGTGTTGTGGTCCAATTTGATACCAGTTTTAAAATGTCACTACATCTATATTAGGTACCTACGTAACTGACTGTGACATATTAGGACCTATGAACAAAAAACAAGAACAAATATGATTGTAAGTCTTATCTTCTGACTAAAACGATTGCAAACAGAATAATTATTAATAACTAATCTAAAATTGATCAGACTTGGAGCAAAGATACACAAAACAATATAGTCTTAAATAGGACTTTAGGACCAATTTCTTACTTTGACTCTCAAACCCCCAATTACTGAAAGCCTGTTGTTATTTCGATTGGTTGCCGCTTTAATGTTAATTTGAGTCTTATAATCATGTCTTCTTTCTTTGTAAACCGGCTTTACTAAAGCTGCTGAATAAGCCTCTACTAAATACATGAATATGCAGCCGTATTGTTTGATCAACGACTTGACAGATGTGCGCTAATTGACGCATGCGCATGTGCGCACCGAGACCAGCGCGAGCGCAACGTTGTACGAGTTTCGGGACTAGTGTTGGGAAGTGTTCTCGTGTCCCGGCTTTATTCTATAGGTATTTTAGAAAAGTAGTAGTAGTATCCATATTTTCCACTAGCAAGCCTGTTTTCATAGTGCATCCACAATTTTTTAAATTAAGGACACATATTTTTTTAAATTATTAGACCTTTTTTTTTAAACAGCTCTGCATAAGCAATGACAACTATGTAGGTACATTAAATTATAATATTTAGACAAGATTTAGAATACCTTTCAAAGGCTTTACAATAAATTGGTCCTTTTATACGCACTGCAAAATAAAAATAAATTAGCAGCAAAATAATATTAATAGTAAGAAAAGGGTCATTGTTTCTCATTATGCAACTTGAAATCGCAAAAAAAACAGGTTTGTATGATGACTACTAGTAAAGTGCGACGGTTTCAATTTTAATGGTTATTTTCAAATCCAGAAAGCTTTCTAAGTTTTAAAAAGAAAAGCTACTTCAGACCGTCAGCTACAAATCCCAGTTTTTTCGTAAAATCACTAAAGCCGATCCGGTTCGTGACCAGTCCCTTCTCGCGAGCTCATACGATTGTGCTGTTGTACCAACAATTAGCAATTGATAAACTCGCTAACCGGCATTGTACGACTGGATTTAGATGCTAATTATTATTATTAACTTACCAGTTTCTCTGGCGTGTAATTTATAGCTAAACCGCTTAATTGAGTCCTCTCCTGCGAGAAATAAATAATATATAGCGTCACATATCTTAAAAACCGTCCAGTGCACATTTCACCTCTTGTGTATCACGCTAAGAGCGCCCGCCGCCCGCACCTCTACGGATCCCCGTTCTCGTCCTACTCCCGCGCCCGTGTACCTTATGTTAGCTTTTAATTAATAGCTTTAAGTAATAAGTCTGTGTCTTAAATAACCCCTTCTACGTTCAATGTCAGTCAGACAAAAGAAATTGTTTAAGATTAGTCATTTAGTCAAAATTAAAGGTCACTGTTAAATAGTAGAGGTTGGTTAGTACTTTAGATACGTATATCTACTCAAAATTACTCATAGCGCGAATAATATTTTATTATGTAGGTACTATGAGCTTTATTTATTGTATTTTGTAATTTGACCCATAATGGCCCACTTAAGCCGAAAATTTAACTCAGAGTTAGTTGCTAACTCGAGGATATATTTTAAAAATGTCACACATAGTCATGGGCCTCTCCCTTATCCCAGCTAGCGTTAGTCTGACAGTTCGGGACATCCATGATTACTTTTCACCTTGGAACAAAACAAACTTGGCTAACACAAGCGGGCCTTATTGTTATAAAAAGATATTTATAAAAAGATCAAACCTCTTACCTACATTATAATTATGTATTTAAAGTTTTAACTTTGTAGTTTGCTTACAATGTATCTAGATATTATTTTGACAATCTAATCAGTTAGTACATTTCAACAAACAATAAGTTTTTTCAAGTTCTGAGAACTGAAACAGTTACACACTGTGTCTGTGACATTGAACTTATTGTACAGACAGACAGACCGACTCTTTAATCATATTAACGAATTATTTGAATGTCCCATTTATACAAAAGCGGCTTCGTCTGTTTCAAAGGATATCGAGACCATGACCTTACTCAAAATACTTTATGAACAGTGTAAACCGTATCAAAATTAACCTGTTCGTTTTTGAGATAAGTCCCATATTACCTACTACAAACGTTACCTACACAAGCGCGATAGCGGCTGCAATTCTGTGGTTTTTTGTCAATTAAAATTCCAGACAAGTTTCTATATAAAGTCCGTCCGCAGTTTTGACCTTCAGGTAAAAAAAGTTCACTGTCCAATACCGCAGACATAGTATTAAGTATATAACTAAACATTACCTACCTAAATATCGCTACTGTTTGCCAAACAAACAATTATTTCTCAAAAGCTCCCAAAAATCAATATTTAAACGTTAATTGGCGAAAGAATTCAAAAATGGTATGTTTGGTAAATAAAAAAAACAAATATGGCGCCACGGAAGGTCGGCATCGATTGACTGCGCACGCGCATGCAACATGAGGCTACGAACGCTACGATGCAAGGATCGTTATGAGCTGCAGTAATATGAGAACAGCTCAAAGGCGGACATTGTAGTTTGAAAATCCTAAGGGTTGTCACACTCCTCTATTTCATATCGATACTAATACTATAATAAAGCTAAAGAGCTTTTTTGTTTGTTTGTTTAAGCACGCTAATATCTGATACTACCGGACAATTGAAAAAAAATCTTTGTATATGATAGCCAAATTCATGAGACATAATATAGAGTATTTAACATCACACCACGACTCACGAGGGCGGAGCAGTAACTAAAGATGTAACTTAAGGTTCGTGAAAAAACCAAGCACTAACTAGTAACTAAAATAAAATGCAACAAAAGCACCAATGCGAGCTGCACACGCCATCAGGAAGCAGTTACTAAAATATTAGAGTCATTTTCAAGAAAGGAAAGCACGATTCGGATACCAGTTTCCGCCAAACAACGCTTTACCGTTTATTTATAAGAATGCACGCAACGGCAATGTAGCAATTAAAAACATTTTAAGAAATATAATATATTGCATATAATTACAGGTCCATTTGTTAAGGAGGCAGGAAACATAAACTCGTTACCGGATACTACATCCCAAAGTTATTATAACAAAAACTGGCACAGTAAATGCCAAAAATTGGCGTTAGGATACATTTACTATTTCTTTTAACTCTAAACTCTATTTAATTCTAAAGGTTTACACTAAGAAAACTCAGCTGTTTCACCTGTGTTATAATACATCTTTGGTTACTGCTTTTCTCCTGTAGGTCATAGCGTGATGTATGTAACCTATAATGTTCTTCGATAAACGGGCTATATAGGTACCGTAAGATTTTTTTCAATTTGGACCAGCAGTTTCAGAACTTAGTACGTTCAATCAAACAAACAAACAAACTTTTTAGCTTTATAATATTAATTGTAGATAGATAGTATAGGACAACATTTAACATAACTTTCTTTTTATAATAAGTTACATTGTTCCTGTTCACATTAATAAAGTATCAATTATTTTCTTACTTTCTAAAATAAACAGCATCCTACAATAATATTTATTTTTAATATAAAATGTAATCTCGTTGTGGCCAGCCCTAGTGCATATACAGCGTGTATTCAAAGCGGCCGCTTGCACCGAAGCGGTGTCACGACCGCCGCCTACCGACCTGCCCTCACGACCTTTCTCGGAATCTATAATTATTGCAGCACCCTGTTAATGATTTATCGCGGCATTTTATAATGGAGACTACTTTGTAAGGATGAATGAAGGAGATGAGTAATTATTATGATGTAATTTTACAACGAAGATTCTTATACTTTTTTTAGTCCTTTGGTACGGATATCTTCTTACTTAGTAAAGTTTATTTTTATGAATACTTCGAGTTTTATACACGAACACATTCGTTTACTTTTAAATAATGCCTTTAAACACTTACGACTAAGTCACAAAACAAAAAATCGAAAGGACAACGCAAAGTACATAAAATTTTGCGTCTGATAGCAGACGCAAGAGTTTTGGTGCTTTACCCCGAATTCAATTAACTGCACCCACAAGAGAGATAAAACAATGTCTCATTGGCGTGGTCTCCTTATGCGTGAGATGCATGGCCGGGTGCGCCCGCGCATCTTAACGAGCCGTCGGTAGCCATGTTAATGTGAAACATATGTAACCAGTATCGCAAAATGATCGCCGTTTAAGGTTTCATGCAAAACGTTTTGAGATTGTGTTACATTATTTTGTGGTAAATTAAGTTATTGTAACGTGAGTGAGATAACTGGGTCAGTGGTTACCAATGGACAGAAAAGTTATCTGCATATTTGGAAGTTTTTAATAAAAATGCTAGTCTAAAATTTGACGTAGAAAGAGACTGACAGGTATTTGATTAAAGGTTTGTCAAAACACTCATAGTCCGAGACAATATTATTATAATTAGCCCATACTGTCCCAATGCTGGGCAAAGGCCTCCCCAAATTCCTTCCATATGTAGCGACTTTGTGCTGCGGTATGGCTACGTACGTTTGCGCGAGACAAATATGGCTTTCGAAAATGAAACTACATTTACACGCTGTATTGAAATTACCCCATAAAGTACCACATAATAAACCAAACAAAGAGATACAATCTTCCCCATAAATTGACTCCCCAAATAAAACTACGAAGCGTAAAAATCTCCAGTTGACCATCATAATAACTTGCGTTGTATTAGCATACAATAGTATGCACCCCACCACGGATATGTACTTGATTGATGTAGTATAAATACTATGCCGCATTTCCTGGTAACATCTAAAATACTACCAAACCTATTGTGCCTATGTTTTACATATAAAACATTAACTTTAACTTAAAAAAAAAGCTTTATTGATACAAAATAAATTATATTTTGTTGTGGTCACAATGTACAAGTCTGTAACCAAATACAACCTTAGAACTTTAACTTTAACTTTGATTTTTACTTTGACTTTGACCTACGCAACAACAACATAGTAAAAAGAGATCTTAAAGTTATTTAAACAGATGTGGTTTGAGAAAGAGGGGTAAAAGTATTTGAATGGTCTGTTTGAGAGTAGCTACTTTAGTAAATATCCAATAAAAAGTCGCCCTTGACCATGAAAGCAACGTACTCAAAAGAAAACAATAATCTAAGTTCAAAGGATTTGTTTTAAGAAAAAGGTATGTGAACTGTCTGGTAGGTACTTAAGAACTTATTTATTTTTGGATTTAAGTATACTGTAAAGTTTAAAATGGTTGGTTGCATGCGTCTGTCTCCCTGCTTTTACATTTTTTTCAATTTTTCTTACATTATCTTTAGTCAATTACATTTTGAGGTCGAAGATTCCGAAATTTGAGTCATTATAGTTATTATTGCGACGCTTACAGCAACTGTACAGTAGGTATCTTAATTTCTCGCGAATTGTTTTGATAGGTTCTTTTCGTCTCGCAGGACCAATTTTTACGGTAAACCTAAAATGGTCCTTCCATTCCTCCGCAATCTTGTTGATATTATCAGAAAGAACACAAAGTGAACACTCCTTTCCAATTTACTTTATCCAATTACCATGATGCGAATATGTTGGACAAATAACGTGAATACAAGCCTTGCGCCCACGGTGCGCCTACGTGCGTAACCGAGGCCTTATGTGATGTTAAATAACTTTTCGTCTTTTGTAAGGCTGCAGTCTGTTATAACTTGTATTTAACACTACCATATTATTTTTAGGTGTATTTGTAAATTGCTATAGGGACTGTACATTTTTAAGCATAGTTTAACAAGATGGGATTTTTTTTGTTAAAATCTGGGTTTTGTATACGACTTGAGATACCTTTAATTCAACTTTGTAAAAACCCAATACAGTCCATTATACCTAAGTAATGAAGCCATTTAAAAATTATGATTTTCCAATACGGGTTTTTGAGAAGGACTTTTGTTGCATTTCTTGAATGTTAAACAAGGTCTTACATCGCGTTATCCTTCCTTATATTGTGTTATTATCAGGGTTCTCCTTGATGTAAACTGATCGTTGAATAGACCATTGAATTGCTTTGACTTGTATACTTGCACAATAATTTCTTTTGTTTTAAAGATCCGGTATCTGCAAATGCTACCTACTTAAAGAAACACAAGGCCAAGCCCTTAAAATAACTGGTCCTTATATTCGCCAATCAGTGCCGCCCTCAATTACACGTCGTGTATGTCGCACGGTTCATCGCTTTTCCTGCAAGCCCTAGACAGATCTCCGGCGACATTCCTTGCGACAGCTAGACCGTGACTGTGACCGAAATACTGAGATATTACTGATGAATAATAATCTTGTATCAGTTCTGCCAACGAAATGTCAACGAAATCATTTATCTGTAATTATTATACCGCTATTTCAGCGATTAAGCAAACACGGAAATGCATTCAGCTTAAATTCATCAGTGATCATTTAAATACAAGCAGTAAGTATACAAGTGGTCCTTATTTGGTCCTACCATCCACTCATTCATTCGTTTCCTTCAATTAACTAGACGAGACTATGCATCCATTCTTTTTTTCTCTTCCATATAGGTAAGAAATCTAAGTTATTTACTCTTGTACCGTTAGTATAAAACCTGGTTTCTTATTGTGTGCATGTAATGTTAATTATAAGCAGCATCCAATTATGCGACGCAGTGAACTTACGACAACCTTCGGAACCGGTTGTGACGTGGTCTATGTGACTACGGTAAGGGAGATTTTAACTTACGCGTATGGATAGAAAAAAGACCGCTGGCGCTGCTGCAAATGAGCTTGCTTTAGCTATTTCTTTTACTTTAGACAAGTTTTTGTAAGTGATTTTATAGCAATGACGCAAAAAAATAACAGTTTATTACCTGAACAAAGACGCACAAAAGGAATAAGAGAAAATGTCACGCCACAACGATTTTATAAAGAACTTGTGCTCGTTATAATAGGATTTAATTTAATACAATTAGAGTACTAATTCGTATACAAAGCATACCTTTATTTAACACACAATCACATACTTACAGAAGACACATATTTAATTTTGTTTTAAACAATAGGCACCTACGCAGCTACGTCAAGACAATTAGCCATTTAAAGAATATAAAAGAATCTCTTTAAAAACTGTTTTCAAAATATCGGTAAAACTAAAAAAACTAAAACTTTAAAACGGGTAAAACTAAAAATTTTTTTTATTAAGAACCCAACTATTTTCTAAACATTTCCATACTTCACCTCTTACTAGACAAATCATCGAGGTTTCAGGAGGTTGTCTTGAAAGACTATAGTTAAATAAAATTACGACACCTGGTCAATAATTAATAAATACTATCTTTTTTTTAGTTCTTTAATGTTTGACATTATTTCAGAATACACCTTTGTCAAAGAAAAGAATCGCCCCGTTGCGTATGCGGTCGGCAGTGTCGTGCGACTATATCACTGTGTTTGTGAGGGTACATTCAACCCCAAAAAGATGGCTATCTTGAATACGAAATTTTTTAAATAAAAAACTTATTTATTTTCTTAAAGATTCGTGTGTTAAGAATAACTAGCATAGTTATCTCGTTGAATTAGAAGATGTTAAACTGCATCTTGTTTACATGACTTTACGCGTAAAAGAAACTGCAGCATTACAGCAATTACAAGGGCCTTTTAGAGTACCATGTTCATCGAGTCAATTAGCTGTCATCGCCTCCAGCTCACTAATGGAGATGGTAGCGTCTCAATCAGACATCTGCTAAGTTTCTGATAGTGTGGGAGTTGTAATTAGCTGCGACGCGGAGAATTAAGTGATTTTTATTTATTTATTTATCCTTACCTTCCATAATATGGTACACTAATGAGCTGTATATCTGTATATTATCTTATTTTTGGTGAACAGATATTTTTTATTTTTATAAAAAAACAAATAGGTTAGCCTACACATTTCATTACAAAATAATATACATAATTGTACCAAGCCGATGCTGGTACATTGGAGGGCAGGCGCAGTTTTCGATACGTGTTTGAGTTGAATAATAAATGACTAACTGTGCTTGCTCGCGGGGAGGCGGTCAGACCTTCCAAGTATAAAATGCGTCACTCACCTGCTAGCCTCCTGTGGCTTCTCGAGGAAATCTTGTCTAGATGTGGCACGTGGCTGGCGTTGCCCCACGACCGGCCGGTCCGATGATCCACTCACAAATTAGTGCACCAAAGTCTGTACAGCACTATATGAGCCTTCAGGAATCACGATCAGTCCAGATAAAAGCCGTTTAGCGACAATTAATCCCTTAACCAAGGATTTTAACCGGGAGCGCGCATTTAGGCAACGGTAATTGCTGCCATCTTGGAATCGACCGTTTCCTTCGTTCGCAAGCACAGTGCGCGCATAGATAAAAAATGAATGATTACTGAACATTCCGCCCACCAAAATGCATAGTATTTTCACTACGTTGAAAGAGCGGAACTCGCGAATAACGGATAAAACGAATGAAGAGTTGATGTGATCGATTGACATTAACACTAACTAAAGTTAACACTAACCTAAACTAACTAGAATCTAATGAATTGAAGTTACGGTAAACGTTCTGTCTAATCAGTCTGAGTTGGCAGAGGGCACAACTTTACAAGAGGTCTCGTAAGAAGTGATCCATTTGCCAAGCGCACGGTGGCCACACGTACCACGCCGTCAGGACCCGGATGTAATTTCGTGACCCGAGCAAGAGGCCAATGCAGCGGTATAGTGTTTTCGTTTTTGATGACCACGATTGAATCTACAGTTAATGGTTTGCAATGCTTAGTCCACTTTGCTCGCTGAGTCAACGATTGTAGATATTCGACCTTCCAACGTTTCCAAAAGTCTTGTTGGAATCGCTGGATGAGTTGCCATCTTCCTAGCCGAGTAAGATTTATGCTCGATAGATCCTCATCAGGGACCGAAGTAAGCGGCTCTAAAGTGAGGAAATGACCCGGGGTCAATACGTTTAAGTCGTTGGGATCTGAGCTCAGCGAGTAAAGAGGGCGCGAGTTTAGCATAGATTCGATTTGTACAAACAAAGTTGTCATCTCTTCGAACGTTAATGTCTGATCACCGATAATACGATAAAGATGGGATTTAACTGCTTTAATTTGTATCTCCCATACACCGCCAAAATGACTACTAGCCGGAGCATTGAATTTAAATGTTATGTTTTCGAAATTAGATGCGTCTTTCATGTACTCACTTAGTTGGTTGCAAGCGCCTACGAAGTTGGTTCCACAATCTGAATGGATAACGCTTACACGACCCCGCCTGCCAACAAACCGGCGAAGCGCTGCTATGAAAGCGTCCGTAGTCAAGTCTGAAGCGACTTCCAAATGGACTGCTTTCGTTGTGAAGCACACAAACAAGCAAAGGTAAGCTTTACTTAACTTAGCTCCTCGATGTCGTCCTAACTTAATGCGAAAAGGCCCACCATAGTCAACACCGACGATTGAAAATGGCTTGACTTGGTTGATGCGAGTGGCTGGTAGATCGCTCATAAAAGGTTCAAGCGGTGTAGGGCGCGTGCGGAAACATTGTAAACACTTTGACAAACAATGACGGATTGCGCGTTTTGGTGATAATATCCAAAATTGCTGTGTCAAAAGATACTGCATTGTATTTATACCGGCATGACAGTTTTCACGATGGAGTGCTTCGATGATCATGAACGTTAGTTTAGAATCCTTAGGTAGCAGCGCAGGATGCTTATGCTCATACTCGAGCCCAGAACGAGATAGGCGACCGCCCACCCTAAGAATTCCCAATGTATCTAAGAAAGGGTTAAGTTTCTGCATGGGTTTTGAAAGAGGTTTTGAGTCTTTCAAACGAGTTATTTCCTCACCGAATTGCAATGATTGTACTCTGCGTACGAAAATCAATAAGGCGTTATGAAGCTCTGTTCGATTTAAATGATGGTCAGAACTTCGCGAAGAAATTTTGCGAGAGCATTCTACGAAACGAATGCAATACGCGAGTACTCGTTGTGCTTTACGAATTGATGAGAAACTTTCGAGTAAAGAATCAATGACGTTGGTGTCGTTATGAACAAACAGAGAGACTGCGCGCTCTTCAGATAATACATCAGCTTCGTTAACATTATCACTGTTGTTTGGCCAAGTGTGAGAAGGTTGAGCGAGCCAACAGGGCCCCGCCCACCATAACGAATTGGTGACCAACTCAGCAGGATAAAGACCTCGAGAGGCAATGTCAGCTGGATTATCACTCACGATATCGTCAACGAATGTATCAGAAGTCATCACTTCGCAAGCGAGAGATAAGTCGGTTTCATCTTCTGCAAGTTGTTTGAGAGTGCGGCAAGCTAGAAAAGGAGACGATGATAATCCATAAGTTACAGTATTTAATCGATACTCTTGAATTGGGTCTGTTGAATTGAATCGCCAAAAAATTCTTTGGAAATCTCGATCGTCAATTGACATGGTAATATTTCTAAACATTTGACGAATATCGGCTGTAAATACGACAAAATGTGTTCGAAAGCGAAGAAGGATCTCGGCAATGTTAGCCTGCAATTTAGGACCTACGAGTAAAGATTCATTTAACGACACACCACGAGCGTCTTTCGCAGATGCGTCGAAGACTACTCTTAGTTTTGTTGTGGCGCTGTCAGGTCGCAAAACGCAGTGATGAGGTATGTAATAACAACCCTGGTTGATTTCCTTTGAAGGAACTAGACTCATGTGGCCACTTTGTAAATAGTCAGACATGAAGTCACAGTATTGTTCGCGTAAAGCCTCATTTGCCGCTAACTTGCGTTCTAATGATTTAAAACGACGTAAAGCAGATTCTCGCGATCCAGGAAAAGTTAGATTCTTGTCTTTATCTTTGAAAGGCAAGGTAACGGTATACCTCCCTGAAGCATCGCGGGAATGTTCGGTAACGAATTTTTGTTCACAGAGTTCTTCATCCGGTGTCAACTTTGAAGACTGAGGAATGTTGTCCATTTCCCAGAACTTCTTAACCTGCTCATTGAGAAGATTATCGCTTGAAACGAAGAACGACCTGGGCAGTTCGTGATTATCACAACAACTGACGTTTCCTAGTAGGATCCAGCCGAACACAGTGTTGATTGCAGATGGTTGGTGCAATCCTCCACTAACACTACCCGGTAACAGGAGTGAAGGGAAGACCTCAGCACCGAGAAGGACATCGATTTGACCAGGTAAGTGACAATCAGGATCCGCTAGGTTTAGATTACGAATATGATGCCACGCAGATTTGTTCAGCTTAACGACTGGCATATTGCCGCAGATTTTAGGTAATGTTAACGCTTCAATACTAAACAAATCGTTGTCGTGGACACCTACGCTTAAGCAGATTGTACCACTAGCGGATGTTGAAGCATGACCTAGGCCGTGAATCCTACGCGTTGACTGCGTTCGTTGGAGACCTAAACGCTCAGCAGCACGTTCAGTTATGAAGTGGGCCTGACTTCCGGAATCAATCAGCGCACGAAAAGTCTGATAACGACCCGACGAATCACGAATTTCGATATTAGCTGTGGACAGCAGAACCATGGAACGATCACCGATATTGGTAAGTACACTGACCTGCGAGGTAGTGGCGTTTTCGGTATTATCGGTTTTCGAAACCTCTATATCTTGATGTAGCAAGGTGTGATGTCGTTGACGACACACTTGACACGTGAACATTGATTTACAGTTTTTTAGTTCATGTGATGGCTTCAAACAGTTGAAGCACCAATGTTTGGTTTTCACGTGGTCAAGTCGTTCCTGAACAGATTTGTCAGTAAACGATTTGCACTGGTTAATGGCATGTTCTTCCCCACAAAACGGACACTTGTACTTTCGAGGTTCAGTTGGTGGCACAAGAGCAGTTCGTGAAGGACACGACGATGTTGACGACGATGGTGCAGTTGCGTTCGATATGGTTGAATTCGATGATGAGGGCGCAACTACTGGCGGTTTGTCAACTACTGTATTCGATAGAAATGTCGAAGTAGGTTTTTTACTTACGACCGCGGTGTTAGAATTCCGTGAACCACTCGGCTTATGTGGTTTTTCGTTGGCACGGTTATCGCGACCACTTGCGGAGAAGTGTGTGTCACGAACCAAAGCCTCGCATCTGGTATACAGGAAATCGCTGAGATCTTTGTACTTTGGAAACTCACGAGAAGCAGTAACTCGTTCAAAAGCACAACGCAAAGGAGATTGACCAATCTGGACCAAATGCTGCCCAGGCATGGGAATATTTTTATTTTTTTCCTTAAATGAAGAGAAATAAAAGAAAAATAAATAAATAAATAAATAACCACGGGGTGATACAGTACTGTAGAGACCCCGGCTGATTGAGCCAAATACAACCTATTTGGTATTATGAGATAAATATTACTTTTAAATATTTAGAATAGAGGCAGACCGTGTGTCAACGGCTGTCAAGCCTTAGCTATAACAAGAACTAGAATAAAGATATAATATTCATATTTAGGGCGCTTTCAATTTATGCGTTTCTTGGCGGCCTGCTGCGGTGCCAAAGCGGTGCGTTAGACGTACAGCGCACGGACGATCCTCTTTTTTCATACAAAACGCATGGTGCGGCAACGGACGTTATATATCCGGTTGTCGAGCGTTCGCGGTACCGGCGGCCGCACTGTTGCCGCACCGTACGTTTCGCATGAAAAAAGAGGATCGTCCGTGCGCTGTACGTCTAACGCACCGCTTCGGCACCGCAGCAGGCCGCCAAGAAACGCATACATTGAAAGCGCCCTAAAAGTGAAGAATACATGAGGTATAATATTAATATTATATATATCCCGGTACCAGTGACAACCCACGTCGCGGTGTCACAGTACCTAAGCTTTTGTGATTTAACTTTTTTTTAACGCCTATGTTAAATAATATTATTAAGTATCTTACTTACATTTTGTTTGAATCGCAGCCTAACATCACTCTTTGACGTGAACCGTTGTGTACTGTGCGCTTATCTATCTCCTTATTTTTTTACAACCTGGCATTACTTTTGGACTATCGTGGACTATCAACATTTTTGCTGCTCATGTTTTACTGGGCGAAGAACGATTGGTAGTTGTGCCCACGTTGTTTGCCTAGTTTGGTTTTTGGGGTGGGCTAGGCACCAAGACTTTGTGAGGCGCCCTGCTTTATTTTTAGATAGATTAATATAGACGACGATGAGGATGACGATTGATTAGGTAGGTACTTTAATGTTTACATGTGGCCTAACATAGAGGACCATTTATTATGTTGTAAACCTATGTAACGAATTAATAATTGATTGATTGAATGGCTATTCTTAACCTAAAAGTGTTTTTTATAGTAATTATAATCCATTGTTTATATTATACAGTCTTTTATTTTAAAAATAAGGTTATGATTTTTCGTCACTAAAACCTAAACAAGATTTTTTTTCTCAATACTCCTCGGATAGATTCTGAAGCGCTTTGGGTTACAGACTAGTATTAGTCTAAGGAACATGATGCACTATCATTCAATGTTGGGCAGCACTTGGTCCAACGTCCATACAAAAATGGTCAATCTCCTTTGAATCCATTTTCGATAGTAAAAGGTAACAGATTACAAAATCCCACTGATCCGTCGGTAGCCCTTGCCGTTTGAGAATCGATAGGTTTTCGTTGAAAGAATCAAGGACACGTCGTAAATCAATGGGTGAGTTGGCCTTCAGGTTAACGTTCAAGATCTCCCTCCAGCAAGTAAAGGCAAGTTCCCGCTTGTCTTTATACCGCGCAACCAATGCAGAGTATGCTTCGTGGTAGTATGAGCCCGTCACAGGAAAGGTTCGTATAAGTGCTAACGCATCACCAGTCAGACTAGAGACGAGGTAGTGCATGCGCTCCGTATCCGAAAGTGAACCATTCTCGTGAATCAGCGAGTTGAAGATATCGAAGAATTCGGGCCACAACTTTATGTTACCACTGAATTGCGGTAAGTTAATTTTAGGTAATTTTACTTTGAGTACACTCGACGGCTCATTATGAGATTTATTTGGTTCATCGTTATACGCGTTAGGCTCATCGACCTTCGTTAAGCGTCGGTGTATCGCTAAAATCTCATAATATCGTTCGTCGAAGTCGGATCTGATACTATCTTGTTCCACTTGTTGTTCATCTGTAAGTTCGCATAAGTTAAGTATGTCATCATGGGCTTCTTCAAAGTTATTTACTAATTTCGTTAAGTCTGAGCAATGTGCCAACAATTTACTTAAATCACATTCATTATTTTCCGCTAAACGCGCGACTTCAAGCGTCTTAGATAACCTATTAAACGCTAAAGTACGTTTTCTACGCAATACCGGTAAGTCGCGTTCAGTTGGACATTCGACCTCAACCGATTTACTTTTACTCAATCTTCGTAATGATTTTTTAGAATAGTAAGGCATTTTGTTTATTAGTTAGCCTTATTAACGTTAAAACAATTTATATTTAACAATAAGATTCTATAATGAACAAGTAATGGCACCGTTAAGTTTAATTAATAACAATGAAAAAGGTAAACAAACCTTTCCAAACTGAATAGAACGAAATCCGACCACCGTACGTCAACTATTCAATCACAGTTCATTTAGTTCATTCACTACAACGCTAATCTAACAGATTAATAATGTCGTTGAATAGAAAGAAAAAATAACTAAACGTTCAACAAATTCAATTTGTCTATGGTTCAATTCAATTTCAAATCGTAGAACAAGAACTACCTACCTACTCGAACTAATATGGCGGCGATGAAAAATACAAAATAATTCGCTCATTCAAATGGAAGAAATGTTCTAAGTATGGTTAATTGTGGTTATTTACGTTTTGATTCGATGTTATATCGATTTGTATGATAATTTCGGTGGAATATAACAACGAAATACGTGTAGCCACACGAGTTTATAGCGAATGAACAAGAATGCACCGGACACACAAAGAATTTATCGATGATAGCGTTTTGAAAAGATCGATGTACGTTTGAAAACTCACTTTTTTGTTTTACAACGATTAACGAAATAAACTAGTGTAATGTATAGCAATCGACCTAAAACGAATATGTATTGCCCAAAAGTGGGAAATAGTTGGGGGTAAGTGGGACAAAAAATGATTTTAATTTCTTTGTGTCGAATGTTAAAAATTACCTAAGATTTTACGAGAACTTTACTGAGCGGGTAAACGAATGAATACTTATTATCGAATTATATCGAAAGTTCCCTGGTTTCGGCACCAAAAAATGTACCAAGCCGATGCTGGTACATTGGAGGGCAGGCGCAGTTTTCGATACGTGTTTGAGTTGAATAATAAATGACTAACTGTGCTTGCTCGCGGGGAGGCGGTCAGACCTTCCAAGTATAAAATGCGTCACTCACCTGCTAGCCTCCTGTGGCTTCTCGAGGAAATCTTGTCTAGATGTGGCACGTGGCTGGCGTTGCCCCACGACCGGCCGGTCCGATGATCCACTCACAAATTAGTGCACCAAAGTCTGTACAGCACTATATGAGCCTTCAGGAATCACGATCAGTCCAGATAAAAGCCGTTTAGCGACAATTAATCCCTTAACCAAGGATTTTAACCGGGAGCGCGCATTTAGGCAACGGTAATTGCTGCCATCTTGGAATCGACTCGTTTCCTTCGTTCGCAAGCACAGTGCGCGCATAGATAAAAAATGAATGATTACTGAACATAATAATATATTATATTTATTTATAAATACAAAATTCACTCAGGCTAAAACCACAATAATTATGCACTATTTATTTTTATAGTGATTGATGATTTAGGAAATATTCCTACAGAAAAAAAACTATTCTAAAGCTATTAAGCATCAACATCATATCAGCTGTGCGACGTCCACTGCTAGACATAGGCGTCTCCTAAAGATAGCCACAATGACCTGTTCTGCTATTACTTAATAACTGATACATAATGTCCAAAAGAAATTCCAAATCTGATGACTGCCAATATCTGCTGTGAGAAAAGCATACTTACCAAATCGTGATTAAGTGGATATTACCTTTCGCAATCGCTTCGTCTATCTAAGGTATTGGAGATTGCGTAATTTGAGGGTCGTTTTTGCCTTACACCGACAAGGAGTAAAATAATAATTAAGTCCGTATTTCGGAATACCGATGTCAGAATAACGTTGTTTGCTAGCAGACAACAGGGAACCTAGGAACATTTCTGTTTGATAGCAGAGACCATTCTGCTATCAAACTGAAATGTTCCTAGGTTTAGGTATATTTTTACACTTTGTGTGTCAGGCCAAATACCTCATCTAAATCTTTTCCTAGAACATCATGTCTATACTTAGCAATATCGACATTTTAAGTAATACTCATGTTCTTGGAAAACATAATTATCATGCGCTCGAAATCCTCTAGAGGTGAGCGCTTGCGACAGTATGGTTCCGAGAAGTTGTGACGTTTAGAGGTCGCCACTTCTCTGCGCGGAAACTCGTGCGCAATGCGCCCGCGCACCGTGAAGTGTTGTTGATTAATGTATCGAAATGTCAATCAATGTGTAATGAATGGAGATAGTGATTGTAAATTCCATGTTGATGCTTCCATCTATGTGGAATGTGTCGCTTAAGCAATGAATGTTTAACACACATCAATACCTTAACCCATTGTATATTAATTATTTCATTCATAATATAAAGCTAAAAAGTTTTTGTTTGTTTGTTCAAACGCACTAATCTCTAGAACTACATTATTGATTGGAAATATTATTTTTGTAAATGATAGCCAGATCCATGAGGAATATTATAGGCTATACAGGGTTATTTTTAATACACTAGCTACCTGAAAGGGGGTCATTGAACTCATCATTATGAACAACTTTTTCTATGGGGCCAACCCTGAAATCATGAAAAATAAATCAGCTGTTTCATACATTATGATTGTGTTGTGTAGCATTTTAGTAGGGAACAGCTGATTTTTATTTCATGATTTCAGGGTTGGCCCCATAGAAAAAGTTGTTCATAATGATGAGTTCAATGACCCCCTTTCAGGTAGCTAGTGTATTAAAAATAACCCTGTATATCATCACGCTTCGACCCACGGGAGCGGAGCAGTTAAACTTATAAAATAATACAGACCTTATTAAACTAGGTAAGCTTATACTGAATGTAAAAAACAAAACATAAGTATTTGTAGCTACTCATTTAACAGTTCTCAGTGCAATTAAGATTTTATGATAGTCTGATCAACTCGATAAAGTTGTCAAGCTACATTCTTCTTGCTTAATCAATTGGAGACATTAACAGTTTATCGATTATACAAACGTCATAAATAATACCAGCCTATTTTTGATCTACTGCAGGATAAAAGCCTCTTCTCATACAGAGAAGGTACGAGCATTAAACACCACAATTGCTCAAGGTGGATTGGCGATTTCAGACTTATGTTTATTATCAACATAGGTTTTATCACAATGTTTTCCTTCACTGAAGTCAGTGATGTCCAAGATAAACTTAGGAAGTACACGTAAAATAAAGCTGAACCGCTTTTTGTTTGTGTGTTTGTTCAAATGCGCCAATCTGTGGGACTACCAGTTGGATTGGATAAAATACTTTTCCAATTCGACTGGTATCCGAGAAATATCCGAGGATTGTATAAGCTATACAATCACGCTATACGACCCACAGAGACGGAACAGTAATAACCCTTTGGTGTGTTTTTTTTACCAGAGTTAAGTTAGTTAGTTAGTTGAGATAAGTTCTTTACGTAACTTAACTCTGGTAAAAAAAAACACACAGATGAAGTCGCGGGCAAAAATAAGCTAGTAGAAATAAGTAAGTGAAAGACGAACGCCTTAACAACTGTACCATTACGTCATCTAACAAACAAACATAGTAAAGTACAAAATTCACCGTTCCTACACATAAAACCTTAGTCCAGTCAGTGACCCAGCGAATCAAATGGACAAAGTCAAACTCCTCATGAGTCAGTCGCTCGCGAACTTCCTTAAACGTCGATTAACTAAATAAAGTCAACACGGACCGATGACGTCATTCCTCATGACAATTGCAGTCAGTACTTAGTTACATGTGGCTATCACAAGATCTGACAAAAGTACTTTAACTAATTGTTTCATGAGGCTTTGTTTCAGTGGGTTTATTTTGGTTTGGTTGGATTATTTTCATATTCTTTTATACATATATTATTGTTGACTGCAAAGAAGTGAGAAGATCGGAGAATCAGAACTTGTGACAGACAGTGTCTTTTTTAATATACCTAAGCTGCTTCGCATTCTTTTCTATCTATTTCAATCAATTTATTTTCAATACAATTTTAATAAATTACGACTAACATAATCTTAAGATTATTTATTACTAACAAAATATGGACTTAAGTCTGAAATAAACAAATTTTATTTTAATTTTTTTTTTCTTTCTCACAACCAAAAAAATCCTGCTAGTTATTACGATAATTATAGGTACATTTTAAATAAAACAGACATGTTGTACCGACTACCGTATAATATAACACTACAAAACACAAAGGAACATGGAGAAGCAATAATTATTGACGGCAAACGACATAGTTATTGCCATAACTAACTGTTTACTGATTAATTAACTCGTAAATCTGCGCCGGCGCCATTTATGCAGAGGCGCCACACGACGTGTACCTACCAGGGCGTTAATAACATTATTGGTATTTTCATAAAAATGATCGTAGAAGTTCAGAAAAAGATTTGTGGCCCAGGCTGTTTTGTTTACATACTGTAAGGTCAGAAAAGTATTTGATTTTCAAATACAACAAGGATCCTATAGAATTTAAGCTTTAATTTACACAATTAGTATGATGTATTAATATAAATAAAGGCATGTAATAAAATAAGTACACACATCAAAAAAGTCTAGGGATCAACATCCCTAACATTTGTTAGGGATGTTGATCCCTAGACTTTTTTGATGTGTATATTACCAAACGGGTATTTCCAATTAGTTTATCGATTGAATTTACTATACTTTTACTTCGCGTAGACCTACTTTGTACTATATTATGTATATGTCAATTTATAATCGTATAGTCAATAGGTACTTGTAATGTAATTCTAATGCAATAAGTACCTTACAGAGTTATTTGCGGTATCGACACGGATACACAGACGGACAGACACAAGGCCGACAGAATGTTTAATTAAATTATTACAAGAGTTACTGCGACACTCATTACGTCGTAGACTAAAGTAGGAAGGAAGAGAAGTGACAAGGTATAAGTATTTAGGTACCATTTCCCTGTTGTTTCTAGGAACAATAGCAGTTCGCACGATATTGCGTAACACGGAATCAAAGTGCTTCCAGTATTTATTAGTTCCTAGACAACTTAGATATTGATCATTTGGTTAAATACGCTAGTTAGAATTTTGTTTAATGAACAGGAGATAAGTAATTTTGGCCGTTAACTGTTTGTTTACAATAAAAAACCAACAAGTTAGGCTTCCACGAATTGTATAGATCTTGAGAAAAACCCATTTGTAATAATCGGGCAAAAAAAGTAATTTCATTAAGAATGTTTCCTTTTGAAGTAGGAAAAAAATGCAATTTCCCCATTTCACTATTTTAATTTAAAAATAATCTACTTAGTCTATTTATCTAATAAAATAAAAACGAAAGGTCACTCACTTCACTCATCACAAAAATATCATATACCGCTTGACGTATAGATGAAATTTGGCAGAGAGGTAGTAGTAGCAGGTAGTAAACGTCCCGCTAAGAACGGATTTTGCAAAATTCAACCCCTAAGGGGATGAAATGAGGGTTCAAAGTTTGTATGGAGAAATCAACTTTGGCGGAAGCGAAGCCGCGGGCAGAAGCTAGTTAGATATAATATTAAATCGCAGTAATAAAAACGATTAACTAAAAGACATCTTTACCTTTTAAAGTACCATGCAAAATAACTACATAATAACTAAATAAGCTTGCTAGGTCTATAATTAACGGCTTATGATTATAACGGCTCATGTTTTATTGACTCATTAATTTTATAACTCCATTAATTAAAACGTCGCGTCGGAGTTGTTGAGTATGTAATAGACTGCGTCACCGGAGCTATACAAGTACAGTACTACTGTGGTACTACGAAATATAAGCTGTTATACGCTTCCTGCTCTGTATGTTCCAAGTCTATAAAGTAACATTAGACGTCATAGGCTTGTTTTGTTAATATTTTCTTGGTAAAGCCTTATCTTACTTGTAAACGTACTATTTATTTACAATTAATTCGATTTATTTTTGACGTTATGTGTGTAGTTTAAAAGCAAATAAATAATAGATTCAAGTTCATAGTGGTTTCCAATTAACGGCCTGTGTATTTTGCATTAATGCGTGATAGTGTAAAAACATGGAACTACTTATCCATACTTCCGTTAACTTTCTTTGTGCAAATACATAAATCATAGGCAAGGCGACATGATGGAGCACAAATAAACTACCGTAGTATGTTTACGATAAAAAATCCTATTTATTTACAATTAAGTATTTCAATTACCCAAAATAAATATACCAAAACGTCGTCATTTACGCCAATTAAACTAAATTAAAATTCGTGTGTTTTTTTTAACCGCATTAACCCGTTGAATGTCTAATTAGTAACACAATAGTAAGACAATGGCTTATGTCGAACTGTGTAACATAAGACATTCGAGAGGTTAAGTTACGTCTTTGGTTTTTGCTAGGCTCCTGTGTACCGTAGCGTGATTTTATATAGCCTAGCCTATTCCTCGTGAATCTGGGTATCATATCAAAGAGAATTTTTCGAATCTGACTGATAGGTCAAGAGATTAGCGCGTTTAGAAAAACAAAGAAAAAGCCTTATTTTTTAGTAATTATTATAGAATAGATGTAGGTAAGTCACCAATTTCGAAAGCACGGAACCAGCCACAGTTCCTAGTACCCAGTGCCAGTCACAAGGTCATTCAGCGCATGCACTACTGCAATATGCGAGTCCACAAGTTAATGTCATCGGTGTTATCGAAAAATGTGTCAATATTATGCGCTGACATGAGTCACAGGTGTGGTGTGAAGTAATAAAGATTTAATGGCCGGTATTTGCACGTGGCCCCGTGGCTAACCCGTGGTTCTATGGCGCGTGCACGTTGTTGATAACAGTTCCTCAATATAACTGTAAGCATTACTTAGGTATTTGTAATACCTATAAAAATATTATTTATTTTGATCGTGTAAAATTGCTCCCACAGTAAAAGATTGCACCTGTAAGATGTGCAGTGAATTGAGAGTGGGTAGTAAGCAAAATTACCAATCTTTTTTATTTTATTTTACATAAACAATTCTAGATTTCTAGGCTTAAAATACAAAAGTATGAAAACTACATGATATTTTCGAGGGTTCTCATTGATCAAAAACATAAAATAATAACATTTTCTCGATAGAAAAACATCACGAAGTAGCCTAAAACTTTTTGGTTTTTTCGATTTATACACGATATTATAATGACTAATATGACGAAAATTCGATAATTAGTTATATTTATACATGAGTGAGGGTTTTGTCTAGGCATTTTAGGCAATTCCTTTTATTTTTGGAATTATTACGATAAAACACTTAAAACGGGGCGCGCGGGTGAATTATAAAAGTTTGCTGGCTTATGGCGCGCTCTTAAAAGTCAGCCTGCTTAGGACAAAGATCATTTTTTTAAACATAACATAACGCCTGTAATGCCCGAAGGTTTGGGCAGAGGTGTACCCTAGTACACCTACATTTCACCAGTTATTTTTAACATAACGACCTATGTATGCATTTTTTTAATAGCCTATCTATACTAATATTATAAAGCTGCAGTGTTTGTTTGTTTGTTTGTTTGAACGCGCTAATCTCTGGAACTACTGGTCCGATTTGAATGATTCTTTCAGTGTTGGGTAGTCCATTTATCGAGGAAGGCTATAGGCTATATACCATCACGCTACAACCTACGGGAGCGGAGCAGTAACCAAAGACGCGGGTGTAACCGCGGCGGACAGCTAGTAATCTATATAGGTCTATAGGCAGTGGTAGATAATAGGCTAGAAAAAAAATGCATATACATAGTTATGTTAAAAGCTACCACTGCTGGACAAAGGACCTCCCTCAAGTATTCTTTTCTTGAGCCACTTCGAACCAGCCCTCTTCGTGCGCATCTAGGTCATCTCGCCACCTTTTAATTTTATTAAACTTATTAATCTTAGCTTTCAAAAGTGAAAATGATTTTATCATTCAAACGAACAAGAATTTAATTACCTACTGTAATTAATTTAATTTAAATATTTTATATTAATATCTTCCTTCCCAATAATCGCGGTTGTAGGTACTAAGTTTATACATGCGCGAATAACACTATACATTTCCGTTTACTATTAAAACTAAATGTCATGGTTTATCAAATATAAATTCCCACTTAGGTACTCCATGTAATTCGTTCCGCAAATCAACAACCAATAAAAAAATCCAATAAATTAACTACACAAAGTGCATAGTACCTATTCACTTAATACCCTCACAAAGGAAACAAAACGGAACTATATTTGTATGGAAAAAACAGTATAATAGCCACACTTAACATTTCACGGTAGAGTAGTGTAGTTTTATGCGCACGCGCGGATCTACGCTACAAGTGCATATCCGGGTACAATGATCAGTTTCCGGCCGTATATTGGGATCAATTGGCCCTATTGGTCCCGGGGAAATGTAGGGCTCTTGCCCTTCGTCCGGTATCCGGGATAAGGGAGGGGATAGCATCAAAAGGAATTATATCGATATCGAAATAAAAATACTTTTGTATGTTTACGTTTTAGCTGTGTTAAATTATTTATTAGCGATTTCCCTATACTTAAGCAATGTTTATAAGTTATATTTTTTGAAAAAAATGTTGTTATTCTGCTTATGTTTTAATCTTAGTTATTAAAATTTCTCCTATAAGTGACTTATTATTTAATGGGAAATAAAGACATTTCAAACCTCAAATCTGTTGTCGTATAAACATTAAAAAAACTAATAACATGACATAACATCACGCCCGTAATCCTCAAAGGGTTAGGCAGAGGTGTGCCTTTAGTACACCCATATTTCGCTAGTTATTATGTTTTTAAGTCCCATGTAAACTTAACCGTTAGCACTAATCTATCACTACTGTTACCAAAATCTTACAAGAATAGCCTAAAAAGTCTACCAATTTTAACAAGGATGTCTTAAAATAGCCACCACCATTTAAACAACACACTAAATCTTAATCAGCCATAACGAAACTTTGTACAGGCAATATTCAATTAAATCCTTCATGCTCATAACATTTCGACTGCAAATCCAGCGTGATGGGCCACGTTGCGCAACTATCGACAATTACGAACAACCCTAGCCCCGTTTACACAATGGGCCATGTATAAAGGAGTAAACAAGCACTCGACCGACATGCGACTACTGGCCATGAAATACTGTTAGATAATTTTTTATGTACTCTGATGTATTTAGCAATTTCGGTTAAAAAGTTATGTCAGAATATTGGTTACTGTTATTTTATAAAGACTTGTGTGAATTGACTTTATTAGACGTGAAATTTTAAGTTAAAAATAAAACGAAATTACATGCAGACCGATTATTGAGAACTAGGTTAACGTTTAATACCTAAAAAATCGAAAAATGGCTAAGTTTATTAGTAGCTAAATTGCGTGTGTCCAAATTCAAAATAAAAACAAAACTATCGATAATAACAGCACCCCATCCCTAGCCCCGCATAGTGTCGGTGTCGCATGTCGGCACTACAATGGCTCGATAAAGCATTACATAAACACATGCGCAAGCACAAGTCACAGGTTATCGATCTATTGGCCGTCACTGCAATTTAATTAAATTATTGTTACTACATGTTAATTGGTCTCCAGTTGCGTGTGATGTGTAGGTAGGTAAGTAGGTAGTGTAAGTTCATTCATTGTGTGGTGGTAATTGCTTAAAACAATAAAAGGAATCTTTATTAAGACAGGTCATGGACTAATTTGTAAATAAATATTATTGGACTATTGTTTTTTTTTGATCTTGGGTTCGATTCCTAGGTCGGGCAAAGTGTTATTGGATTTTTCAATCAAGAATTTCTTAGTAGCAGCCTCGGAGTCTGAATTTGTGCGCGGTTGATGGCAATAGGCTCGCCCCCTATTACATAGGACTTAAACATAACTGGCTAAATGTGGATGTACTAATGGGTACACCTCTGCCTAACCCTTCGGGAATTACAGGCGCGATGTTATGTTATGTATGAAGTTTTTAACTGTATAATTTTTGTGTTTCTAAGCTGTTACTCCAATGAATAAGATTCTCGTTTCGATTTAGATAGCCAGAACAAATTAGCTCACATACATTTTGGATGTATGTTGATGTGTTGTTGCTTGATAGTAATATGTAACACATTTAATTTGTTAATTAGTTTGACTTAATTGTTTTAATTATTAAAGGGGTGTGTGTGTGTGTGAGTTATGATAAAAAAATAGGCTTATTTTTAAATAGTCCCCATAAACGTAATCATCTATAACCTGGGACCTTGGACTATAACTGGAGATGCAAAACTGTCATTTCTACCTTCTGACTCATTCTGACCCTCCTAGGCCCAACATAGTTCAGACAATCTAAAGGTACATATAAAATTGTAAATACACGCATGCGTCACTGCCCTACGAGGATGATATCATAGCGCGACTCTTGCGCATCCATTAGCACAAGGACTATAGTACTACCACATGTGACGTTACTGCTAGACGATAAGTGAGTCAGCGTTGATTAAACTCAGCTGAAGACTTGTTACATTGTCTTTAATAGTTATTGAATAATTTTCAAGTCAAGGAAATTACTTATTTTAGTACGACTATAAACCTGTTGTCCTATAAAATGAACCACATAAACTAAGCTATAATTAGTTATAAAGTTAATCGATTATTACAAAGTCAATAACGCATAGGTTTGGGTTCATCTGTAGTACAACAAAATTGGAACTGTCAGCTTCTCATTAACCAATTGGATTTAGATAGGTATGGCATTTGATTGAGAACACAAATTAAAAATAACAAATGAAGATTTCGAAATACGGATTTACATACGCCTGTAATCCCCGATGGGTTAGGCACAGGTGTATCACCCACACATTACGCCAGTTATGTTTAAGCCCCATGTAATAGGGCGCGATCCTATTGCCGTCAACCGGGGATAAATCCAGACTACAAGGCTGCTAAAATAACACTTAAAAATAACACGAAATACAGATTTCTGGTTTCTTAAAGGCACGTCTTCAAGCTGGCAGGCTGATGAGGTTGTGAGCGTACTGACAAACCATTGCAAATAAAAGATAATCACTCTTCTCTAGGTAAAAGCAGAAAACAAACACACACGATAGGTTTATATTAACCTGTGCAAGCACCTGCCGCATCCGTGTCGCTGCGATTAATTCTGCGCGCGCGCATACCAGCAGATATTGTTCAGAAAGGTCACGTACGCGCCTTCGCAGGCGCATCGCAACATTCGCAACTTACCATTGTGATATTTTTAGCCTATATCTAGATTATAACGAGGATGCGTTCACGTCTAAGCTGACTGTTAAAAGCGTTGTTCTTAGATCCGTTGAGAGATTAGTTCACAATAGGGATCAATGACTTTTAACAATAACATGTGGAGAGTAGACTTTGATGTTTTATCTGATAAGGGTATCGGCATATAACACTGTTCCTGCTTGGGGTTTATTTAATCCCAGAGTTTGTACTTCAAAATCTCTCATGGGGTAAAAAATGGTAGCTTTTGACAATAATAGGTACCCGGAAGTAGATGGGTAATTAAGTAACGAGTCTAAATAAACTTATTTATTTTAATAGGGAAAACAAACAGTTAGTATATTAAGAATATGCAAAGTGCCTTAACATGTAACTTAACAAATGTAGTACCAACTACATTTACTGCAGATTACTGCTTACAACAATACAAATTACATAGCAAACGTTAACTGTAGTCAGGGTATGTAATAACATTAAGTGCTACTTTTAAAGACTAATCTTTGCTCTGTCTTTGTATATTTTTGGGAAAAGCCCGCCACACTATTCCCAACCACAGCAACTTCTGAAAGCTAAAATTACCTAACAGTGGCGATCACCAGAAAAGAGCCGAGGCAATGAAGCTCAACGAGTCCCGGAGAAACGATTCAACTTTCTTGTATCCCGCTGTCCCGCAACGAAGTTAATCAGGAGTAAGAAAAATATAATTTCTACTTCCCTCCAAACACCCTCCCTTCCCTTCCCTTTATTCTGATTTGTTGCTTATGTTTATTGCTTGTGTCAGTGTATACAATCGTTGGTGAACCTAATAAAAAAAATAAAAAACAAGCAGGAGACAGAACAGAACTACACCAATAAACACAAAAGTCTGTCTTTATTGAAGGAAGTAGGGGTCAGTTTACAGCCATATTTTAATTAAACAAAATCTAATTAACACAGTAGCTGATCTGAGCAACACCTACACCCATGTAACTTGACCACAAAGTACAGGCTCTCATTAATACACGCGTAAGATAACTTGAGATGGGATCTCATCTTACTTGGCAGTTACGCGCAGACTCCGGTTACAGCGTCTCATCATAACAACTAAATACCCGTTCAGAACTGATCTAGGTACTGTTCATTGTTTATATAATAGACTAAGGTAACTTGATCGTGGATTTGTTAACGTTTGTAAGGGAACGAGGTTGTTTATGTGGGAGTTTTGTTACATGGTTTTGTTTTGCGAATTTGACCTTATGAATACCTACTTCAGGGTTATTTTTAGAAGGATTTTTGATATGGGCAAAAGGTTGTTGATATGGGCAACCGTTACTGCCGCCGAAGGTTGGCAACGCATTCATATGAGCGACTCGACCGCTGCATATATTCGGCATTCATTTGTTTTCGACAGAAGCGATAGGGATGGATGTCAGAGGTTGGATGTCAGATTGATATAATAGGGGACAGTAATCAGATTAAAATCTAAAATGTACTTAAATAAAATAAATATACTGTTTTACGATTATTTATCGAATAATAATTTAATATAATTCATTTAAATGTTTTTAAATGAAAAAATAAAATGTTGTTATTTACAATATTTTTAATCTGTACTGAAACAGTGCATGACGTCATTTGTGGGCAATCATTGACTGCACGGGTACTAACTAACTTAATTCACTCAGTTATTTCCATAATTTTGTTGAAATTCTAAAAGTTGCTAAAAGATTACTGATAAATTAAGATACGGTGATCAATTTAAAAACTGTCACGTAGTGTTTCTCTAGTTTTTCATAATGGAAATTTTGTTATGACCACAAATGACGTCATGTGGCGTTTTGGCGGTATTTTTAAACAAACAATATTAAAACATGATTTTGAGTACCTAAAAGGCTATAAATAAATAAAATTTTATTTTTCGTGAGAATAAGTATCCATAAAGATTAATTTACTTAACACACTTTTTGAAAATTTGTCCGATCCCCTATTGGGTAGTAGTAGACACAATCAATAGGTACACTTTAAATTTTGTATGATAATATGAACCAGTAATTAGTAATTCAATTGACTAACTAGGTATTTGTAAAGTAACTGAAAATGTAATTTTTTCTACAGTAAGTAATTTTAAAAATTATTTCGATCTTCTGGGCGAAAATAAAGGGTTTTTTTTTAAATGTTGTGTTTTGAAATAATTGATTAAAGATGTGAGACTATCCAATTGAGTACTATCGAACATAATAGTATATCAGATCGTGCCATTATCCATGTTTGAATACATTAACTAGATAATACAGATTCGAATACTAAAACTGTTGCCAAAAGTCTCATCTTCTTTGGATTACAAACACTACGACTTAAGTGCCCATTGAGGTAGATTTTGAATAAACATTTTCGTCAATTTTCCTGCCATCTAAGAAAACATACTTGTGTTAACACCTGGTACAGCGCTTTATAATCATGTCGTCCAGTTACTAGCCACCATAGTAAGTGCCTTAGAACCTTGTTGACGTTGACCGAGTAACATGTTTCTTAAAAACTTCCTCTAGAATGAATTCCTCAGTTACGAGCCCTGCATTCTGGCCTAGACTGAGGTATACCTAGTGCCTGACAGACTGTCCAGTTTCACCGGCAGGTAGAAAGCCTGTAATGAGAGGAAATGAGTGACAGCAAGCCGTGTGACCTACCGGTGCGCTTGCGCAATACCCACCGGATATCTACGTGATAATACTGGAGTGAAGTGAATTAGATAAGACGTGATTGTTTTATTAAAAAGTGACAAGATTGTAGGTGAAACTATAGAAGCAAATGTTGTTTTTAAAAAGAGAATACTTTTTACAACAGTTATAAGAATATTATGACACCATTTTAATTACTAATATTAGGGTGGGTAAGTTTTATAATATTATTGTGGGCAAAACGTCTCCTGATCAGGGTACCTAATAATACTTAAGTTTAACTTGGGAACTACTTAAACACAAGTACTAAAAAAGAGAACACAAGCTTCTAAAAAGCAGCGAGACAATAAACTGTACATGCCATATTGCAACATTGAAATTAGGCCACTCGTACGCATAATAAAACAAATATGGCTGCCTATCAATATCGCGCTAAACACTCTAAGACAAGGCGCTA
Organism: Hoplodrina blanda; assembly: GCA_949316365.1. NCBI lineage: Eukaryota > Metazoa > Arthropoda > Insecta > Lepidoptera > Noctuidae > Hoplodrina > Hoplodrina blanda. Next base: position 1,057,498 of record OX438581.1, on the reverse strand, counting down.
ACATGTCTATTAGTACTTCGTCTAATAACTGCACTAGATAAGGAAGCTACAGAAGTTTTATCTTGTTACCAACTTTGTTATGACATTGACAATATGTTAGGTCAACTGACGTTAGAAAATTTGACGTTTTTGACATCTGTCACACTGACAATTCGACCCTGAGAAGCAGACTGATTCAGCTTGGTTAACGAACAAGGGGGTATAGAAAAATATAGGGGATATAGTTGCTATCGTATTAAGAAAACAATCGTATCGAAAACTCATAAAAGATTCATAGCTCATTTGGCCCTGTAGGAAAACTTTGGCTCAAAATGGGAAAAAGCCTGAACTTCACTTAGGTTTTTTTTTTAAATTACAGATATAGTTATAATTGGAAGTTATAAAAAATGTCTCCAACAAGAAGGTTTATTGTCATTCAAAAAGCGGGAAGTTCTTGTCAATCCTTTTATTTTTTTCAGTGACAGTCATCCTTCCTTACGTATTATCTAGTGGTACTTCTACTTTGCCTATGTCGTTGTCCAATAACTGGATGATTAGCGGCAACATGCCAACGCGCATGCGTTCCCACGGACTGATGACATGTGTGGCTGAATGCAAGTGTGCATTGTCCTGTTCCAAATATATATATTTTTTTCAAAATGGCGACTATTTAATCGCGATTGTTAATTATAGTTATAGAGGTTCGTTCTATTAGTTATGAAGGTGAATAAAACTTGAAGTTATATAGTAGCTTTATCTAGGTAATTTTATAGTCTGAAGATACGTTACTATATTACATATGTTATATTGATACATTGCTCTCCAACCCTTGCATCACAAAATCCAAATATAGATTACTTATACATCTACCCCACAAGCATCAAAACAGCTTTTTCGTGCTACGCGAATAATTAAAAACAATAATTAAGTATCCTTAATAACAGTCTTGTGGGAAATTATTTTCGTCTTGCAATAAAGTATAGATTAATGTCCAGTAAATTGCAAAATAAATTACTTACATAATGAATTGAGTTTGTTAGCACGGAAAACGAACAAGGAAAACCACAACTATGCCTAATTCAATCACTATGTAACAAAATTACAAAAGGTAACCATTATTCCCGTTAGAAATGCATCTTTGATCAACAAATAAAAACAAGAGAGAGTGCAGGTATAGAGAGCGTGGTTGTCTATTGTCTTGCTGTATAAAATTATAGCACACCAACAATTAAATGAGGTTCCCAAGTCAATGCATCGGAAATGTCTGTCAGAGAGTGATCATTATGCTCGCTGCAAAGTCATGTCGAATGCAAACGGTACATTGATACATAATCAAAACAATAAATCATAGACAAAGACTAATTGTTTATAATTACTAGATGTAAAAAGTCGGTCAAGGTTGTTTATGAATTCGAATTTTAAAACAGTTTTTCGAGAGCCATGTGTTAAATTAAAACAATATTATGTTAATTATATAATGATTCATCTATCGATATACATAACCACATCAAAGAATCTAAGAAATCTGATGATACATACAATATGATACAAAGAGTAAAATCCTTTACACAATATCGTACTGACATGTTTATTATCAAATGATGCAATAAGCCGTTAACAGGGATTTTTTGGACATATGTTAGATGTAGATTATAACAAAGAATTAAGTAGGTGTACCATAGTTAATAAACTAAACAATCTACATATGGCCACCAGCTCCTGACGGCTGTATCATAAACATGCAGACAAAACAATTGAACACATATACTTGACTGGATTTGATGTTACAAAAATAAACCATATGAAAATAATTGACTAAAATGGACATCTCTAGTGACTGGGCTGAATGTACACGAAGTTCTTTACCATAAATATTTAGAAGAAAAAAAAACAATTAACTAGATAATATGGCGTCGTCGCGCGGGAAACAAAGTTCTGTCAATATAGAATTCTGTAAAAAGTTATCTTTTTGGTTGTATTTGATAAAATAGTTATCAGTTTAAATCAATCCTACTTCTAACTACTTCTAATAGTCGCGAAAATTTGTGCGGATGGATGGTTATTAGGTAATTCACACATAAGCGGTTGAAAGGAATTATCTGGATACGAATATAATGAAGTTTTATCCCATTTTCGTGTTCCCGAGGTATAATTTAGTTCTTTCGCTGAATTCTGAAGCTACGTACACAAAGTCGCCAGCAGAAGCTAGTATTTTAATAAAACGAAGTATTTTATTGGTTTTGCAGAAATATTGTCGTAAATGGTTATCGCAATAACCACGTCATCTCCTCTGAGCGCAAGTCTGCATTCCTAACACAATGTTTGAAACTGCGCACAGGTGTAGTTGAAATTTATTCGTTTTATATCCGGTCGTTATTATTTATCGGTTTTTAGCACGTTTACTATATTGTTGGGAAATCAAAACTATACGTAACTTGAATTGGAAAAAAAACCCGAGTTAGGAAATTGTGATGATAACGCAAGGCGATGACTGGAACTCATATCGTACAAATCTCCCATTGATATAAACTTACAAGATTATAAAGTTGGGATTCCCTGACAGTTGCATGATTCGTCAAACTATTTCTCAAGAATTTAATGATGCATTACATTATGAAGGGTTGGCAAACAACTAAAGTAAACTATTCTCATACAGGATGAAGCTCAAATAATTCTTACAATAGGTCTTAATAAACAAGGCATTTCTAAAGAAAGAAGTGAAAAGTTTACGCATTATTGCAGTATTTTCACACAATCAACTACCCAAGTTAAACGACACCGTAAGTCTCATCACAAAGACGGTAACGATCACAAAATGTCGGTCAAAACTAATTCGGATGCTCTCACCATTCGAGAACTTTCCACCCTGAAACAATACCAGCTTGTCTCCTAAACCTAAGTTCACATGTCGCTAAACAATCGAGAAATCATCTCTTATCTCTATCGACCATCAAAATGTCAGTGCCGTGCTTAATTAAGAAGCTGTGGTAGAAGGTAATGACTGAACGCAATGTCGAAATTGTCCCATTGTGCACAAATTCCCAGGAATTATGTTGAAAATATTTGGCTTGCTCGCTCAAAACCGTTAGACCTTGGTGATGCAGAAAGAAGTGAGAACAAAGGATGTGACAGACCATCTGTGGTGCAGACGCTATTGAAATTGTTGTAACTGTCATCGCCTTGTATGAAAAGACGCAATTCAATGTTGTCGCAAATATTTTTCTAGATCTAAGCGTAATAAGAAGGTCGCTGTGGCTAATTAAAGTGGTATCATGCAATACCGACATCCGATTTCTTAACCATCACAAACTTGTAAGGGAATTACTCGCTATTGCTTTACAGAAGTGGATGTCATAACGTTACGTGACAACGCTGTTCTGAATAAAATTTTGACATATTTTGCTAAACGTAAAAATGAATATCAATATTAGGTATTTATGACCATCAAGTTTCAATAAGAAACGCAGAAGCGTTTATACATATTCAAACAAAATTACAGATAACCGTATCTTTCTAAGTCCACAAAGTATTTCCTGTCGTTACAATATTTATACGTAGTGGGTTCCCATGGTGGTTATTATCTCATGGGAGACATAGGAAATTCCGCCATTAGCTGCCAAGAAAGTGAAATCGAATAATGATGCGCACGCACTGCGATGGTATCGCTGTCACTTTACATGTTATTAGAACAATTTGAAGGGAGCTCCGAATGATGGATGATGGTGATCATGTAAAAGTTGAAGTTGCAAGGTTAAGAGATACGTTAGAGAAAAATATAATAGTGCACATCTTGTATAATATGTGCAATACTTACTACCGCATACTAGTACACGCATACATGAGAACCGGTGACATTGCATTTTTAAGCAACCAATTAAGGATGAAATTAAAAGCCTTGTGATAGTCAAAAAGCCTTTGAAAGCTTGATGTATCAACTTGACTACTGTAAATTGGTCTTCTCAAAAAAGACTAAAGCTTAAAGAAAGAAAGAATAAGTTTAGGTACTTGGCACAGAGAAGGAACACGGTTTAACAAGCTTAAGATTGTTTCTCACAGCTACGCCAAATAGGTCCATTTTTGCAATAATGCCAGACAGATGATGCCTGACGCTGATTTTTAAATGAACCATAGCCAAGTCTTGCCTAAGTTAAAAAGGCACCTATGGGCTGAATACTTACACAGATAACCACCGAATGTAAATCAACCAACCTAACAGAATAAAGGGTAAAACTCACCGTTCGATGGGACAGATCAGTGACGGAGTCGTGCCGGTGCTCGAGGCTGCCGAGGCTGCAGCAGGAGGCCGATGACGCAAGACTGACGGAGTCTGCGCGCGCGCGGTGCGGCGATACCGCCACGTGTTTCAGCATGCCGGGCCCTGGGACAAACAAAACATAACATTTAAAAAAAATCATTTAATTAAATATTTTTGATAAGTCTCATAATAAGTACCTTGTAATATTTTTTATAATTATTCGCATTGTCAAAACAAAAAAACAATTGTTAGATCTATATGTACTCAAGAATGGTTCTTGTGATTGAAGATATGCAAGCGTCCTATTAAAGAATAGTGATTCCTTTTGGTGGGTAATATCAAAGACCCAATTTATCGAAATAATGTTACTATGTCTCCGTAGGTAGCCCATTATGGCACCAAAAATTTAACGAATTATCCCAACAACAAAAGCATCATCTAATTTGGTCGCATGGCACTTGCGCACGCACATGTATCTCCTGGAACCGACAAGTACCTGGAGCTATTGTAGTGATGCATTGTTGTGCCCGGAAGACGGGTGTTCCCAATTGTGGTGAAATTTAAAAAAGAGGATCGAAAAAGTGTTTATTGTATATTTGAAACGTTTTTTATTTCGGATCTACGATTGGAATGCAATATTTTGCGAGGAAGAAACGTACGTAAATGTTTATCAGAACATAATGTATCACAGTGTTAATAATAATAATGCAGCAATATTTGTAGTTACTGAACGTTTCAAAATATAAGACGATATAATCTGCACTGCATATTTCACTGACACTAAATCCAGGAACTTATAAATGGTTCCCATAATAATAAATTGCTGATAAAGGTCTTAACGATGTCGCTACAGCTTTGCGAATATTGCCTGAAGACATGAACAACTTTTACTTCTGAATCGGTTTATTTAGCTGAATTATCATTGCCTTGTTTGTTTAGATTGCTGCAAGAATTTTCGTAATACTAAATGGGATATTTTGTTTCCCTACCTACAAGACTAGATGATATAATATCACACACAACTGTATAGTCATTATCGACAGTTTTTTATTATCTACTGCTTGCTGTAAACAGCCTATCAACTGCGCCACCAATTCTCAAACTAACCGTAAAGAAATTACTCAAATCACCACTGCATCTAGCAAACGTATTATGTTCATTCAAAACCAATAACATTTCTGATAATTCGCCAATTACATCTAAAATGTTAGCACATAACGTGAGGGTGCCCTTATTGAACTCGTATATTACCTTTCTGGCTGCTAACCCCAATTTCCTAATGTATAATTATGATGTACGTTTTAAAGGTCGTGAGATTTAGCACAGACGGCTTCAGTACTAAGAATAAAAGAAAGTACATTTATTATAAGACAATACTGAGACTGCTATCATTGATATTAAGGATATCTAAGCTGTCTGACCTTTAAGTGAAATCAAATCTAAACCACTCAGCGATTGCTCTAGAAAGCCACTTAATACATATTCACGAATAGTATCTTAGTGTCTATGAACTGCAGACAGTAATTTCATCATTTATAAAAAATGGTTATATCTCTTAAGCAGTCTTAAGACACAATGCGCATGTGCATTTTTGCCGTAACCAGTGATTGCAGTCTGTAAGTAGCACTAAAGTATTTCATGTTTCGTGAGAACACAACACAATAAGCTCATAACTTAATAATTTAGTTTAGATACAATTGACAGTAAAGTTTTTATTCGCACATGGATAACATCGTAAATGTTCTGAGCGCTTCTGTGAAGCATGTGCAAACGTAACAGAGTTTATGCAGAAGGTGAACAAAGTAATCATTATGGAACACGTTTAAGATATGAAAGATGCAGGGAATGAACTTGATAGACAAACAAGATTTATAAATATAAAATATAGAACTAGTAAACTTGACGAACTAGAACCATTTGTCTTCCCTTGTTGAATGCGATATATTTACAAAAGAAAAGTACTTTAAAATCCAGTCAGACTTGCACTACGGTTCAAGTTCCTTTCTTAAGCTCAGGCGTAGCCGTCGCACGCGCATCCGCCGCGCCGTGGCATCTGTCGAACAATAATCCCGAGTTTTTGCGAGCACCCATTGTTTTTGTAGGCTTCCCAGAAGGCAAGGGAAATCTCGCGCTGTGGGATCTATCTACAATATGCAGCTTTCTACGTAAATGCATCTGGTTCGAGAGTGATAAACGCTATCGTTGTATGAGATTAAAAGTAAATGAGTTTTAATGTTTCTTTACATTCTCTTCCACATTCGATTGTGATAAGAATCGTAAGACAATAATAACACTTCCAACAAAGCACACACGCAAAACAAATTATCAAAAGTACCTACTTACCCCAATTACCCAAAACAAAATCGGTCCAATTAAATTGAACAAACAAAATTAATTGTCGAATGAACGCACAAATTACAATTAACTCGCGCTCGTGACTGACATGCGTATTAAACAGGGCATTACAATAACAACTGTAATCAATCAACATTATAAAGCAATTTATCAGATTTTAATGAACCCAATCGATTGCTACTTCAGATAATGACTGGCGAATTATAATTTGAAGTTTAAATTGTACCTGCATATCCATATACGTGGATAATTTGTTGGTGAAAACAAATTATTCTACTCCATCGATTTAGGTTAGGCATTCGATACCTTGTTTTGCCACATCATAAGCAACGAAAAATATAGATAACCTAACTAAAAAACTACATTTTTGCCCGCATATTCGTCTGCGGCAAAGTTGATACATTATCCCACAGAAATCATACATTTTTCCAGGATAGCCAGCCTATATGCTGTCCCAGACTATAATCTACCTCCGTGCCAAAATGTATCTAGATCTTTTCAGCCGTTCTAACGTGATTGAGTAACAACCATCCATCCATTCAAACATTCGCATTTACTACAAGCTTTTATTTAACTTGTAATAGTAGTAACATTCTTCGCTATAAGTTTAATGGTTTTCTGAACCTTTCAAAGATAGTAAAAAACAACCGTTGATAGCCGTTCCATGACGTTTATAATCATAACACTTAACCAAAGCGTTAGGTGCTTGTAACCTGCCAACTGCCACACGGTTACATACGTCTTCCGTCTTAATACCTTCAAGCTTTGAAACCGTATCTACACACTTAATTGCGACATCGATCTTTGAAGTTACAACATTCATAATCTCCGCACTTATATAAATATGAGTACACGCGTCGTTATTGATATCTATGTCTTTATTTGCTTGTCTCAATCGTTTCCGTTCCGGTTGCTTGTGTACGGTGAACACTTTGGGTGCCTCATTATCATTCTTCTGTCAATAAATATAAAACTAGAGGTGCAGCTGCGGAAGCGGTGTCCGAATCTAGTTTCGGCCTTTATGATGACGAGATTAATGATGATTTAGCAGCGAACGATCAGTGAGAGTCGATATAATTATAGGTAAGCAATGAACTCCTGGTGTTTCATGCCGTTGGCACTGCATGTAGCTACCAACTTTAGTTTATTTACTTTTAGATACACGACAACTTCTGTCCTCTAGGTGTTTGTCTCTATCGTCCAAGATCATCGAAATATTTCGCAAAAATATTTTCTATCTGAAGGTCGTCAAAGCTGAATTTAGTTCGGACACCCAAATATTATATATCTCTGTATTCGGACACTAATAGGCAGTCTTGCAGCAACAGATCAGTAAAAAATAACGTTAGCCGGATGAACCGCAGCGAGTACTATTAAGCATGGAATGTTGATCAATTAATTTATTAATAAATAGCAATTAATTATTTTCATTAATTAATTTGGCTCAATGTCACTTAATTCTGTGGTTATGGGAAATTTCTGAAAGTATTTGGAAATAACATCTTCAGAAGAAATACGAACTAATGACATCACTATTACGCTCTTTAGATTTCGAAAAATTTCTTCATACTAAATCATTCTTTTTAAGTAGGTACAAAGTGATCAAATATGAGGTAAACAACAGCTGGGTCATTCCAATTTTTATTTAAATACCTACTACAAATTGTAAATTAGCCATGATGATGAAAAGAAGATATAATTTTTCATTTTGGCAAGACAACATTATTAGCATACATACAAATTACCAAAATGCTAACAATAATGACGCCTACTTGCTCCTAAGTTGGTCCAAACATTTGTTACAACACCGAAATATGTCGTACGGAGGACTTCTCATTGGATCACGGAAACCGCTAATTCTAGGTTTAAATTCCAGTTGAAGTAATGTACGACGAAATGAGCGGATGCTACTAATATACTAAATTGTACCTTACAGTTATACGCATTAGGAAGTTTTGAAGTATTTAGCACTTCCATATGCCTAACTACGTATTTTATCAGAGTTTTATCTAATTTTAAATTGGATATACATGTTTTTTGACGACATTTTTCAAGCCATGTCGTCCAAGCATTTCCTTATAAAATAACTTGGCTGTAACCGCAAAACATTGGCCCAATCGTTTAACCGTGTTACTATACAATACCCGTGGGTTGCTATTATAGTAATCGGCCCCAATAAGGCAGCACAGCTGGGCACCAACCAAACAAAGGTTTACGTAACCCACACAATACTTGCAAATTACTGTAAAGGTCACAGGTCCTAAAACAGCTCCGGCTCTGAAATTATCGAGTTGTGTGGCTTTGGTACTATTACTAGCAACAGTTTTATGAATGGCATTAACAAACTGAATATATTCTTTATGACTTTTACCTTAAGTAGACTCTAAATATATATCACACCAATTTTTGGAAAAACTGTTCTGAATTTCTCGATGGTCTATTTCAAAGTAATCCTAAAAGTAGCAGTCGTTTAGGAAAACTTCAATATATAGACCATAAAAGCAATTTATTGCAACTCGTTCTACGAAAGATAAAAACGGAAGTTCAAAGTAAACCAAACAACAAGCCGATCCATAAGCACTTCACAACAATACGGCGTAAATTGGAGTTTTAATCCTTTTCACATAAATCGGTACAGTTCCTAAGAAATAGCTCGAACGGTAACCGAAAGCTTTATTGTGTAAACATGTCCTATAAATTCGATTCTGACGTGTTTCCAAACAAACCCGGCCAATTTACCATTATCAGAATTAAAGCCGGAATGTGCTCGAATACCGTAGTTACAAATAAAACGATTGGTGGAGATTTATGTGCGTTTATAACGCAGGAAGCAGCACTGCACACCGATATGAAATATGGTTTAAAACACAAAACAATATCCCAGACTATTCCAACTCTTAAAACCAACCCATTGGTACCACACCAACAGAAGTCAGGATAGCACACTATTTCATTGCTGGTTCAAATGTTAAGCGTGGTCGTCTACAGTTCCAATATATTTTGTAAACACGTGAACATTAGTATGTGTGAACATAATTCTTAATTTGTCACTTTTTACGTATAAGGGTCAGTTCACACCGAGACGCGACGCGACGCGACGCTGCGTGCACACTTTAAAAGAGCAACTCAAAATATAACTTTATTTTATACACGAAAAGGTACACATTTCATTGTAAGAATTTAGAATACGTTACACCAGACAGCACTACGTCGCGATGCGTCGCTCTACGCCGCGCTGCGCCGCGCGGCGCCGCGAGACGCATCGCGACGCAGCGTTGAATCGCCGGTACGCGCGCACAGAATGACGTGCAAGAGCGGCGACGTTGCGATGCGTCTCGCGGCGGCGAGCGGCGCAGCGCGGCGCAGCGCGAAGTCACTGGCCTCTTCAAGTATCTTCACGTTGCGTCGCGTCGCGTCGCGTCTCGGTGTGAACTGACCCTTATGATATAGTAGATTTTATGCAAAACTGTTACTACTATACAATTACTGTAAAATATTGACTTTAAAAGAGTTATAGTACCTACCTATGGAGTTTCATGTCCATATTTCTCCATATGTTTTCTTGAATTCGTTTTTTCTTGTGTATGACGTTACTTTTAATGGCCTACATGAAATAAATGACTTGCCTTTGATAACAAGAATTGGCGAATGGAAGATATTATGTATAGCAAGCGTAACTTCATGTATGCCTAGTACATTTATGATAGCGTGTGTGTGATGAACCGTTTGTCACATGCCGTGCGGATGTTTCGTTGAGATGAATAAGGAATTTAGCTCGAACGGATCCATGTTCCTTTGTTGACTTGGATTTGATAAACAATACTGTTTGTTCTCAGCATGCGATTGGCTAGAAAGTCATTAGCGACTGTCTATCCATCATCGTAGTAGTTGTCCTCGACTGCTTTTTTAACAACACGATTTATTTAAATAAAATATTTAGGTCGTTGAGATATTCTGTTAACAAGTTTTCTTGGGTTTGAATCATTTATATCTCTCTTGACATAGAACAGACTATTTCCTATGTTTAACAAATTGCCGCCTATGAAGACTCAACTAATAAAAATGTCACACCGATTCGCGGAAGTGACAAGCTATTAGTCATTAGATGATCCTGCAGTGTTGAGGCCTTTGCACTTAATTAATCATTTACGACCTCTAAGTTAATAGATAGGAAAGTATTAATTGATATCTTAACTAATTTTTCCTGGTGTTTCAGTAATATTCCTGACCTCTTATTATCGTCAACCTTCAAAGGCATATGCAACAATATTGAACACTACTGCTAACTGAGACGTTTCTTGTCCAATGGAAGCATGGCATTCTCCGAGCGCTGATCAACTCCTTATGTCCAATCGCAGTGACTCTGATATAAATCATTATAACTTTCCAAGATGGGTCAACTTCCAACCAAACCAGATGCAACAACGGTAACCAAAGCAATAATGAAACATTAAATTCCTATCTTAAAATTAACATATTTTAACACGCCATAAAAGGGCCAGTAACGAACTGATTACGAAATCTTAGATACCGCATCCGGCCACACGTTCAAAGCTGATCTATATCTGTTCGATTAATTGGGATGGACCGAGGAAGCGGGTAATGGCCGTAGGATGTTGATATTAACCCTTTTTTGATGCATTTATGAAAGAAATTCTTCTCTAAAAGGAATCTGTTTGACTATGGTAGATGACAAAGCATGTTCGGTATTTAGTTTATTGATTGATTGATGAAAAACAAACGTTTAGCTCCATTGTTTTTTGTAAGATTTTCTAATAATGACTCAGTTGGAAATTGAATGAAATTCTTCATCTACTTCCGTAACATGTTAAGTTTTTATCAACACTAGGTCGAATATCTTCTATCCCGCGACTTCGTCCCGCATGAATATCAATTTTCGCGGATGCAGACAAAACCGCGAATTAAAAAGTAGTTAGTTATTTGTACAATTTCATTATGATTGCTTCAGTGGTTTTGCCGTGGTGAGGTAACAAACAGAGAGTCACTTTCGTATTTATAATATTACTGTGGAAGTGTGGATCAATAAGCGCATAACGATTGATGGATGATGTAAGTCTCTTATAAGCGGTTGATATATTTCTTGCAACAGGCATCACATTTTTATGTATCGTTTTCCTTGGTACTCACTAAAATAGCAAGAAATTTGCTAAACAATCGTCAAAGATAAGATAATGCTTCGTGACTAAAAGCGTGGTATTACCATAGAAAAGACTGAGGTGCGTACAACCTTGGCACTGAGTTGTGGGGTCGATTACACGCGATACTAAACATTTGTATGCGAGACATGTGTGGAGAGGTGTTCGGCGGGAAACTTTGGGTTTCATTTCCGGATTACTTGGATTAGTCGATAGTATTAGTAAGGAATTGATTTCCTTTTGAAATTGTTGATATTCACGGTGTAGTGTGTGCCTTGAATCATGGGATTCCCTTCAAGATGGTTAAATTAAATAGCGCTGATTTACGAGTCATGTTCGTGATCAGGCGCTGCGGGGTTGATCATCTTTTAAGTGTCATGGCTTATTGTATTAATTGTTATATACTACTCTTCACCTACATTGTTTTCACATATACAAACAAGAAGAATACTGTAACCAGAATTTAGTAAAAAAAAAATGTTTAAAGAAAATCTTTAATTGAAAAGAGCCTCTGTGGAGTTTCTTTCTCATTCTTCTCCGTAGAACTGTGCCTTATTTAATTAAGCACACTACATTCCCAACAAAAGTCTATTACCGTTACACACATTTCAATTCCGTACTACACCGAAATATGCATGTTGTTCAAAAAATTCCTACCAAAATGTTCTAACCGCAATAAACCGCTGCGTCCACTGCAGCAGGTCATCGATCTACACTAATCGATACGCGACACGTAAAGCCTTGCACACACTGGATTGTAACGAGATACCCATTGTGAAGCCAGCGATGAATGAAGGTTGATGTCAGATCGTGTTACTGGCGCTTGAATCTTGATACTTAGTTATGTTTTTTTTCTAGTAGTAAGATCCTATAATATGCCTGCACATAATACAGAATGCTAATGTGATATATTGAAAGGAGATCGTAGAGTCGGAAGATCTACGTAAAAGGATGTAGGTCTGGTGGTCAAATCATTTAGGTATATCAATAAGACATTTTTGTATGTCATTTAAAAAGAAAACCATTAAATCTAGCTGCCCCTTCCACAAGTAGTTTCATATAAAGATGAATAGGTAAGACACTTTCCTCTTCTTAAATAAACATAGTTTTACAATAATTTACACAGGTATATATAAATTCAATAATCATATGAACCATATGCATTAAACCAGCTCCCAGTAAAGTCATTATCATAACATTATAATAAGCAGAATTAATTGTTGGCAGACATTACAATATTTACAATTAATACATCGCTTAATTCCATTGAACGCTCATTTGTATATTTAATATAACAATGTAGTAATAACATGTTTTAGAAACCGCAACACCGAGGCATGAACACTACGGTAATCGATTATATGCAGTTGACATTTTACAACTTTCGCGGGAACACAAACATGCATTCCTAGGGCTTTTGTACTCACACCGTGCAGAGTTCCGACACATGGAATGGAAATGAATTGGGCAATGCCATGCAATGCAGCTTGTATTTTCAGGTTTTTAACGCAGGCTATTTTTTTTACTTTCGTAGTAAGATCCTCATGTACTGCTTCCGCTTTGGGGGAGGCGGAGGGGTGTGTCGGACTTCTACCAACTAAAACACCCTGGTGTTCTTCTAATTATTTGGCCGGTACACGGAAGCCGCTCTGAGAACGCACGTCATAAATCTAAGACCCACTAGTCCCAAAAACTTAACTCAGAGATAGTTACTCAAATTACAAAATGTCATACACAATTTGTAATTTAACCTCATGTTACTAAGTAGGTACTTCGACGTTAAATTTTGTGTGCAAATGGGCCTTGGCAACATAAATCATCACCAAGGCTATCTTCAAGTCAATGAACTTTATCAATACACAATATCGATCTAATGCCACTATAAAAAGCCATAGATAATTCATATGGTGGACATAAACGGAAGTCTCGTCGCCCCAATGTTACAGCGCAAAAAACTGTTTGTACGTGTGTCATACAAAATGCAGGGAACGGGACTCGAATGCGGGATCGATCCGTAAGCCATATCTGTAATGCAATACAGACTTGTATGAAGGAAGGTAGAGGAAATGGTTAAGTTGTTACTAGGTTCGAAATAGGTAGCCTAAGGGGTTCTACAATTTTAGTTAATGCAACTGCCAACTTTTTGCTCCCGCGCAGTTCCGTAAAATTATAATAAAAATCGTTATAATTACGAGCAGATAATTGTGAGTTGCCTGATGCCAAAACAAGAACAAAGTTGATTAGCCTGCGGAGTCTCTTAAGTATCTCATCGGATGAATGTCGCCTAGATGACTTAAATGACTTACTACTTGTGATATGTTAGAAAAAGAACATAAACTACAATAAGGAACTCTTCGTAAGCTGATTAGAAAAGCCATAGCTGGTAGTGAGATAGTAGAGGCAAAACTATTGAATGAAGAAGTAATAACTGGGGGAAGAAGATTTTGTTGGTCGAAAAGAAAGAAAACACAACGTCATTAGAAATATATGAGGCAAACTAACAAATGTAAAGCTATTAGAAGAGTATGAAACAAAAAAGGTATTTTTCACAGAATACATAAATAATCAGATTCCTAGGTAAAACCAAGTGTCTGTGGCTTGAATCATAAGGAAAAAATTAAATCAATACTTACCTATTTTTTTATTTACATAGTGATGCCAACCAAAGCTATGCAATCTTAGTCATTGACACAGATACAGCTTATACTTACAATACAATCTAATCATGTTATCGGTCTATTTGCACTAATGGTCGAGTTAAAAGACTGCAAGTTTAATTTCAAGATAAAGCAAAACGTCCAAGAGAGAGAGAAATTGAAATAAATAAACTAATAAGTACCCATGTACATGAATATTTTAGTGATCCATGAATTTGATAAAACTATACATGCAACGTACTCTATGGAGACGCTTAGTCTAACCGCAGTAATAATAGAATTCAAAACCGTATCGCATAAAAGGTCGTAGGTACGATAAAAATATACAACAATAAGTTATAAAACGTACCGTGATATCATAGTATACAATACTATAACCTATGGAATTCTTAAACCTATTAAGAATTCTCCACGCGACTCGTTCACTGTCCTAACAATTATACTAAGACGCCTACAAACGCCAATTGCATACGGAATGCGTTTCCAATCATGCATAAACCACTTATCGTTAACCATTGCTGATGCTCTTGACACCTAAATCACTCGGGTGCAACAAAAACCGCAATGCAAAACATCCCATTCGTTACTATCGCGGAGAGAGAGATAAATATTAGCTTTCAGCTCGCGTGCAAATATCTTCGATCTCACTGTTCAACATTCGAAATGGTTTTAGTAGTTTCAACTGTTTTCTCTGGGGATTAAATTACATTTTTGGTTGTGTGCGTTGTGATTTTTATTAGGGACGTGTGGCTATTGTCTAAAGAAATTGAATATAAATTTTAATATAAACATATTAATAATTTTATAGCTCATAACCTTTATCTTTCTGGAAACTAACGGAAGACTAATAAAAAAATATGTTTTATAGGCCAGAATAGCACTGGAAGAAGAAATAGAATGAATCGTGGTTGTAGAATAATAAAATGATGCAATATGACAATAAAAAGAAATAACTCCTATTGCCATTATCGGAAAAACTAAGAATTTACATTCCTTTAAGCGAAACAATAGTCACAAATATTTTGCAGAAGTTATTAGTAATAAAGAAAGACAATGAGACTTTTTGCCATCGTTAATGAGATGGAACGCTGGAAACTGTTTGTCTGTCAGTGCAGCATTGTCTCAAACATATATTTCAGGAGATAGGCACTTCAATGTGTGCACAACTACATTTAATGTCTCCTAATTATCTTCACTTTTTTCACTATCATCTCTCTTGACGTATGAATTGATGACGTCATCAAGACGACAGGAATAATGACGATGGTTTTTGATACTTGCGACGCAGACAGTATCATGTTCTCTGAAAGCACATACGAATGAAGCACATGCGTAAGCTTTTAGAACAAAAGCTCTCTGTTACTATGCACGCTTGTTATCCATCTTTGAAACACTTAATTTTAATTGTATTATTCCTTCTAAGGTGCTTATAGCCCATTCCGTTTCTTTGACCTACCGTTTACGACACCTACTTAATCCACCATTATTATGTTATACCCACGTCTATGTTTCCATACGTGGTGCAGAAATACTTGCGCATGAGTTTATGTGACAGGATTGACATTTTACTGGCGCGAAAAATGTCGTGAGAACATTTTTCTGTCATAGTCTCGTTGCGTTATCATGACAATTTTGAAATTGTTGTATAATTGTTCTATGTGGTTTCCGACAAAGAATAGACATGAGAATTTTGAAATCGACCATCAACTAGTGTCGTAACAGACAGAGGGATTTGGACAAAAATGAGCAGTGTCCCAAACAACTCCGCTACTTCGGCTTGCTAGTAAAAATTTGACATTCGGAAAGCTAAATCTAATAAGCTCAAAATATCACCACCTAAAATGAGAACTTTATACGAAGAGCTGCAAATGTACAATCTTCTGTCTCTAACAATCCAATATTAGGTATAATAATTATAGCTAGCTTAATAATAGCTTGTTAATATAACAGTACCTTGTGTACCGGTGAGTTTATTATATATTTTCAAATGTTTTTATTTTTATATAAATATTTAAATATATATTGAAATATGTAGTATTAATGAATGGTAGGAACAATAGTCAAAAAATCATCACAGTCCTGTATGTTTAATAATCTGACAAACTACAAAACTCTCTATCTGCCCATGACACTAACACTATCAGTGCCCGCATATCCCAGACAGCAACATCAATTACACATTTAAACACAACATGTGACACTTTCACTTATTAAACAGCATCTGGTTTGTTTTAGGACAAACTTACTAAGTACATAGCTCAATTTAATTACATGAACGGCCGGATATAATATAAATATTACATAGAAATGTTGAAATGTAGGACACATTGATTTAGTGATTTAGTAGCTATCAATCATTACAAAAAATATTTGAGGAACAGGTTTACGATAATGTAAAATGTAATAAAATTGATCATCGTAATTCTGAAGGACTTTTTGTCCAAGGAGACGCTATTCAAAATGCAATGATCGAATATTCCAAGTCAAAGCATTTATTTCACTTTTGAATCATCAAGGAGTCGGTCAGTTGGACAGAAAATTGAAGCTAAAATGGTCTGTTCCAAAACACTGGACACTCGTTTCAATCAAGTTTATTTGTGCTATGTCAATCACATGGAAAATAATGCTAAAATATCACGAATTCCTATTCCTAATCTTCGTACGTCAGAATGAAACTGTATCTGACATGTTGATAGATCCATGTCAACGTTTAGCAATGTCTAGGCTGTCGCTGTACAGTGAAATAGAGTTGCTAATATGTAAATTGGTTCCTGTCCACCTAGTTCAGTTGAAATGCTGTAGAATTCCAGTTTTCTGACTAGTATAATCTATAAATAGTTTAGCTAATGGAGGGCAATTGAAACTTGAATAAATATACACATCAAAAGTGTTTTTTTGTGTTATACACACTTTTGATGTGTGTATAACTAGATTAATGAAATTTTGACACTGTTGGTAATGGGTACATGGGTTTGTTGATCTAGACATGATAAATTAGTAGAAATGAATAAGATAGAAGCGAAAAGTCGTTCACTCAATGAGTAAACACGAAATCTCAAAAATACTTGAACTATGACGCTGAAATTTTGCAGGCAGTTTAGAGGCAGGAGATGTCAGCTTAAAACAGATAATTGGCTTTGCGGAAAAAAGCTAGTTCTTGGATTATGGATAAAGTGTCAACAGTAGATCACAACTTTATTAAATAAACACACGTTGGTCTAGTGGTCGCAAAGCGCGACTGCTGAGCGTGAGGTCTTGGGTTCGATTCCCAGGTCGGGCAAAGTGTTATTGGGTTTTTCCATTAGGAATTTCTCAGTAGCAGCCTCGGAGTCTGGATTTGTGCCCGGTTGATGGCAATAGGCTCGCCCCCTATTACATGGGACTTAAAACATAACTGGCGAAATGTGGGTGTGCTAATGGGTACACCTCTGCCTAACCCTTCGGGGATTACAGGCGTGATGTTATGTATGTTACAAATGCATATCTAAATATATAAAAGGGAAAGGTCACTCACTCATCACGAAATATCGAAAGCCGCTTGTCATATAAAGATAAAATTTGGCAGGGAGGTAGTTTATAGTTGGTAGACGTCCGCTAAGAGAGCATTTTCCAAAATTCACCCCCCAAGAGGATGAAACGGGGGTCCAAAGTTTGAATGGTGAAATCAACTTTGACGTGGACGAAGTCGCGGGCAGAAGCTAGTTCTTTAATAAAAGACATACTGCATTAGAACCAGAAAACTGGAATAAGGTAAACGGCCCAATAACCGTGAAGTTTCGAACTTCACAGAGTTTGCAAGTCTACTATGCTATAACGGCTAGACTTACAAATACAATTTTGACATGAATAGGTAGATAATTTAATCTAGTTTTGATGTTATATTCTTTTTTTAAATTAATGCAAATTTTATTTAACAATAATACAAAAAAAATACATAAAGGGCCAATTGTACCAGTACCCGGTAGATTTGTACTAGTAAACGTTAAATTGTCCCAGAATCCGGTAATTTTCACAGCGAATTTGAACTCTATTGCTTTACGTTAGAGTTCACAGAAATACAATTTTTAGATTTCTGTGTAAGTTGAATAAGATAGATAGATATTATTCAAAGAAAAGACGTTATTAGTTATGACATTTTTTTAATAAATTTTATGCAAATGATAGGTAATACTTAACACTACTTATTTTAGACATTTGTTTAAAGTTTTCAGATAGTTTACCTATCATAATATCACCATACTATAAATCACATTTTTTTTAAGTACTCGTTGAAATATGGTTGAACTAAATCAGTAAGAACAACTTGTAAGTATTGTAGACGGTCCCTTGGAGCATTCAACAGAATAGCGACCCCGTCTTCCAACGTCGTCCGTGGGAAAACTGCCTGGCAGCAGCTGAAACTGAGGCCCCTTTTCTGACTGCCCCCATGGCCTTTAATATAGCCTATATGGCCTTCTGCCTACCAGTCAGGGCTAGCTGAAAAAAAAAATAACACGGCTTTTGCAAGTTTCTGAATTCGTATTATTAATATATATAAATACTACTAAAATATCTTATGAAACGAACTATAAAAACATGGTGGTTTGAATTATTTGTAATTCCTTTTAATTATTATGATTTAGTAGTTTTTATATAGGGTACATTGCTTTCACGTGCTATGTCGTGTATGGAGGCCTATGACAGTGTGTGGAGGGAAGAATTATGGTCGACTCTATCCGTGTGTCTGTATGGTGTGGACGGACGCTTGATTCGAGCACTGAAATCTTTATACAAAGATTCCAGTGCTTGTGTTAGGATAAATGGGGCATACACTGACTAGTTTTGCATCTCAAGAGGTGTAAGGCAGGGCTGTGTAGCGTCTCCTTGGCTGTTCAACTTATACATGGATAGTTGTTTGGTAGATTTGAAAGAAAGTGAGTGTGGATTAAGGATGGATGCTGATTGCTTGTGAAATGCCTGTTATACGCAGATGATCAAGTTCTTCTTGCATCGTCGGCAGAGCAGTTGCAAGACATGGTAACGGTAATGAATGACACGTTTAAGAGGAAAGGGATGAATATAAATGTGAACAAGACGAAAGTGATGGTTTTTGAAAGAGAAGAGGATGTATCGGCGTGTGATGTGAAAATAAATGATGAGAGTGTGGAGCAAATGAATGAGTTTGTATACTTGGGCAGTATGTTTACTAGAGATGGAAAGATTGATGCTGATGTGGAAAGGAGAGTAACTGCGGGAAACAATGCTAAGTCAATGGTGTTATATATGCGGTTGTGACCAACCAGTCCATGCCCAAAAAGGCTCGACTGGCTGTTTACAATTACAACGGCGTGCTGGTGCCTACGCTTATGTATGGAAGTGAATGTTGGGTATGGCAAACGAGGCATGAGAGTAGGATTAATGCTGTGGAAATGCGTTCTTTGCGGAGTATGTGTAGTGTAATTTTGAACGATAGAGTGAGAAATGAGGTTATAGGGACCGTTGCGGATTAAAAGAGGATGTAGTGACAAAGATAGAAAAGGGTATGCTTCGATGGTACGGTCATGTTGAGAGGATGAGTAAAAGATGATTAACAAAAGGTATTTATATGGCAGAGGTGAGTGGCAACGCAGGGAGGGGTCACCCTTGGAAGACCTACACTGACCTTATTGGTGATGTTCTTCAGAAAGGTCAGGTGCGGAGTACTCGTAACCAGCGTGCTTGTATGACGAGATGTATGAACGTAGATGAGGCGAAAGGAGTATGTAAGGATCGTAGCAGGTGGCGTTCCGTGGTTTCTGCCTACCCCCATGGGAAAAAAGTGTGAGTTTATGTATGTGTGTAAATTATAAATGTATGTGCTAACTCAATAAAAGAAACAGATAGGTCAGCTTTATGACAAAAACAAGAGTACCCCCAGATCGCATCATGAAAGTTTGTCGCTCTGACGGTTGCCGAAATCAGAAGCGCGCCATACGAAGTGCATAGAAAAGCCTGGTTTCAGAACAGCAGATTAGTAAAGCGAAAACTGCAAAGTATGAAAATCATATAGAAAACACGAAAAAAGTTGAGTGAAAGAAAATAAGACTTAACTCAAGGTAATAAGAACGATGCCGGGTTTAAATGCAACTGTTAATTCATATCCCAATATCTGGCTACAGATTTAAAGGAAAATGTGACCTATTTCAAGGCAATAAGTGTACAATAACGGGTTTCGGTACAATTGTATAATCGGGTTGATCGTGTACCAGTATCCGGTAGAAAAAAATACGATTTTAACGGGTATTGGGTCAACTAGGGGTTTTTGAGTACCAGTAGATGTGATGTGCAAAAATAATTACTTTACAATAAAATTCACCCCAATTTATAGGTTCTATCGCTAAAGAATAAACTCAAATATTTTAGAAAATTAACACTCTTACCTTTACTTTTCCCGTCGCAGTGTGGCAAGGTGATCAACGCGACGTGGTGGTTTGCTAGTTCACTGTCAGAACTTAGTACTTTACATAATTTTTCTTATAAGAAACTTTTGTGATCGAGTAGCTATGACACCATTAAACTTTTTGGTCAATGTTGTCATTTAAATTGTGCAACATATTACCAAGAATGTGTTGCCATTCGCAAACTTTAACTTATTATTAGTAGAAAAGTGTAATGATAAAAAATCTGCCATGTTAACGGGTACTGGGACACTAACGGGAATAGGGACTTTTACCTTATTAAATCTAAGCTACTAAACTAAACAATTAAAGATTACACACTTGTGTCCAAACATTTACCTAATGACGTGTATTTAACCAAAAAGATGTAGATTTAGTCAAAACGGTGCAATTTTGGCGTTTAACTTTCTACGCGTTATTATCATTGTGTTGTAACAGGTAATCAGCCGATCTTTGTTAGCATGTTAGGCACGCGACAATGTTTCTCTAAATGGCATGTTTGACTCACTATTGTCAAAGAACAACAACTATTACTATGCTATTGTAATAAAGAACCTTATTTTAAATACATGTTTAGCAACACGTAATATCTTAAGTGGGGGAATTACGCATTAATATTGAGATTGAGAAATGCGTTTTTCATGTTTTTCCTAAGCTTGTTATTTTGCTTTACGAGTAGATGCGGTTAACCAGCATTATGTTAGACTTTGCGGTAATGCATTTCATCATTCAAATTGTTTATTGGTCTGATTTGGACATGGTACGAGTCTTACGCATTGACGCAATGACGTGATACATAACTAAAAGAAATGTCCTAAGTCTTTTATATGACCACACCCAACAAGCTTTAATTAAAAAGTAGGTACTAGTTATCTTAAAGCCTTTAATTGATGCGACATCGGTCTCCTGCGCCGTTTCCCATGCCCAATATAAAAAAGAAAAAAAAACTTATCAGCCATCTTTCTTTTGCATTCTTCGGAACTCGTTTCAGGTACCTTACGATGGTATTACGAAGTGGGGTTTCGAAGAAATTTTACAACACATTACTTATATATTAACTTTCACTGATACGATAATGATATCGCTATGTACGTTTAATAGAGGAAATCATTACAATTAGTAAAAAGGGTTATAATTAGATTGTGTACAGATAGTTTAAAAACTTGAAATAATCAACTAAAATTATGACGTAATTAATAAAGAAGTAAAGGGCTTCCTTCCTTAATAGATGTAATTAATGTCAAACATGCAAGAGTTAATAGATTTAATTAGCCTAATCAATCAAAAGATCTTGATTTGAATTCGACTAGTTGTAATTAATGCTAGTGAAGCATTTCTTACAAATTCACAACATGGGTCAACGCAAAATAATTCTAAATAAAAATCCAACAAAACTAACAATATCTTTTGATCTCAGTACAAAAGTCGACACAAAAGAAGTTGATAATACAGACTAAATTGACTCAGATCAACTACGTGACACCAAATGTCTCAAAGCACTCAATGTGTGCGAATATCGAGCGGACACTAAAACCGACCAATTCTTTTCAATTAACGAACATGTTGTTATTAAAGAAGTGTGTTGCGTCTGTTTCGACTGAACCGCTTCTTGGTGGAAATAACGGTCACAAAGACAATTGGTTGAAGCTAACGCGTTGTGTGGGCTTCATTCACGACGATATTCAATCTTTGTAAAGCAGCTGGCTTTAATAACATTCGTATTGAAAAAACATCTTCTGAGTGTTTATTCGCTTGATGGCGTTAAATTGCGGCTTTCGAAAACAAACGATGCAATATCTCCTTTTGATACCTTAAGTGCTACTGAAAACCGTACTTACAGCATTCCTTTCAGCAGTCTCTAAGTTTAGTTGAACTTACAAACAGATACTTTTAAGTAGCTACTACAATATGTTTTATTCTTAGAAACTGCAAAAGCTCTATGTTTATTTATCTTTTAAGGTTTGCCAACAGCTTCTCTTCATACATTGAATTTTAAGTCAATAAACATATTTATAATCAGTCAGTCAGTCTTATACAGTTGCTAATAAAAGCCCAACCACCATGTCATCCTTTTCGGCACACAATCATTACTTAATTAAAGAAGGATGGCGAGAGCGGACCCAAAATTAATGGAGCACTGTGCAAGGTCTAATTTATATCAATTATAACATCAAGGTACTTAATAAGAGTTGTACAAAAAAAATACTAAGTTTTTACAAAACGGGTATCAAAAGTTATCAATTATCCCTATTTAATAAAAATAATCATCGTGCAGTTTCTAAACGAAACTTATAGTTACATTCCTTTCTAGGCTAATGATTAGATAAAAAGTAGTTCGTATTCGCTTGGTGATTTTCTTTCTTTTATACTTATAGATCTTGTTAAAAAGTTGTTAAATATTCTGAAAACCCATAACGATGAAACATACGAACCATGTAAATAGACCGTAAAAAAAATAAGACTCATTATTTTGATACATCCTAAGTAATGGATTACATAAAACGGAGAAACGGAACGTCAGTATCAAATTGACACTGACGGCATTTTTGTTGATATTTTTGTTTTCAACTAGAGTTGCCCAACTGTCGATAGTTTCTCTATCGATAGATGACCTCGAAAACTAGTAACAATGCTAAACCACTGATACTATCGATATCACAAATTAACTAATTGTTGTATGTGAGTATCGATAGGATCGATACTATTACATGATAATACTATCAATAGTATATCGATTTTTTAAAGTAATACTATCGATACTAATGATAGTTTGTAAAACTATCAATAGGATTACAACATCGATAGTTTTTTCGATAGCTCACACTATCGATACCATTAATACTATCGACAGTATTGTTCCTAAACATATGCTGGACTTCGATAGTATCGATATTATCGGAACTAATACTTTCGATACTATTTTTGTATATCATTATAAAAATACGTAAACTGTATCATACTATCTATAGATAATATGGATACTATCGATAGGCTATCGATAGTTTAGCGATAGTCGACTATCGATAGGCAACACTATTTTCAACGGTTAGCATTGTAAAAAACAAATAATATATCGGCGATTTTGTAAATTCTTGACGACTTGGCTTTACCTTTGAACTGATTATGCTGTATACCAACCTAAATTACGGCATTTACTACTGGATGACGATTTGCAAGTGATTTGGACTTTGTCAAACTGTTCAAATGCGGTGCATTATTGTAAATTACACAGAAGACATCGCTTGTCCGAAAAAGTCATCAAATTGTTAAAAGAGTTCAGAGATGGGTGTACCCGCGCGATGTGAGTATATATGTGAACTAATTTGTTGAATTTCTGAACAAGAAACCCTACAACAACTAACAACTCGACCATTGTAATGTCTGTGCTGCATGTGGCAATCTATTTTGAGAATAAGGAGTAGTTGAAAATCAGTTTCTTCGTCCTGACATGACTGCAATGGTAATCCGAATAGAAAACATTATAATAATATCTGAATGGATAAGACCCCGTATTTAATGTCGAGCATAAATACTTTTTACAATAATATGTAAAAAGTATTTATGCTTGAAAAAAAAAACCTAAAAAGAAAGTAAAGTGTAATGTCATACCGTAACCATGGAAACTCTATATAACAAAGATGTCAAATTAAGATTAATTATTTTATAACAGCAATAAAAATGGTTTAAGTTTTATCAAGCAGTATTTTTAACTATTTTTATTGACCAAAAGATATGGTCAAACACCCCGACAGGTTGGTTATGAAATTAATAAATATTCTTTTTATCCATATTATTTTTACATTGTATTTGTATTTTTGTCATCTTTTTACTTGTTTATTGTTTCAGTTAATCTTTAACAATAAAATATGACGTGTGCCATGCTATTTGCAGGCAGAGTGGTGGACAGTTCTCACAGAAACTCTGCTCTTGTTGTTGTTATCGCCATTGGACATAAATGTGGACTCTTGCTCACATGGTATGAGCATTTTGTGGTAAGTGGATTATCCCAGACACCAAAGCTATGTCGCTGCACCAGCTAGCTTCTTAGATAATCTTTTGATTAGGTAAAAAGATTATTTATTATAAAATACTATCTAGGAACGCAAAACAAGATTAAAGGAAGATACAATGTTTGTATGTCTTGAATATTTTACAAGTACATAATTACAAAATAAATAAAAGTTTTTAAATAAATAAATGTTGTTTTATTCAACAATACTCTGGTAAATGTAGATAAAAGTACATCAACTGTGCTTTTAAAGAATATTCCAGGAGATATAAAGCTGCCTCCTTATCCTGTGATATTATGCAAAAATATTAATTACTGGTGAATCTGGCTAAACGGGTATATGACTGATAATTAGCATCGGAATAAAAATAAATAATAATAATATAGTATGTAAAATAAATAATAACCAATAATTGCGAGTCTTAGATTATTTTAGGTTATAATCTTCCACCTTTCATATTTTTTTTCTCCCAACTTTTTCAAACTACTTTCCATTTGATTTTTGGTTAGCCTTAAGTCGTTCTTTAATTGCAAATCAGTTTCAATATTACACACTACTTCTATCACTGGGTCCCAAATTACGTGTACTCTCGCCATTCTCCTTTAGCCGTAGAAAAACTTATCGATGATGTACTGTTCACAAATAGACTACAGGCCCATGTGTAAAAATGGTGGGTCATATGAACCACCAGGTGACGTATATAGGACGATATAAGAGCATAAAATAATAAGATTCAGCACTATGCCGTCACTTGTAAGCTGTCCAACTGAGTGCTGGTGAGAATTGAAAAGTGCAGGTAGAGTGAGTACATTTTGGTCATATATTTTTGTACGGCATTTTTACCATCGATAGATCCATGAAAAGTAATAAGAAAGCGCGCAGTGCCGTACAAAAATGGTGGTCCACAAAGTCGGTATTTTTTTTTGATTTTCTGACATTTCCAGGGTAAATTTAGTCATTTGATTCTGTACGGCATCCGTTTCATACTGTTTCAATACAGCTTCTAATCCATTATTCCGCAACGCCGTACAAAAATCATGCGACAAGGGGAAAAAATCGAGGGTTGCAACCCCCTCTCTTTCCGTGGTCCAGGGGGTGATTTGAAACAACATAAAATTAATTTATTTTGAAAGTATTTTATGCATAGATAATATTTTTTTACATGCCGTACATTTTCGTTGGTCCAAAGGTTTGTAGGGAAAAAACAACTCAAGGAAAAATCCATAGAACGAAAAGATATGAAAAGATATGGTCTGCATTAAAATGTACGGCATCATTTTTTCCTAATTTATTTATCTTAATACTATTTAAAACAAGGGAAAAATGTAGAAAATTGCTATAGTTTATTAATCTATGAATATTTAAACTTTTGCAATAATTCAGTTTTTGTATTTCTCTATAATTTTTTTTAGAACAGTTTCTTTTGAACGGCAATACTATATAACAATTGTATTTTACAATATCATGTTAAAAAAAAAGTTGCCGTACAGAGTCAAATGATTTTACAGCTTTATAAATCAAGTATACCATGAAATTAAGATAATTAATTAATTTACATTCAAATGAACAATAATTTTTTGACGGCATTATTTTTAATAGTACTTTTGAGTGCTAGATAATGTTTTGGAACCGAAGCCGTACTTTTTCAAATCACCCCCCGGACCACGGAAAGAGAGGGGGTTGCAACCCTCGATTTTTTCCCCTTGTCGCATGATTTTTGTACGGCGTTGCGGAATAATGGATTAGAAGCTGTATTGAAACAGTATGAAACTGATGCCGTACAGAATCAAATGACCAAATTTACCCTGGAAATTGTCAGAAAATCAAAAAAAAATACCGACTTTGTGGACCACCATTTTTGTACGGCACTGCGCGCTTTCTTATTATTTTTCATGGATCTATCGATGGTAAAAATGCCGTACAAAAATATATGACCAAAATGTACTCACTCTACCTGCACTTTTCAATTCTCACCAGCACTCAGTTGGACAGCTTACAAGTGACGGCATATTGCTGAATCTTATTATTTTATGCTCTTATATCGTCCTATATACGTCACCTGGTGGTTCATATGACCCACCATTTTTGGACATGGGCCTGTAGTCTAAAATTCTAACCCTAAAAGATACCAAACAGTAAAAACAAACAAACAATAATAAATTATAGTGATCGTTGTGCAACGAAGAGTATTGATAAAAGTAATTATTTGTTTACCAACTTTCCAGTGATAAGATATGGAAGAGACATTTTGGTTCGACCGATGTGTTAGGAAAAGTACAACGGTCATAATTTATTATAATTTGGTGTCACTATTGGGTGTCGATGTCGCGTATTTAGTATACAATATAATTCATTCAAAGGCTTCCGACTTATTATAGTTTTTGAATTTATTCAAATCGATTTGGCCATTAGTTTTGGCTAAGGGCCAAATCGATTCGAAGAGATTTTTTTAACGTCGAGCTATACATTTTGATAGATGCCAAATTATAAGAAATCCTAGAAATCAACTCTAAAAAACTACTTCTAAATTGTAACAGCGAATAGGTATTTGAAATTGCAAACGCCAAACTAGCAACAGTGGAAAACAAAGCCAGAACATGTGACGAACTCACGCAAGTAGAGGAGAATGAAACGCGCACACGCTTGAACACACTGCACTTATTTACAATACACGCTGTTTTACAAATAGACCATCACCTTTTTTGTGTTGGTAGTATTTATGAATGCCACTTGAAGTTTTATTTATGGCACAGCAGAAGGTAATTCCATTATTGATATCTATCTACTTATTAACTTTCTTATTTATTGAATGGTGTAATGATTGTGCCTAGGTACTTGTGATTTTTTTTACGACTGTAATCCATTTTATCGTCTTTTCCTTGAATAGAACTTTCTGTTGTAATTTCACACTTAAGTTTTTACAACAGTAGGATGTAAAGCCGACTCTCTTCTATACAATGTTTAAAATTGTCTACATTGTACATTTCGCCAATAAACATTTTAAAATCTAGGCTGCGTTGTATTCCTATCATTTCAAGTACTACTAAATCCTTCCGTCCTTTTAAACGTCTTCATCCATAGCTAGTAACTCAAGTTGACAATCTGACACACTCAATTACCAAATGACCAGTGAGTACCTCAGCGGAATCTTTCGGCATAGGAAGACGTTGAGTAATGAATCCTTCCTCAGTGGGGTCGGCACTCAGCAGCTGCTACCAATTGAGACAAATGAACTCGGCGCCACGAGATTGCTATCTGACCCTCCAGTACCATGCTTCAGTACAATCTTTACTTGGAGCTGGGGAGAACTGCGCGTTATGTTTGCTCTTTTCGGCGAAGGTAATTTGATGTTATGGAGCGATAGACTTTGCCTTGTTTATAGACAGAGAAATAAAGTTACAGTCTACGGCCTTATGAGAGATTTGGTCCAAATGAATGCCGCCATAGACAAACTCTTGAATATGAACAAAAGACTTTTGAACTTTTGCACTTTTGGATATGTTATCTATATTTTATTTTTCAAACAAGTGTAAGTTGTTTCGACCTCATTTTGAATGACTTATTGTCATACCCCTATTAACCACAATTAACATTATATTTCAGGGAGTCCCCACGGCTCAGCGGGCAGAATTGTAACTTGTAACAGTAGTAACCACTTGATTACTTTAGCCATTGGGTTTAGCTTGCTTTATAAATGAATGTGGCGCCGGAGTTGATGACTATCTGTCTTAACACTCGACAGTTTATACAGATAGCCTTTACTTAGAACTGCCTGCGTAATTACTTTATTTGAATAACGTTTATTGTTGAGCTAAATATAGCTCGGTGATTTTATGAGGCTAGGGTAGATGTAGGTTTTATAAACTGGTCTTGAAAAAGAAAAGACATTTAGAAGTGCATGTAATAAACAGAGTGATTCTTAAAGCTATGAGGAATTATATCAGCTTTCGTGCTAATTGAGTGAGGCAGCTGGTCAACCTGCGCAAATTGTGAGTCAACTGATTATAATTAATTGGCTACTGTGGCTGCAATCTGAGGCTGTTCAAAGGTCATAATTGTAACTCCAACTTCTCAGTCCTCAGACCTTTGAATAATTAAGAAAAAATCTTAAAATCTTGATTAACTTTCAGCTCTACAAACTCTGAATAAGGAAACAAAGATGAACACGATTAAAAGCATTAACCTGCTTCCACAAATTGATTGACCGAATGCAACGCTACATCCATTACTCCACCACTAACAACCACAGGCGACTTCATGTGTATTAGAGCAGCAATGAATAATGTTACAGTTGATAATCCACTGGCCCGCATTGTTCCAACATTTGGAGGGGACGTTGAAAATAAACTGGAACAGTAAACCCACCCACTCACTACACACACTGATAAAGGCGCTCGTTGCTTTGAAGATAACGATCAAATTGACGATGATAGCCTTTAAAGGCGATACGTTTTTGTTAACCACGAAATACAATGAAACGTTACACCTACGATCGGAATAAGAGTAAGTATCGGTGTTGGTAAACAAATGGACGGAAAAGGATATAAATCACCATACATTTATGACGGCGTAATATCACAACGACGAAACTCCAAAAGTGTAAAATAAACATGGATATAAAGAATGAGACGAAGTAAACAGTACAAAATTATCTCTCCACATCTAATCCGTAAACTCAAGATTGTCCCTGTTTAGACTAGCAATTCTATTGTATAACCTAACAAGCATAAAAGATCTGATGAAACAACTACGGTCGATTAAAGTTTACTGTAAAAAATCTGCTAATCGTTCCAAAATGGCTTGAAACAAATATTTATAATGAATTCTAATCGCACGTTTGCCATAATCGGTTAGCATAATTTTTTATTTACCAACTTTGCAAAAGTTGAATTTTGATTGGTTTCGCCTTCAGTACATTTTCCTCCATTTTTTGGCGCTATATAAGATTTTCTGTTAGTTTATAAATTATATAAATTAAGTGTCGTGATGGCGCAGTTTAAGCTACACAGTGTGCCAATAACAGGCTGGTAATATAATAATTATTAAATTAATTAATTTGGACACGCTGTATGAGCTGCTTCCGATGTTTTGTAAATACATATGTATTATACAATAATGTATACAAATTCAACGGAAGCGGTTTGATAAATTACTAGAGCGGTATCGATACATAGAATTATTCCCAGAAATGGTTTACTGCCAGCCTAATAATAATTTTAAAATATTAATTGTACTCCCTATGAGCTAAGTTTCTGTCCCTCCATATGACTTAACATCTTATCTACTAAACGGATGCTATCAAAATTTAACCAAAGGGTTTAACCTAATTCAGTGTTTGACCAACGCCGTTTATCTACATATTTAACGGGGAAACTAATAATAAGCTGTTATCTGTACGTTTGTTTAGCCTTGACTGCAAACGGATGCTGGTACAGCAATGCCTAAATAAATAGTTATAAAAATATTGAATAATGTTTTCAAGGACGAATGTGGACGATTAGCAATTGAAGAGAAAATGGAATTCAAGAAAATGTTTTTAGAAGTAGAATAACCAAACTAATGAAACTTTAATGAGATTCAAAATAAGAAAGAAACATACAAAGACATAAACCACAATCGTACCGAGATATTCTTTTGTAATACAAAACCATTAAGGGAATATGTATGTAACAATGAATGTATGAAATGTGATTGTTCAGCCGAAAAGAAACCTTTAAATACACAGTAAAAATATAATAGTTTTAAGCCAATTAGTAACAGAAACTGGTAGAATTTCTCAAGGTTTCATTAACCTCCGCACACTATTGTTATTTTATATTCTCTTATAATTGGTAAATACGGTGGTTCTCGCCGATATGAAAGCACAAAACTGAAACCTGAATTGTTCATTCTTGTAATAGCAGAGAAAGTTATTCCAGCTGAAAGTAATCCCATACTAATTGCATTGTTAAGATCACATTCAATTTTCTAGTTCTGATATAGGTACCATTGCAATCTCAAGGTATTTCGTAAGTAAATGAATAATTCCATTTAAAAAAATTGAAAAACGATATAAATCAAAAATCGAAATACTGAACCAAAACCTGTGACCACAAGTAGGTAAGAGTGATCAAACATCTCGTCAGGGCAATGTCCAGAATCGGAATGTCCGAACGGAAGAACGGGTGCATAGACGGCGCCTCGACATTGATGTAATAAAAAAAAAATTAAAGTCACTCCAATATTAAATATAGGAGTGATAACAAACTCCCCGGTGTTGCGTTACGGACCGCTGCCACGAGGAATGCGGCTTTCAATATTTACAATGATCAAACATTTTTTGTGCATCCACGATAAAACGCGCCTGAAGCTATTCAAGATTTGGAAGAGAATTTAAATTGAAAAATAGTACTTGTAAGGAAGGAATGTGTATTCAATCTAACTGGTAATAAAAGATATACACTAAAGTTCTTGAGCATTTCACGCTCTTTTGAGCACGACCATCATTACAGCAATTACGTATACAATCATTATTAAATAACAGCTTTTAAAATGATGCTTCAAACGAATGCAATACTAGCGTATAACTGTTATTCTGTGTCATAGTTCGTTTACTACCGTCTTACGAATTCTGTGTTGATTGTGCATCATAAGTGTGCCATGAGAATGATGCTCCGCGCCCTGCTGACCTACGTACAGGTAGGCCTGAGACTTTGATGCCACACAATTAAGTCAATGCTACCAAGACAGTTATTCCAAATATTTTAAACCATACTGACTGCATAGTCAAGAATGCACGCGTATAAATGAATTATAAGCGAGCATTGAACGATGAACAAAATTGCGATTTTACATTCCAGAATATTTTATGGACCACAGTTCACACCACACGCTAGATTGCGTGATGGATTATTCGATCAGTGTGCAAATAGTGATTTGATGCCACTTTCGCTTGTCACATTCAGATGTGTGCTTTTTTCACGTGCTGAAGTGGATATTGTTGAGACTGGGTTTATGGCTGAATGGCATAGAAATCGACTTACATCGATGCTATTAAGACGATTGGTGATTCACGGTCTGAATCATCGATCAATCTTGATGGTGGTTGTAAATTTCCAGAAACTAATAAGTAGATCGTTTAAAGTTCACGACCGCATTTGTTTAACAAAGTGAAATTTTAAAATTCAAAAAGATAAATTGATACTTTCCGTCCACCGAAAATTATTAGACTGAATCAAAGAAATAGGTACTATAGTGTTTCTGTTACACAGTTTAAGTTTACTCAGTGATGTTAGCTATAGACAACAAAGTTCTAAAGCAGATAAAAACTGAAAAATTCTAATCACATCATAAAAAACCAGTCAATAAATTAATAAGATAGACTACTGAATTGGCAATCCAATCTACTATGTCAATCAAAATTGATATCAAACGTCAAGAAGCCGAGCTATCAATTAAATAGCTGAACTAGGTCCAATTTACTTTGATAATATGAGCTGCTGACAATCTCTCGAGAACAGAATGTCGCAAGAACCACCCACAGAGAGCGTGAGAGCCTTCACAGAGCACCATTGTGTCCCAACTGGTTCCCACATAAAAATATATGCAACATCCATCCATACTGGAGCAGAATGCAGAAATTGCGAGAATCACTGATCTTTGCGCAATGCACAATTTAAACATAATTGATAGAAAATCACTTAGAATTTAATGGTGGACGTGTCAAGGCGAATTCCGAGAAGGGATTTGAAAATTTTGAATGTGGGGCAAGTTGTCGGCAGAAGCGTGACCAAACTGCAGCGGACAAACACGTCGTCTGTATTTTAAGCATTAAAATTCTTAGGTGTGCACGTTTTGGTCCTAAGTAAACACAGACGGGTCATCTTGACGAAATTCTATAAGTCATAACAGACGGTGTCTGAATTGATAAACAGTGTTATCATGCGGGTGATATTGTTACTTGCATAAAATCATCAGCACTGTTAAAATGGCTGATAATATAAAATATTTTATATCTCATACAATACAATGATATAGCGCTGGTATTATAATTTGTTGTACAAAGTAGTATAGGTAGGTACCTACCTATATTATTTCATTTGTACCTACCTTGCAAACTCTGTCCATTTAGTTATTATTACGTTAATCTTAAGCAAAAACTGCGAACAAAAACACACTATGGGAGTTTTAAACGCTTATTTATAATTTGCTACGGAAGCTGCGAGACCACTTAAGCTAACCTAATGTTGTTTCATGATTGTCTAACTGTATTTAATTATAGTAATCTACATTATTTTACAGTTTTAGATATAAAGTAATTATATCAACGTAGGTACTGCCTATCTACATTGCGTATTGTAAGCTGGGAATCCCAAAGTAATCACATAATTTGACATTATCTTAACGGTCCAATACTCGGGACTTTACCGATTACGACTATCAAGATTAATGTTGCAATCATTCTCAGTACTGTTCATTCGCAAAAACATTTAAATGGGATCAGCGGCTTAAACAGAAGCACACAATCAATGCGCATTAATTATCCAACGACTTATCGATTTGCAGCGATTACCTTAACTAATGGAGCGAATAATTCAAACAACTTCACAATCACAATAAGGTACTGGCACTTGTACTTCATTAACTTCTTTATTGTCTTCGTATTCACCTAACAATTCTAAAATTCTGAAAAGCTTTTGTTTAATTTTAATTAGTACAATTTCGTGTGAATCCTAGCAGGAATTTTATAGTCTGCTCATATAGCCCATGTTTGAATTTACCGCGAAGAAAAGAATTCCTTTGAATTCAATTAAAAACATTAGAATTGTTCAATGGTTCAAGATTGTTATGTTTTTTTTCAAGGTAAAATAAAATCTGGACTTAGCGCGGATGGATAAAATTGGTTCTTTAAGTACTTATAATAAAATTAAGACGATTGGCGATAAAACGGCTTGTTATAAAAAAGGGGAACAACGATTCACGTAAGAGTATAATAAAAAAAATGGTATCGTTAGCAAAAAATACAAGACGTGCTAAAGGATTAATTGTGTACCCAGGGCGAAGGCCTTTCTTGGTATTCACACCCGACGCCTCTTCCATTATCTTCGTTAATTGATATTTACTTGGGATTCCGTAAACAATGCTCGGGTGCACCGGCAAAGCTTCTAAACAGATTTGAAAAACCAAAACCGTTCGTAAAAACACCTTCAAAGAGGTTTACGACATTTCCCTTCAAAAAAGAATGAACGCATTTATAAGATTAAATAATTTTGATCTCAATGATTCACTTAAAAAGAATAAAATTTTGACGCAATCTGCAGATGACTCATTTATACGTATCATCGAGGAACCGGGTCGAATGATAGTAACTAATATTATAACAACGAAGAAAGTTAATGATTGTGAGAGATAATAAAAAGAAAATCTACAAACTTCCGTAGAACAAAAAGAATAAAAATACATTAGAAAACAAACTCATCGATGATGTCAAGCGTGTAAACACTGTAAACTCGTCGCAAGCGCAACAAATGTTTGCGAAGATTTCATGAATAACAAGTATTCAGTAAATAAAATATATTCATGAATAAATACGTAGGTATGTGAACCATATTGGGATAAAATAAAACTTAATATTTCTTTGATTCCAATAGCCTATTTTATACAAACATAAAGGCCTTACATCCAAGGTTTCGAGAATATTTTAAGAAATATTAGAACTTCCTTAACTATTTGTAAATGAAACTGAAGCATCGTGAAATCAGTTGCGGCCTCCCAAACGAATTTTATGGTCAACAACGAAATCACAATAGACCATAAACCTGATGCAATGATAGAATATGAGATTAAAAGTTGGACTTACCTGATAGTTAACTTCCAAAATTAGAGTACACTGATTACAGAGCCCTCTCAGGGGCAATCACACATAAAAAAGCTCCATAGCACATGCACATAAATAAAGAGTAACGTCACAAGCACAGCGTGTATATCAATGTATCGATCGTTCGCGCGCGGTACTTCGAGCGTCGCGACACGTGAGTCGCGCGCAGAGGTTCGGCGCGAAATGCCTCAGAATGCGGTCTCGCCTCCCGCCGCTTCTACATTATAGCTTGATGCTGCGCCGGCGACGCCGCGCCGACGCGACGCTATGCACTTTCAGCTTAATAGCTACATCGAAAGTATAATGTTTCCCCAGTTGCCTTGTAAACAGTGGATGTATATCCGATAGTATTTTAGTTGATTTTGCTGTTTTGGAAAGTTACAGAGAGAATTATAATAAAGTATAATAAAGGCCGATCTTAGAGTAAAAAAAAAAATTAAAGATCACGTTTGAGATCAAACTGTTTTAAAACTGTACTGTTTTGTGTTTTGTTTGTTATAAAATAATTAAATATAACTATTGATGGAACTACTCCTTTACATATTTACAACGGTGTGATTGTTAAGGTATTGTTAAAGTGGGAGTGATTTCACAAACGGAGATCACGTGGTGCGATAAGAATGAGGGCTCGGCGCGTGCGCGCGCGACTTCCCCTTTAACAATAAAATTAAATAATTAAACATTGGTCTTGTGAACTGTAATCAATTCGACGTCACTTCATACCGTAGCTTAAAACTGTAAACTCTATGTGGCTTTCGATAAGGTACACCTATGAGGACTATTGCTTAGGATTTAATCATACGGAACATTAGCTTCGATAACACTCAGAGTGGTTGATATTGTAATGAGCTGAAATATTGTATACTAAATTGTTTCGTTTGTATCATAATCGATGTGAATTAAAGTGGAGTCTCCCAAGGGACGCAACTAGGACCAGCACTATTTTGTTATTTTTCATTTTTTTTTCATGGTTATCAAACGTGTGAGATGGGATATCGTAACAAAAACTTCTACCATGTATTCAGCATATGGTTCTAAACCCCCAGAATTAAAATTTTCTTTACGATGTCCCTTCTACCTAGCATAATGAATCCTACTATTTCATTATTTGACGTTCTTGAAAGTATTCCGAGGCTCGCTATACAACCGAATTCAATTCAACAGTCAATAACATACAGCCCAGTTACACATACCAAAGATTAACGTGCGTGTTGAGTAACTTGGTAGAAACCTATATCCGTGATAGGTTTCACACTACCAAATACCTTGACCTGAGTCACCTCAAGTACGCCGATTTTCCACCATCTTTATGGCCCTCACGTAAACATTTAACAATTTTCCGAACTATGAGTCATAGTGGATTTCAAGCAGCGAAACACTAACAGTCACTGATTTTAGTTAGGTAACTCTTTTGGGCGATTGTAGTTACATTTGAAGAATGTGCTTGTTATTTTTTTGCTTTGATAAAGTTTGTTCACTGCAGTATTGGAAGTCAAGGTTATGTAATTAGAAGGTGTGTTAATAGTCGTGTGTGTTATTTTACATTAAATAAAAATACCAGCCCATAATTTTCCACTGAGAGCAAAGACCTCTTCTAATATAGAGTAGCCATGAGCATTGCTCACCACGCTTGCTCTGGACGGATTGGTGATTTCAGACTTACATTAATCATAAGTCCAAGTATCTTCATAACGCGACGTATTCCTTCATCGATTTCAGTGATGTCCAAAATAAACTTAAAAAGACAAACATATTATGAATTGAAAAAAAGTCACATTTGTGCTTGCCCGGGGTCAAACCCACAACTCTTAAACTTTGACTCGGTATAATATATTCTAAACTAGCTGACCCGCCGCGACTTCGTTCGCGTGGTATTCTACACTACAAATACCCCTATACCCTAACCCTGCCTTACCCTACCCCCTACCCAATTCTACCCCTACCCCTACCCTACCTCTACTCTACCCCTACCCTACCCTACCCCTACCCTACCCTATCCCTACCCTACCCCTAACCTACCCCTACCCTACCCCTACTCTACCCCTACCCTACCCCTACCCTACCCTACCCTAACCCTACCCTACCCCAACCCTACCCTACCCCATATTTTCTCACCGTTTAAACCTTCCCTAGACCTCCACGAACATTTCAAAACCAAAATCAGCTAAATCAGCCCAGCCGTTCTCGAGTTTTAACGATAAGAGATAGAGATTGATTTCGCCATAACTTTCAAACCAAACGTCAAATTTCAATGAATTAAAGACTTAATAGTATCTACATAAACAGTACTTTGTGACAAAATAGTTTATTTTGATAAGGAGTAATGACATGTGTAAAATAAATGCGTTTAATAAATGAAGTTCTAAAAAAATTCAAGATTTGTAAATAAAAAAATGGTTGTTGTGTTTAACTCGAAATAGATAGGTATAGTGTGTCGCGGACTTTTTTGTAGATATTTTTAAAGTCTTTAATTAATTAGAACATTTTATGGTTCTATCTTTTATAGTTTATTCGGCGTACGCCAAATAAGAAACTTTTTTGGATGATTTTTTTTACACCTTGGGTCCGAAAAACCCAAATATCTTACGGACCCCTATTTCTTCTAAAATAAAATATAGCCTATAGCACTCAGTGATAACGTAGCTTCCAATTTCCGAAAGAATTTTCAAAATCGGTTCAGTAGATCCGGAGATTACCCCTTACATACAAACTTACAAACTTACAAACAAATGTTACCTCTTTATAATATTAGTATAGAAGTATAGATAAATCAAAATATACATATAAATACACGTAATGTAGGTATTTTTTTCTTTTTTGAGAAAGAATCATTTAAAACTCCAATAAATTATGGTTTTATTTACATAGTTAATTTTACGAGAAACTATTAGGCTGTATTACTTACAAGTATTTACAAGAATTGATTTGGGTGAATTCCCCATGACGCGTGTCTGCGCGAATAAAAATCATTCGATTCTCATCTTAGTGGAATTGAGAGCAATTGTATGGTTGACACTTTAGTGTTTCAAAATTCTTTGGATATTAACTGTCACTTCAATACATTACTAAGTACCAATACAGTTACTACTTAAGTAGTACTAATGTGACTTTTTCAATTCATATGTACTTTCTAAAGTTTATTTTGGACATCACTGGCATCGGTAAAGGAAAACATCGTGAGGAAACCTGGACATACTGTTCCACTCAAACCATGTCAGAGGCCCTTGAGGCGGTTTAGAAACTCTGACACTAGGGTGTGTGGGGTCGTAAGACCTTACTGTCCACACGATAAAGAAGAAGAAGATTACTAAGTATCTTACATTGAGCAAAATGAATGGCTTTGAAACGAATTTTGCCGCAATGCATCGCGCACTAAACATATATATATTGTGTATACGGGTACATACAACAGTACGGGACTCGTGGGGTATTAAAAATTCAATTACAACATTTAAAACATGTTTTCGTAAACAAATATTTGGAACTTTGACCTTCAATATCTCAGTAACCTGATGGTTCCCTGGTGATATGATGATGGGATGAATGATATGAATGAAAGGGGAGTCAGTGATTGCATGACGGCTGACAGGACAGAGTGGAAGAAGAAAACGTGTTGCGCCGACCCCAAGTAACATGGGACAAGGGCAGGAGTATGATGATGATGGGAAGAATATGTAACCTTTGGCTTCGTTAAGTGTATTTTTACACTCGTTATATCTAATGAAACGCTGATATAGTATTATAATCTTTACAAGTCTAGTTTCAGCAGAGGAAGCGAGCGTGACGACAAATAATTGTATTTCCAGTTACTAAATTAAATTCACTTGAAACATATACAGCTGTTTAAATAATTTCATCACTGCGCCCACCCAGGAGTACTCCTCAAACAATGGCCTCCTTCAAACAATACGATGGTATGCTGAAACTACGCCACTGAAGCATGCGCTAGCGCCGGAAACGCGCCGCCGGATACACCGCCATCTTGCGATTGAAACTTGAACTTGTACTGTGACGTAACTGTATATTATCTGATCATATAAGGAATAGCTTTAATTATTCTTAGATTATTTAAAATTAGCTATGTTTAAATAGGTTCATCTTTTTTTCTGACCATTCGTAAACAATTTCTTAGCTTAAAGTTTCTGACGATAATCTGAATATTGACTCCATATAAATCACGTAACTGTTACAGTAACATCATTCATCACCGATCATTAATCCGGTTTACATCTCTATAAACATAATCACTTACACAAACATCTCGATCTGTCAACACGGATCGCTCTCTCGGCATTCGCGCAGACGCTGAATGCTGACTCACTGGCACGCACAATGATGACGCTCGCGGCATGATGATAAAAAGACTCAGTGTTCCAGAATTATCATTCCCAGGGAAGTTGACGATTTTACGGTTATCGCATCTTTAAGCATTATTCGATCCATTGCAGCAGATCATACTTCGGAAATGTGCTTAAGAGAAACTATACTTAAAGGACTGATTACAGTTTTTGTACGAGGAACTAATCTGGATTTGTCTTTTTAGGGTCGGAATAATCTGACCCTAAAGAGATATTACACAAGGCTTTACCTTTGTGTATTGTTAAAAAAAACACTGGACAAAGGCTATTAATAGACTTGCAAAAGCAATGAAAACAATGTGTTTTCTTGATTACAAAACAACAAAGTAAAGACTGATCCGAAGACAGATACCGTGTTACTACGTGCAATTGTCTGTGATGAGTGAGAGAAACATCTGTGCCGGGTATAGCTAATATCCAACAAAAGTTAAAATAAGATTAGCTCATCTACTATAATTCATCACTTATTCATCATCAGTCTAAAGCAATCTACAAAGACAAGCTGCATACCTTCAGATGGATACGGTTGTTAACTCTGCGTCGGCATACTGGCGATATGATGATACACAAAGACATACGTATCCGTACCAGTCACCATAGTCACATGTGCTACAACGTGCTCCTATAAATAACTAAATAAAATAGACGTAAATTAAGTACCTACTAACACATTATTTTCCTAGTTGCAGTTTTCCGGTGTAGATATTGATAATAATGATGTACCAACTAATCAGCTGATGCAGATTTACGAGTACATTTGTTATTCTGTAAACTCAGAGAGGTAAGAATTAATCATCGACCTGTAGTAATCGTTTTTGGAGATAAAGAGAGTATTGTAACAAACAAAGAAAAAATAAGTAACCTACGAAAGGCAATTCAGTATTTGAATTATGGCTAGAAACCAGAAACAAAGATAGAGGTAGGTACTAAAATGTTAATGAATGCAAAACAAGCTGAAAAACTCCTTAAGATAGCACGGAAAAACGTTACAGAAGATTTGTCATAACATAAATAAATTCAACGCAGACGAGGTCGCGGAAAAAATGGCAACAGCAAAAAAACTATTACGTTGTTATTCTCTTTGAATCGGGAATGCGAAACAATTTTAATTACGGTATATTTGAGTTTTGTAAAAATAAGAAAATTAGCGGTACCATCCGTAGATGTTGTTGCTATAACTCGATTGAAACGACAATCATATTCTATGTATTTATAAAATGTTTTATAATCATGTAATTATCAATGTTTCACAGAGCAATATCATCAGAGTCCTATACCTAATTAGCTTTTAATTCAAACACAGATGCAATAGCGGCCTCTATTGTTGCTTTGTTGGAACCAACGTTATCTGGAGGAATCAGCAGTTCTGTTATAACGTTTTATTTGTTTTCAGTACAGTTTACATTAACCTTGCTACTATTTTTGCTCGTTATATCATTCGTCACACCTCAGATATGAGCAAATGAGCGAAACACAGATCTCTGAAGTGTGACGGTTAACGAGTTTCCAACACACAAGTAGATAAAAACCAACTACAATAGCATATAAATCTATGAAAATGTTGTCGTTTTTCTTGGAGCCATTACTTACTAAGAGACCCTGTTAGCCACATCCAAAAAGACAGTATGATATACTCGTAGAACTAAGGAGTATATTCTTAGCAATACGCATACACATGTCAATATTGAAATCATCAAATACCATGACTATAGGAAGGTAGTCCAAAAGCGCACCTTACTGCATTCATCAAATAGTTATTAAAGGAATCTTACTCCACATTTCCAGTACTGGTTGCGCCACTACCGATCGCAACTCCAGTTTCTTTTAATTATCAATTCAAATGGGCGTTCGTATCCTTTGCATTTCACCATATTTTGTATATATGCAAATACAACGTCAGTCGAATACTGGATTTCAGTAAAACAACTAGACAAAAATGTGAGTCATGTTCGTGCATTGAGGGTTTCGTACAAACTTAAATGTTGAGTAACGGGAACTTAGTTAAGAAGATTTCAATGTCAGCGTTGAGTTACATAAATCTCAGGAACGAGTGGTTGAATCGGTTGTCGGAATGGAGTGTCGCGACTGTTTCTTATCATGAATTATGTGGGCCGATCCCGGCGGCACTGCAATGCCGGGCCGACCCGTGACGGGAGTGGAGCGAGCCCCGAACATCCCGTCAGCTTACAAAAATCAGTTTAATATACTGGTCCCTCAGTGAGGGAACTTTCAGATATTAAGCTGAAAAGAACAGATACTACACTTTGATCTTAGCCAAAAGGCCGAGAAGCGATACCGTATAAAATGTACCGGCGAGTGTCATTCAATCGCGGAGAATCTTAACACCGCGATTCAGAAAATGACGTCATTGGCACAATGCCATCTATCGAATATTTTGTGGTACCATTATTGTTGTTCTTTTCTTCGAAAACAAGTTTCCTGGGGTTGTGTTCGTGGGGCGACTGTTATAAATAAAACACGAGGGGTGGGAAAACAATGATCACCCTTAAATAAAAAGATGGATTTGCACGTTTAAAACTGAATTGCAGAATAACAATAATCGTCAGCTGTACTTAAAATTATGCCTTCAAATGTACGAGTAGTAAGCCGTCAGCCGTCTACAATGCCACTCGTGTATTTTCATTTTTATATCACGTGTAGTTATGATCTCAACCAGATAATGTAAAACTATGTAATAACAGGATAATTAGCGTTATAATTACTGCTTTAACACCACACATATTATCTCAAGGAACCCTGCCGCATTATTTCGGATGTCCATCCTTGACGCGGTCACGGTGGTAGACGCGTTAATTCCATTACGTGTCCATTACAAACACATACAACACTATTGTAATGTACTTTGTTATTAATAACTGTAGGTAGGTGTACTTTGTCTTTGTCATTTTGTTTTTTATTTCTGGAAAAACAAAATTACTTGTTAACAGCAAAAAGTTAAGTATGACGTAAATTGGACAAATAAATGCTTTGAATTCGCAAATTATTATTATTGTTAAATAAACTGCTAAGTCCACCAACAACACAAATCCAAGTCATTTGTTATAATGACAAGATTGTCAGCTAATTTCATCATTACAATCTTTTCGAAGCCAACTTCTAATGGCAGTTCAAAGTCAAAGTCAAAGCATTATCAAGGAGTCGGTCAGTTAGTCAGAAAGTTGAAGCTAGCAGCTCGTTCCAAAACGTAGGTCGGCCTCTATGGAGAAGAAGGAGCAAGAAACTCTACGGACACTCTTGTCAATTTAGTTGATAATCAATTTCATATTATCATTATCAGAATTTGAGATTGATTTCCAAGTTATTGTTCTACATACAAATTACCCAGATGCAGCGGATTAGAAGTATCTATGTCACATTTTCCCACGGAACAACTGGATCTAGTCGTGATCGGATACCAATAAATACACATTGTCCAACTCAAATATGCCCTATATTTTTGACTATTATACGTTCCGGATATCTGCATGTATAATGCAACAGTTGCAGACACAGTGAAAGTTCCCAGAATTTATAACTAGTGTCTAACCTAAATATTTTCCATCGTGTTAGTTCTATGAAAGCCTAAATCGATTACTTCGGTATGCCGCACTCTATTATAGCTTCTGATGTAAGCAGAGGTTCAAACGTTAGTGAAAATGAAATTACATGGATGAATCACAAGTGTTAGTGGCACATTTCTAGAAAGGTAACAGATGGAGAAGTAACGACAGATTAAAAATAATAATATATAAATAATACCAGCCTTTCATTGGCAGGGTAAATGCCTCATCACGTACAGAGAAGGCACGAGCATTGATCACCACGCTCGTTTAAGGCGGAATGGCGATTTTAGACTCATATCAATATCATATGACTCATAAAATGTCCAGGTTTCCTCACGATGTATTCCTTCACCGATTAGTGATGTCTAAGATAAACTTAGAAACCACATATGAATTGAAAAACCTCTCAACCTCAGGCATGAGAGGCGGGTGCCTTATACACCGGGCCATCACGATACTGATTAGATCCATAAAATAAACTTTAATATACCTTGACCATATTAACTGAACACAAGAGACTACCTAGGACAACCTAAGTATATAAAGAGGCAATATAACAACCAATAATATTGCAGAAACTCATTAATAAAATAGATATATACTATTTGCAACAGCATGTTTATGGAAAATTAAAGAAGATGCTAGAAACTATATAAATGTTTACGAATATATCAGATGCATTGGACAAAAGAAAGCAATGAAGAAGGAGGAGGCTAGAATAAATTAGATAATGGAAGACAAAACTGTTAACCGATGCAAATCGTATGCAACAGTCAATAATGAAAAATATTTTGTAAAGAGATCAACAAAAACAATGTTTAAAATAATAATTCCAAAGTAAAACAGCAAAACTCAAAGTAAACACAGCCAATGTGCAGCGAAGTGTGAAAATCTTTCCTTTAGCGTGCGCCAGCGCATCTGTTGGACCTCCGCATTGTTTTCGTTGCCTCTCTGCAGGTATTGTTTGTATAAATATTTGTTCCTTGATCGTCTTGTTGCATTTAAGAAAAACTTCTTAAATAAACTTTTATTTTAG
Organism: Hoplodrina blanda; assembly: GCA_949316365.1. Taxonomy (NCBI): domain Eukaryota; kingdom Metazoa; phylum Arthropoda; class Insecta; order Lepidoptera; family Noctuidae; genus Hoplodrina; species Hoplodrina blanda. The sequence continues at coordinate 1,013,857 of OX438581.1, read as the reverse complement.
TTACTCCTGCGCACAAAATCGCACATGTCGACTTTGAAACTTCGGGAAGTTTACTAAAAGGTTGCTATAACACTAGCTTCTGCCCGCGACCTGTGCGCATGGGTTTTTTTTTACGTCTAGGTTAGGTCCGCTCCCGAAGATCTTAGCGTGATGTTATATTCATGAGGCTCATGAGGTATAACCCATACTATAACCTCATGAATCTGCCTATAACTCTTTTTTTTTTTAGGTGGTAAAAATCATCATATGACTCCTTCCGTCCTGGGTGGGGCGGAAGGGACTGTCAGACTTTTACTAACTAAAAAACCACCCTGTTCCTTCTGTTGCCTTTTACGTTCCGGGGCCACGGTATTCTGTTAAGACGTCCCGAAAGATTTTTCCTATCAGACTGGTAGTTTCAGAGATTTAAACAAACAAATAATCAACTTTATTAAATTAATATAGATTACAGAAACATTACTCTTCGGGCACCTTCTACAAATTCTTATGGTGTTTTACAACCAGTAGATAATTGAGGACATGATGATATATTGAATAATGACTGCAACAAACTCAGCATTTTAATAGTACATAATACCCAATGTAATTCCAAGGTCGACGACTTTTTTGGCTTAAAAAACATTATTTTATAACTTAATCCTGCCGTAAAACCAAATTAGACCCATAGTTTCAAACCCTCCATCCGCATTTATAAGCATTACGATCATTTGAATGAGATGCGCGTGCGCCGGTAGCGCGGCAATCCTTTTGTGCGTGCGCAGTGGTGTGTGACGCCGCGCCTTCGCCTCGCTGTCGAGGGGATCGGCAGAACTGCTGGATATTTATTTGGTAACATTCTGTAGACTGATAATGTGGTTGAATTTTCAATTATTTTTAGTATTTACGTGAATACAGAAACGTATCCAGATGTTTATTGCCATTTCAACAACAAAATCGTGATATTTTTTTTATTGAAACCTGGCGATTGCCGACATCATCCCCGTGAATTTCACATCTTTTTTACGGTTCCCACATTTTTTTTATAATAAAATATAGCTTATAGCACACAAGGATAACGTAGCTGCTTATTAGACAAAGATTTTTTTAGGATCGGACTAAGTAGTGCCGGAGATAAGCGCGATTAAACAAACAAACAAACTCTTTAGCTTTATAATATTAGTGCAGATAAGTAACATGTAAGCAAAAAGTATTTTTTATTAAAAATAAAGAGTTGTAAAAAGAATTTCTCATGTATCATGGGTGCGTTTATAAACATTTTAATTCACATACACAAACAGCTAGACTAAGAACACACAGCACAGCAGCCAATTAATGTAGGCCATACAAATAGGTACTTGTTCCGTGCGGCAATTGAACCCGCGACATACGGCACAGCAGCATTGTCAGAGGTCTTCGGGAACTTAAAACTGTCTACGTTACATTCAGCTACAAAGGGTCGGTTCACATCTGACGGAAGATACGTCGAACGTATCGTCTTTGTATGGTCGACGCACTAACGCATCATCGGTTATGTGTGTATGGTTGGATATTTTATTATATATTTGACTGTTACTGCGTTTACGCGACTGACGATACGCGGCGTATCTTCCGTCAGATATGTACCGACCCTTAGGTACTGTAGATGACTCTGGCAGATATAACTAAGTACGTAGATACGAGTATAATGTTGCTCACGAACACAAGTACCCACCAACCCACAATGATCCATTTCCCTCTTATAAAGTTGACTCACATAATCACTTGATAAAGTAGTGTCTATTCATAGACCTTAACCTCTTCTTCCTTGTCTCTAGTCAGCATTAGCCTAATTCACTATTCCTTCTTCCTGTTCCAAGTCCTTATTCTGCAACCTATTACTATGAGACCTCACATGTTTAAAAATCTCAAGATGAGAGCCATAACTATGAACAACTCACACATTGTATATGTATGATTCAAATCTCAAATCATTTATTGCAATCCATAATGTACACCTACATGTGGTAAATAAAAATTAGATATAATAACAATCATTGTCGGGCACAGCAAATGGTTCTCATTTTCATGAGAGGAACATTGAAAACAGAAGAACTTCATTAATGGTTGTTTGTGCACGTGAGTTTGTAAATGCACTTGGAGTAATTCCTAGCGTAAGGCAATGGTTTTTATCTAAACTATAATATTATAAAGAGACAGGATTTGCATTTTTGTTTTAATGGATAAACTCAAAACTTCTTAAACGATTTTAACATTTCCTTCACCTATGTAAAACTACATTGTCAACGAGTAACATAGGCTAAATTTTATTTTCAATCACATTTGGGATTCGTAAAGAAAATTCACGCGGATGAAAGTGCGGCCAAAAGCTAGTAACTAAATTAAACAAAAGCACTTAATGATATTTGCTTAAAGAATCAGCTTAATCGATATCAAAGGCAGGCCTTTCAAGATCTGCCAGAGTTTCGGAATTTGTTCGAAAGAGTCACTGCGGCCCTGGAACGCAAAACGCATCAGGAGGAACACGAACGGATTTTAGTCAGAAAGAGCCTGAAACGCCCTTCAGCTCCGCCCAGCCTCTCAAGACATCAGTCCAAGTTTACTGCTGATCCTCTAAATAACTGCTAATCTTTAAAAAGTACAACTCCTCATAAACGCAATAGAACTTATGTTTTCATTGCCGTAACACAAGGCATTCTTATCACAATCTCCTTATTACCTTGAAGGAGAGAAGCATGGACACGTCACACGCATGACTAACCCAGAGTGCTATAAATGCTACAATGCTCAATTTCACCGTGAATCGGTTCATATCGCTTTGAATCGATTACGCGCCATTATGAGGAAGCACGAGCGATGATGTAATAGCCTAACACGATTATTTCTATCGATAAATAGATGAGTATTGTTGTTCTTTGTGAGAACTTGCGGAAATAATGCATTTATATGATGAAATTATTGCAATCGAGGAGATGAATTGCCTACCTTTTGGAAGGGGCAACTGCATAGATTCAATTCTTTTTTCTTGTCAAATGGAGAATGATTTGGCTGATTTGACTTTGACGAGTTTAAGTACCTGATATATTTAGTTGTTATTATTTAAAAGACCACTAAATCGAAATCGATACCAAAAAGACCATTACGTTCCTTGTAAAACAGTCAGATAACTTCGCGATCAGAGCCATAAAAATGTACAGTGACAAACACACATACACATGGCACCTGTTCGTGATTGCGATTGAATGAATTTCTCTGAATCAATAAATCACAGAATACATTCATTGCTATGACTTCGTATGGCGCCAACGAACTTCATTCACACGCTCAGTGAATGAATCTTCCAAGAATGAGACATGTACGCGTTCCTATAAGATTTTATAACAGCATTCTTGCTCACTAATCTAATCGTATTAGATAAATATTAATAAATTCTCACCAATAGGTGGACATCCCGTGTCATCGGCCTGTTTCGGAAAGGGAAATGCTTGTGGACACGTGATTGGTGAACTAAACGGTACTAAAGACCGGCCAAGGAAGTAATTTGTATTAAATAGTGGGCAGTGTGAACTATCGGTGGGAATCGATGGCGTGTGGCTATTAATACTCAATTAATATTTTATGTCCATGAATATAGTTTGTGGAGCAGGTGCTATTTGCTTTTTGACTGTCGACACAATCAATTAGGTTAAGAAAAATGATCATATCACGCGACGCGGCGTCGCCCGAGCGCAACGCTTTACGAGTTTACGGTGCATTGGACTGCGGTACTGCGCCGCATCGCTTTTTATGTGTATTGGCCCTTAGGCTAAGTATTGTGAACATGGCTAAATATTTAATTAATTGAAATAATAATTTAGCTACAAAGTGGACTCGTTACCTATTAATATAGGGCCGACGTAACTGACAATCCTTACTTATATTAAAAAGAGGTAGAATTTGTGTTTATGGTTTTTTTATTTGTAAGAGGTAATCTCTGAAAATCCTGGTTTAACTTCAATATTTATTATAAAGCTACACTATTGTTTAGGGTCATAGGATATGTTCGCAAAAGTCGCAGGCAAAAGCAGGTATTGCATAATTATACCTAACATCATTTTTTAAATAGTTCCACAAAAAAAATACAGATATTTTGAAATAAGTCATTACAAATCACAATTGTGTAGCACATTAATTACTGCGAATGTGCGGCAGTGAATCGGTGAGAAAGTTTCCTAGAAAGATATTGCTACCGTATTCATAATTACAAGCAATTAATATTTTTTCATAAAAACAGTTTCAACTACGCATATAAGTTTTAGAACAGGAAGGAAATTATTTTCTGTTATAGCCATTATTTTGCGTGCTGATAATATCTTCATAAAAATTGTAATGATGAAAAAAAAGTATAAGGTAAGGTGATTTGGTGAAAGTCGCGTAAAACCGCAGGATGCGGAAAGCGCAGGACCGGTGATTGTATCTATCTGTAGGGAAGTTCTATGTCCGGCAGAGGACGCCAGTCAGCTGAGAATGATGATGATGACGCCTTATTCCAAGGGGTGCTAAAATTGCCACCATGTTCCGAGGTATATAGAAACGTCAAGGTCTTTTTTACTGCAAGTAGAAACAATAAAGCTTCTGATATAAATAGCCAACTCTTCAAAAAGATATTACAAATGCGAATTTTCAAGTTTTCGTAAAAATGCCGCGGAAATAGATGCCCTTACTTTACAGTGCATTAATTTATTGATTACAATGTAAAAATTGGTAACAAGCAAACCGGCGCAGGTAATCATGTACATTATCAGGGCGTATATAATACTGCTGCCGAAAATAGGCCTTCTGAAACAGACGACTGAATCGAATACTCGTTATTTGTCGTGATCGACACGTCAGTTATTGGATTGTGAGTGCCACGCACAAACTCCAGAAGTATATCGTCGGTGCGCTTGCCAAATCTGTTATGTGCATTTGAAGGACTTTTCTGAATATTATAAAAATACAACAGAATATGGCAAAAAATATCTAATTTAGTCTATTGCAAATTTTGTTCCAGTTATAATTTTCACAATGACAGTTTTTGCCATCGATATGTCGATAAAAATCAATGCCATCTGGCGAAAAAACGAATAATAAAAAAAATGCACCTATCAGGTTTGGCAAGCGCACCGACGATATGCGGTACTTCTATAATTATTATAAGTTGTTATGTACCTTCTTCTTCTTGCCGAGTCGATGATTTAAGGCAATCTCTTCTTTTTTCTATAGTTAAGTGGCCTCAGTAGCGTTGTTAACGTCCTCTAAGGCGCAGGTGTAGGGACACTTTGGGCACTGCAATAAATGGAACATCTTCCGATCAGGAGCACCGCACTCACACTGGGTATCGGGAGAGCTATAATCTATCTATAAAGCTATTAATTTTTACTAAGTGATTAAAACTCTTTTTATACTATTACTTCGAAGTAGTTAATAGTATAAAAAGTGCTTCAATCATATAGATAGATTGACCCACCTAGTACCTCGATCACTTTGTTGGTGATCTGGGTACTTATCTTAAACCTACATCTCAAACACAATCGGCATGATCGTGCTTTGTTCAAACCATGTCCACCATGACGTGTCGTTGCTGATGATTGTAGTTTCCTTGAACTTGGTAGGTAGGTGACTCTTGAGTAAACTGTGTGTAATTTCGCGACAAGGTAACATACGTCGCAGTCGCGTGTCGTTACCTATGGGTTACCATACAAACTCACGCGTTTGTTTTATTTCTAAGACCGCCCTCAAAAGCGCATCCAAGTAGGCCGTTGCAAACATAACCTAGCAAAATTGGGGATAATAATCCCACCGATACCCAGTGCGAGTGCGGTGTTCCTAACCAGACGATAGCCCACTTACTTCAGTGCCCAAGGAGCCCTAGTGCTCGGTTTCTAACCCAAAACCCAACCCTAAACCCAAAACACGAAAGGCCATTATACCATCATGACTTACAATGTCATTGGTTTAGAATATGTTATCAAGTATGTGAGAGTAAGATGGCTACCTTCGAAATTCAAACTCATTCCATTCTGATCTCTAACTTGTAATACAGTTCCGTAGTACCACTGTCACCATTACTATGTGCAGTACGCGTGAAGAGGAGTGGCAGAGCGCTCTGCTGTGACGAGAAGTATCGTCTTGTTGTTTGTGTCTTATTACAACAATATTTTTTTAGTAGCTTACCTATGTCTCTTTGCTGGACAAAGACCTCTCCTAAATCTTTCCAGGTACCTATTCTTTTCTAGCGCAGCTACGAACCAGCCTGTGATGCGTTTAGGTAATCTCACATTACTATGTAGGAAAATACAAATCTATAGGAGATCTTACGAAAACCTGGATGGTTTTACTACTACTTAAGTGTTGAAATAGTTACTATTGTAATAATGATCAGTACAGACAGCGTCATCAACAGGTAACCCCCTTTTCGAACAAATTTTAACGTGAAAGGGGTTACCTGTTGGTGACGCTGTCTGTACCATTTATAACAAAATGACTGATTCCAAATCTAGACCGAGACCGTTCACATAATAATACTAGCTTCTGCCCGAGACTTCGACCGCGTGATTTTTTTCACCAGCGTTGAAGTTACGGCTTTGATCGTAGCGTTAACCGGGGTTGCGGGACGTCTTAACAGGATACCGTGGCCCCGGAACGTAAAGGGCAACAGAAGGAACAGGGTGGTTTTTTAGTCAGTAAAAGTCTGACAGTCCCTTCCGCCCCGCCCAGGACGGAAGGACTCATTTGATGATTTTTACCAACTCAAAAAAAAAAAAAAAGCGTATATCCTAAGCTGTTCGTCATAATTCTGGCTATCATATACCAAATAAATATTTAGGCATAATAATTATTCCAATCCGACTGGCAGTTCCAGAGATTAGCGCATTTAAACAAAAAAACTTAATTATATTAGTAGAAGATTGCGTGAACCGTCAATCTGAGCAATTTTAAAGTCAGTCAATCACAATACTGACGGACGTAACACGTAACTCATACAGTCTTATTAATCCAAAAAAAATATTGCAAACTGTGCGTAACGCAAAGATTACCACACTAACTACATAACAGTGTAATATCTAGCAAGGAAATTAAATAACATTAATAATTACTTACATTAAAAAATAATTAATCACACGATCGAATCCTCCGCGCCACTGCGTTTGCGCGATATTATCGTAACTTCCAAGATGGCGCACACACAATGGCGGGCTGTCATTGAATTGTTGTAAAACTGACAGATTTTCCTGAACTGATTTGATCTTAGCTAATTAATTCTCAAGGATTTTGATCTTATATGCTCGTTCAATTTATTTTGTGTGATAAATATTGTAATAACGATAATATTTATTAATAATACTTACATAAGAGTTTTCCTCATGGCGTGCGATCTGCTATAGATAAGATGCTTTCTTGAGAACACTTTCATATTGTAACACTAGCTTCTGCCCGCGATTTCTTTCGCGAGGCTTTTTCATCCGCGTGTATAGTCACATCTTTGGTTACTGCTCGACTCCTGTGAGTCATAGCGTGATATTATTCATGAATCTGGCTATCATCAACAATATTTTTTCCAATCTAACTGGGAGGTCCAGAGAACAAACAAGAAAGTTCTTCAGCTTTAGTATATCTATAATGAATCTATATTCTAATCTAAATTAAATGGTAATTAAATGCGTGTTTCAAATAAAGTTCGATATGACTACATCAGCCAGTCCCTAGAGTACTTCCACGCTAACGGTACCTATCGTATCTGCCCACCTTTCTTTGTTTCACCATAAGATTATAAAGAACAAAAGACAAATACTTAATTATCGCTTATTAATCAGTCTGTCAAAGGGCTTTCCAACACCCACGAGCATAAACAACCATTCGTCTTACATTGCTGCTTACAGAAACAGCCGTAATACGTCCCGTGCTAGTGAACAAGCAATGGATACTGTAAGAAAATAGGTCACGCCTACATGGAGTTTTAATAGTGTATTTATGGCGCCGATTACACCTACGTGTATAGTTGAAGAACCTAAGTGTTATTGTTTTTGTATGTTTGTTTTTTATGTTCAATTGATTTTTATCTTAAGCTGTAGAGGCACTAAGGCACTTTCTTCCGTCTTAGTTTGTGGTTACATCCAACACAATCTAAAAGCTTTGCCACAAAATAGGAAACTACTGAAATAAGAGATGATCAAGATCAAGAGTTGGAAGGCATAGATAAGGAGTTCATCGATTGGTGGCGTAGAAAGACAAAGAACTTCAATCAATATTGGTCCTTATTGCTTCCGATGAATACCAAGGCAAAGTACAATTTCACAAGCTGAATATAAAGTTAGAAGAACCAAATAATCATTTCCAAGTATTAAGTTTTTTGATTGTTGACATTTAACTTGTCAACAATCAAAAAACCGTATAAATAGGTAAATAATCACCACTAAACATCAAACTACTACAGCAGAACAAACGACAGGAAGTGTTAGCACAACAATCGAGCAGAAATAAACGGTTACGTGTAAGGAAACACACTTTTAGCTCAGTAGAGCAAAACATCCTGGAACAAACAGATGCTGTACAAGGAGCAAGGAGTTAATAGAAACCGGGAATAGTCGAGTAGTTCCACTGTGCCCCATCAAGCCGCTATCCTGCTGTGGCAAGACTTCCTAAAATTTTGCAGTGGTATTCCACTGCAAAATTTTAGTGGGGCATATTTGCCCCACTAATTTTAATTTGATGGGGCTGATTTCATTAGTAGTCCCCACCAGGGTTGGTATGTCAGAATTTGTGTCCATGATGCCCATTTTTCTTGCCCATTCCACTCCATATGAAAATACCATTTAGAATGGGCAACAAGGTGCTTTGTAAACGACGTTCAAAAGTGCCTTTTAATGGTCTAATTGTAATGTGTAGTCCCCTAGAGGTAGGAGATGGACTGTTTTGGCTGATGTTGGTTTTACCATGATGTAAGTACCGTTACCGTTATTACATTAAATACTATCTATCTCTGTGTTTTCTGCCTACCCCCATGGGAAAAAGGCGTGAGTTTATGTATGTATGTATGTATCTCTGTGTTTCGGAGATGGTACTTAAATAAGCCTGCTATATACCTACCTCTTCTTACAAAGACGGCACGAGCATTAATCACCACGCTTGCTCAAGATGTCCAAGATGGAAGAAGTACTTATTGCCTTTCAATTCTGTGAAACTTTGCCAAAAACAACAGTAATGCAGTCACCATACTGCTTTAAACATAAATCACAACTCAAACAAATTCTTGCAGCAGTGTATTCTTTACATACTACCTACGTTGTAGATTATTCTCCTAGCAAACACAAATAACTGAGCTGTTCTTATCATTGAATGTTGTTAAAAAAAAAAAAAAACATACGCGCCGAATTGAGAACCTCCTCCTTTTTGAAGTCGGTTGAAAATAGCTCGCTACGTACTTCCCTCCCCCTTTCTATTAGTATACCTGTAAATATAATAAATACCACAAATTCCGCACTTCACCGTTGATATAAACCATTGCGAAGGGAATGTGGTGCGCAGGAGTGGGTCAATGTACTCAAATTGGCAATATTTACACTACGTGCTAAGGGATCTTAAACAGAGCGGCTGGTTTATAAGAACGTTATGATTTGAATGGGACATTATTTTGTTTATATTGGTCATGCAACCTTCACCAGTAATATTGTGTGTTATTTTGCTCATGTAGCTTTTATTTGTGAAAAACAACTTCCTCATTTTCTTTTACCAAGTCAATCTAACCTTCAATCTAATAGCCAGGTTAACTGACTGACTCCTTCACAATTCAAAAGAGCCTGTAAATGGTCTCATTAAAATAAATGCTCTTACTTTGAATACATAACGGTCTAGGGATCCTGAACCTTATTGAAACACAGATTGTGATATAAATATAACAATTTCTATAATATCTCGCGCGACCCTTTACACACAGGCGGCGTACGCACCCTGTGATAGGTAATATCTTCCCTGAAACAATATCGCACACGTGTGCCACTTTAAAACAAAGCAACCGAAAAAAAAATACAGTTTAGAAACAGTTTTATTTCACTCTCTTGAAAATAATATTAAGCTGTAGTCTGTCCAAAAGTAGCTTGTGCTTGCTTGTGCTGCGTGTAAAAAGTTGAAGGAATGCAGTACCCAAACCTATACGATTAATTACCGCCAGCAGCCCATAAATGCTTGTACCAGTTTGCCCAGGTCCCAAGGCCCAAGGTGACACAATAATTGGCACGAGCGAACTCTCTTACAATAACTTATTTTTACAAACATCTGTGCGTGGCGCCACGTGTCAAGGCAAGCTTGTCGCCTCGCCACAATATACCATGTTTATTATTACTCGTATACCTAAACTACGTACATGTTAGTTACGGTGAAATGGGAAACAAAAATAACAGGCCAGAGAAAGGAGAAGGATTAACTGACGAATTTTGGACACTAACGGAGTGGTTTTTGAAAGAGCTTTGATCTGGAAAACTCTCTGAACACAAAGAGAAGGTTAGATGTCATCATTTCATCATCTTCCTGCCCTTGTCCTATCTTACTTGGGGTCAGCGCAAACCGTTTTCTTCTTCCATTCCGTCCTGTCAGCCGTCATGCTATCACTGACTCCCTTTTCTTTTATTTCAAGAGAAGGTTAGATGTAAGATTGTTTAATGATTTAAAAAACAGAAAAGAAAAATGTTTATTTAACACAATCCATGTCGTACACAAAAATAATAAAATGATTAATAGACACAAAATACAAAAAACATTACTGTGCGCCCCACAGCAGCTGCGCCAAATAGATCTAGATCAACAAAAATGCCAGACGGGTTGTGCCTGACGCTGGTTTTCAATTGAACGTTTAGGTGTGACGATGTAATTCAGAATTAAATACTTATAAATAATTAAAGGAAACGCCGCGTACTTACTTAAGTATAAAAAATCATGTAAACAATCACATGATTTTTTATACTTAAGTAATATCGGAATTGGGTTTTATCAGTAAAGATCCAACTAAGCCTTGTGTGTAAAACTGCTAGAAGTGGACCTTCTGAACCAAAGTAATAATATTTTGTTTCACTGTCAAGACTAGCCGTAAAGCTATGACGAGCTGTTTATAACGGTATAAATTATATTTCTGAACTTTTTATGTTTTCTAATTAAAACCGGATAATTTTACCAAAATTCAGTAGAAACATAAAAAAAAATCAAATTGTGGATGTTTACTACTCGGTGATGATCAGGTCGTAATAAATCACAGACATAACATCACGATTTATGAGTTTTTGTGACGATATAGAACTTTTCCATGAAAATAGAAATATTTAAAAACATACATAACATCACGCCTGTAATCCTCGAAGGGTTAGGCAGAGGTGTACCTATTAGCATACCCACATTTCGCCAGTTATGTTTAAGTCCAATGTAATAGATAGGGCGTGCCTATTGCCGCTAGCCAGGCATAAATCCAGACTCCGAGGCTGCTACTGAGAAATTCCTGATGGAAAACCCAATAATACTTTGCCCGACCTGGGAATCGAACCCAAGACCTCATGCTCAGCAGTCGCGCTAAACCAACGAGCTGCCTTGTTGAAATAAACGAGCTGCCTCAATGAAAAAAAAATGAAAATAGAAATATTAAAAAACTTACAATATAAATTCATAAATCCATTCCATGTCTTGTAGTCTCATTCCAAATTAAAAAATGCCGCCATACCCTTGACGCCTACCCCTGAAAGTTAAAACGAGCATGAAAACATATTATTTACTTAAAATATAAAACGTCAAACAGACCGTTAGAACGTTCAATATTGAAATCCGAACGCTTTTGAAATTCGAACCGGTGGAATCCGCGCGCTTTCCTAATTGCTCTGAAAATAGAGCGGCGCAGACGCACCGCAAAACTCTTAAAACGCCACCTGGACTGGGGCGGGTATGCGATTCATTGATATAGGAGTAGTTTGACTGATGGCAATGCTTTGTCGGTAATTTTATTCATGCGTTTTTGTTCTAGACCTCAGTTTAAGTCCTGAAACATAATTATAGCAAGGTAAATAAAAAAATCACTGAGAACGACTCTACTCTGCATGCATACCCAACCAGTCACCCCTAATAAAAGTGATGGTACATAAATATCCGGACTCTGTTTAAAGCCTTGTCGCCCTTCACACCCTCTAGCGGAAGCACAGGAAACAATAAACTCTTAAATTTCATACACAGTCGCTTGCGCCCGCACAGTCACGTTCAATCGCTATAATAACTTCGTTTATCGCCCCTGCCTTAAATGGCGTCTATTTTAGGGTGATTTGAAGCTATTTCACGCAACTGACTCTTCATAATTTTAAAAATAATTGACGTTTATGTCAGGCTCTCGGTTTACTTACCCCCTCGGGGTAAAGGATGGGGTTTTGTCAAATTGGTCACGCTTTGCCGTTTCTTTGGATGTGGAGGAAGACATTACAGTTGATTCGGAACGAAATTTTGTAATTAATAGTCTTGTCTCTAATGAATATTTCCGTGATTTGAATAATTTGTGGGAAGTACTTGGAAATCGTTTTTCGAGAAAGTTCTACCCTTACTATTTTTATCAGTTGATAAGCAATGCTCTCCTCAGGGCCATCTTTAACCTATTGTAGGCTCTCTGGGCACATAAGGGTGTGAATGACGTATTTTGAAAGTTGACAAATTAAATTTCTTTCAATGACCGTTCAATTGCACCTAATTAAATTAAATTAGTAAGTGAAACATAATACTAATATTTTAAAACTTGGGGCTATAAACTTATCATAAATCGAGTTGCAAATCAAATATCATATTTTGTAATTAAATGAGTGCTTGCCTGGGCTGCCCATCTTTCGTGGGGCTCAAGGAACTTACCCAAAGTGCCCTATGCAGGAAAGAGGCCTGTATAGGTACAGGCCTCTTTCCTCCATAGGGCGCTTTTAGAAAAACGAAAGAATAATACCTTATTCTTTGCTTAGATTTTTGATATAATTATTTGAAACAATAGGTAGTAAGTACATACAATCCATTTCGATCCACTAGTTTCCTAACCCACTTCCTCGACTAATTCCGAACTGCTTACTCGCCCTCATTACGCAAAGTAAACATAATTAACAACTGAAGCTAAATAAGGCAGTAACGGCCAAACGATCGTATGTAACATATTCTCGTAAATGTAAAATCGATTCCCCACACCTGTGCGCCCGCGCTTGTAAAAACAAAAAGAGTGTGGGAATCGTACGGCGTATGGCTTCGGTATGTGGACCTGTGGTTTGTACCGAGGTTTGATTGGAAGGTGGGTACCACAGAAGGACCGAGATGTAGGATCATATTATGTGTAAAAGATGGTACTTAATGTGTTTGAAGATGTTTAATTTTTCTTCCTTTAGCGAAACAGAAATTAGAAGAACCTAGTTTTTATTCTAAGTGCCAGAAGAAGTTCTTTAGACTTGATTCTAGCGGAGTTTCTTAGCTTTTACTTACAATATTTTATATACTTTAAGTATTATAAGAATAAAATACGTCTTGACAAACGCCACTATGTGTGTTAAATATTTTACACAAGTACATACATAAACTCACGCCTTTTTCCCATGGGGGTAGGCAAAAACCACAGAATAGTAGATTATTAACCAAGGGGATAAAGCAGTGTCTTCTGTCGCGGGTGACGATTTAAATCGCGAGCGTAACGAAGGACTCGAGGTTTACTCCCGAGCGTAGCGAGGGTGTTAAAAACTTAAATCACGAGCGAAGCGAGGGATTTGAGGCGAGTCCTGAGTGTAGCAAGGGATTTAAGTTCACCCAAGACTAAGACAGCTTTATCACCGAGGAAAATACTCTACTTTTCGTACCATTTGCGAAAAAATTAACACAATAATAATATGAGATATGCATTTTAGAACATTAACTTATTTATAAAAATAAATTAAAATAAACTTAACGTTTATGTATTTGAAGAAAACAAAAACGCGGCAAATTCCTAGACTAATATTTTTTGTCGGAAAAGCAAACGCATCAAGCTCATACGGCCTCGTTGGTTTTCGTAATTTTATTTAATAATCATAACTGCATAATAAATGCGTATTCCTTTTTCAAAAAGATGTATACTTAATGCTTTATATACAAACTCAATGGTGTAAACACAGATGTAGTGCAGTATAAATATCGGTAAGTATTCCTTTAAATCATATTCTCTCCCTAGAGGATGAATGAAATTCAGTGCAATTTTCTTTCCCTGTTTTTAACAGATTAAAAATGACTATTGTTATGTTCGCTTTTTGCGGCATAGAATGTCACTTTTTTGAGCAAGTGTTAATATTTCGTGTTTTAAATATGACTTCCTGTTCTTTTTTATTTTATAAACTTAATCAAACACTATCTCATTTATCTTACTATTTAGTCCAATCTACCATTGCAACTTAAACTTCTTGACAGCTTTTTATAGAACTAGCAGAGGTAGGTAGCGTGAAGGTTCAAATTTCATTAATTTTTAATTTCAAAATTTCGTCTATAATAAAAACTACTTACATCACGACAGATCCACAGTTTTACAATCCATGAACCAATTTGTAATGTTTCGAACCAGTAGCTGCAAGCAATACTGATGTAACCAACACTTTGTTCTAACCATCTTCTGTGAAAACTTTTGAAGATAATCATAGAGCCGCGCACACATGACAACAACAGTACGTACATATCGTAACGTTATTATGTAACGTATATTTTAGTTATAAAGATGCTGGGGCAGATATTGCTGTGCTATTGTTATAATTATTATCGCGATGTTAGTTGGCTATCTGATGGACGAGCATGATTTGTTCATTTGCTTGTATAATAAGTTACAGAATGATTAAATCAGAATTACTGGAAATAAATATTTTTACAGATGAACCCAGATACCTATCGGACAAGATATGCACAAAAAAATGACCATGTCATAACTTTCACAATTTAAATTGTATTACCCACACTACACAGAAGTATGAAATGATCATAGATAAGATTAATTTTCATTTTCATTTTTTTTTATAATTCAAATTACACTACCCAGAAATATGAAATGATCATAGGTATAAGACACAATTTTAGTAGGTCCATTAACAAAAAATGTCTATCTTTTATAAAAACTCGACATTAGATGAGCCCGTGGGAGCCAGGAGCGACAATTGGGTGCAGCCTGTAATGCTGACCGCAGCCGCAACCTGTTCCCGCGACGTCTGGTGTGTTCGTTTTACGTCCTTTAGATTCAAGCCAATAGTTTATACTTTAAAGCATAAAAATGTATGCCTAATATGTCTAGAAAAAAGTAGCAAAATTGTTGTAAATGGTAAAAAAGTACTAGGCGTCGTGAGTCTTGAATGATGAGAAAGCATCCAATTAGAAAGTGCCTACTTCACAAAATCTAAAACCAATACATATTTAAAAGCAGATTAATATTATTATTGTAACATATTACTTAAATAATAATTCTATAAAAAAGGATCAGATTTATCGTCATTAAATTCGTTGTTCAATTTTCCTGAAGTTACCAGTGATGTACGCAGCTGTGCAACTCGGTAATGGTAGTCGTAAAAATACCAATCTGCCATATAAAGTTAACTGCGCACATTATCAGAAAGTTGCTACAGGGTTTGCGGTTACTAATATTTATTGAAAACCTAGACAGTGTGAGCGATGAAATTGATAAACTAATGGCGCCATTAAATCAATTTTACACTCCCTTTCATTTCCTTATGGCTAAAACTAAACCATACACATACTTGGGGACTCTAGACTATACGAAGTTTAAATAGATTTCACAGCCCTCAACAGTGGCACCCTGTGACATCATTATGTAAGCTTATGCAAACGCTTATGCAGCATTATGTAAACGATCTGTTTGCGGATGAATGGACGAAGATTTTGTTGGTATGTCAGAAACTCAGAAGTAGGTACTGTGAGGTGAATTTATGAAAGGAATGACGTTGTTTTGTCTTTAAATGTATATTTGTGTTTTCTTTTTTATCTTTTTATTTTTATCTGTGTCTTTAATTATTTTAATTGGTTCTATAACCGTTATAATTAAAGTAAAAAATAAATAAATAAATACCTAACTTATCGATCACGAATGCTTTTCAAACAGCATGCATTCACAAGGACCAGTAAGAAGCAATCGTCTCGGTCTACCACACGTCCTCACAAGGGACACCCGTCTCATCTCGGACACCGGTGGGAATCTCTCTCAGCTGATGGCCCATGATCCATGTTAACAAGGCCATGACGAAGAATGTCACACAGAAGGGTCCTAAATGTTAAGGTCGATATTGAGATTCTTATACTTTGGCTAGTCATCGAGCTAACGGGGTGTAAAAAGCAAATCAAATAGCCTATCAAACTAAGTACTTAACATTATTTGCTGGGAGATGACTTTTATTTTTGGAGTGATAAAATTATTGTTTATGGTAGCATACAAATACATTGTGCTTAGGGGTGCCTGAACGGACGGTACAGGGCCAGTGGAGGTATTTAAAGTTTACCTAAAACATTTTAAAGTTGCTTTGGTATAAAAACATAAGAAAAAGTTGGGAATTGAACCTTCAAAATCCTTCAAGGTTACCAGGTGTGGACCAGAACAAAAAAAAAATATCGCAATGATGCGAAGAACGTGTCATGTAACTTTCGGTTCATGGGGGTAATCGACAGATGCCAGTGATGGGAAACACACACAGCTGAAGACCAATGATCTACGTCAACTAAGCTAGGAAGAGAACGCAACAACAAGAGGCCTCCAAAGAAAATGGAGTTTAAATCAATTTGAGCAAGAACCGTCTCCAGAAGTATCCCAAGGGAATGTCACACGCAACTAGTGGTGACAATGAGACAAGAGTTGCAGACAAATTGGATCAGGTCAATCCCAATTGCACGACAATAGGCCAACGGTTGGGGCAATCTTGTGATCGTGAGATAAAATCCCTACGTTAAAATTGAGGTGTAATTGTTAAATTCTAAGAGTCGGTTCACATCTGACGGAAGATTCGCCACGTATCGTCAGTCGCGTAACGCAGAAAACAGTCAAATAGATAATAAAATTATCCACCCATTAAGTCCGCCTTTGTACAGTGAATTTTGTTTACTTGTGCATAAAGTTTTTAAATAAATAAATAACCGATAATACGTTAGTGCGTCGACCATACTAAAGACGATACGTTCGACGTATCTTCCGTCAGATGTGAACCGACCCTAAAAGCAACGCTTTTGGCAAAGGGCCTTAGGAAAATTTATCCTCAGAAATTCTTTGTATCCATTGAGAGAACCTTTGTAGACCAATAACCATGTTTCAAATCAATGGTGCCGTGACGAAGAATGCAAAACATGGACACTCATGGGAAAAGGTTCGATTACATGAGGTCAACAGCCATCGATCTGACAAGTGTAGGTAGCGACACCTGAATGTAAGTTAATCGATTCTTCGAAGTATGGAATTACACTCGGATCACTGATCATGTTCTTCAAACTTGCCAAGTTTGTAACAAGTGTGTTAGCAAGATTTACTTAATTGGATCCTGTAATACGTAGTTTTAGAACTCGTAACCTTACCTTACTTATATATCCATGAAATGCGTAGTAAACGCTTGTGAGATATTAGATATTAAGTACTAAAATAGTTTTATGTGCAGTATGAGGAACTATCGCCCTTATGTACTCAATAATTTACCCAAACGCTAAGGAAAATCAACTAACTATTTAATGCGATAATTTTATTACATAATCTATAAAATTGTACCTAATTTTTTCCGTGAATTGCATGTTTAAATGATTAGAAACGAATTACCTACTTATGTATTTAATTTTTATATTATTCACAGATATTTATTTTTTCTTAAAAATTAATGATTATCTCGCTTATTTTTTATTTCTCTTTTCATCTATAAATACAATAGCATATCTCTTTTGTTTATCTGCAGAATAAACACGGGTCTAAAAGGCAGCTGAAGCCACCTGTGCTGCCTGTCCACATCTGGCATAGCAATTAATTTCAAATCATACAGACTAATTCCCGCTGCATATTTAGACAAAAAGTGTACCGCTACCTCATACTGGTAGAATGTGAGATATAAAAAGGTGTGCGATACAAAAAGAGCTGCGGGAAGGCGGAGCCTTATTCAGGCAGCGGATGCGCGGCCTTGCGAGGTCGCTGCAGGCGCCTCTCACACCGACACAGCCTATCTGGCGAACAAGCAAGTGGAAACTTATTTCTTTAATGTTATTATTTTATTTCTGCAGTTCTTTACGTGCTGATTTAGGTTTAAAAGTACGTAAAGCAGTCTGATGTCGTTGCTGTCACTTAATAATGTATTGTACAGTCAGTACCCTGATCATTACCTGACCCGTCTTCCTTATATTTTCTTTGTAAGCGCGGGTCAAGTAATGTTGGTCACTGATCAAACCAACAGGAAAACTTTAGGTAGGAACATCTTTCAAGTTAA
Source organism: Hoplodrina blanda (assembly GCA_949316365.1). NCBI lineage: Eukaryota > Metazoa > Arthropoda > Insecta > Lepidoptera > Noctuidae > Hoplodrina > Hoplodrina blanda. Next base: position 995,408 of record OX438581.1, on the reverse strand, counting down.
GTGTTAAAATTTTTTTAAGATCAATGTTATTGACTGGATCAAAACACATTCTCCCCGAATGTTGTTTTATCTATATGTTGGGCCATAATAACGATTCATTACGGTGTATTAGCGGCCTCATAAGCGTAAGCGCAGACAGTCTCGAGCATAGAACCGGTCGCTCATTGGATTAACTGTTCCAATCATTAATACCGACTTCCCTTACGCAACACCGTGGAATATCAATATGACGCGTCATCTTCGTCACGGAGACCAACACCGTTACGTTGTGGAATCTATCGGAGTCTTTATGGCTTTCTGGAAGAGAGGATGCGTCAGATAACCTACGTATTAATTATTACAAGTCACAATAAGGCCGAATGTCGTGATTGCCCAGTGGATAAGGTGCCCGCCTCTCATTACTTGTAAGTATGTTTGATTTCGGGCAAGTATCATAGTGACTTATTCATTTTATATGTATACAAATATGTTTATCTTGGATATCACTAGCATCGTTGAAGAAAAACATGTAAAGAAACCTGAACTTATAGTGAATATGAAAAAAATTAAAATGAAATAAAAATGAAAAATGTTTATTTTGTCTCAAAACAGTTACATGGATTATAAATGGGACATCCCCGGTAAGTGTTTGTGTATAAGCACAGAATAACCAGAATGAAAGATTCCTAACAGTGTTCAAAATTCTTACCTACTTTCATAGGGCTGTCACTATTGAAAATATATAAAATCGGGATACCTACATTTAATTGTTAACATTTAATTTACTTCTATATTTTAAGAAGATTAAGATAATAATAGTGGGTATGTATTATGATTAAATAAATAAATAGCTAGGCAGGTGGTACTTATGTACATAATTAATCATACTATGAAATAGATACACATACATAGATAGGTACACACGGCTACACATCAAGCTATACTTAACCAGTATAAGCTGACTTCTGATTGTACGAAAAGCATATACAATGCGAGGCCAGCTAAAACTGGTTTTGTATAGCTTGATGTGTAGCCGTGTGTACTACATTGCTTACTTTCTTGAAGTTGATTAATCAAATTACTTTGACTTACCTACGCACGGACGGACATAGCGAAACTACCTATAATGTATTCTTCCTTGTTTTACTATTTCACAAACGTAAGTTAAGTAGGTACCTACTACCTATCTAATAAAAAAGGCTAAATGGAATCTTACTAAGACGACTTACAAATATACTTTGGTACCTACTATTCTACAAACCTACTAAAACAAAAATACGAAACGAATAATACGTCAATATACCTACTTACCTACATAACAAATTATTTCATAAGGGAAAGCCTTATCGCCATCTTAATTGTTCTGGATATTATTACCGGTCTACTCGTAAATAAATAGTTACTTCTGTAATAAGCATTAAGCATGTGTTTGTATAAGTAAATATAGACAATAACCCGATAAGATCCTTTGGATATACAAAAAAAGAAGTCTCTTTGTTCTTTCGACCATTATTTGTATACACAGTGCAACAGTTAGGCATCTTTAAAAACAATTTAACATCCGCGTCTAAATAAATATTGTAACTGTGTCCGCGTCGTACCCGACCGCTGTCGCTGGCACACCTTAAGTTTGACCGCTAGCTGAGCCGACTCAAACCGGTTTGCACCCGAGCGGGCGCCGGCGCACTCCCCGCGCGCCTTGTCGGTGACAGGTCACGCACACATAGTTGCGCGCGTAGTAGTGTACCTACGCACGGACGTTAGTATGAAGTTTTCATTCTGGTTGTTCTGTGGTATAAGTTTACAGAATATGTATATAAGACTGGAATTGTCAATCCGCCTTGAGCAAGCATTATTGTGATCAATGCTCTGTCGGATGAATTTTTTGATGCTATTTAGTTTTAGTTTCTCTTTTTATTTTCTTATTCTGGTTGCTTTTTTTTTATTATTTTTGTTAAGCTTGTAAATAATGTAAATATTTTAATTCAACTATTAAATGTAAGCAAAATATACTTACCCATGCTCTGTCTTTTTCTTCTTAAGTCAAGAGGCCTTTGCCGCGTAGTAGTGGGACAAAAACAGTTTGGTATTATTTTGTATAAGGCCGCGAAATCTGTTGGAATCATAAGACCATGTCAACATGGCCAAACTTGGGGGAGACCTATCAGACAGATCAGTCAGCCAGTCAGTCTATCATCAGATGGCTGAAATGATAATGATGATGACCCACAATAAACAGTTATGTCAACTTACACGACCTCAACAAAAACCAAATCAAAAGTCCCACTAGTTGTTTACAAAAAGTTTGATGACTCAACTCTATAGTCTCTGTCTTCCTCTCGTATCATTGGCTCGGTTAAAAAAACGTTGCAGTTACTAAAAAAAATATCGGACGTACCTATAAGTTGTAACCGCTAGATGGCACCAGATACCAGTGCTATTGTTAGGAAGGCATTGGAAGGTCGAAAAAGCAATGCGTGGGAATCACCCACTTCCGTGACATGTTGGATAAAAACAGGCCGATTGGTGCATCGGGTTTGGTGATACTACGAGCGGGTACGATAAGCAGCAGTAATTTTGAGGGGAACGAAAAATCACCCGGTTCTTCCGCTACAGACTTTTGTCATCTATAAGGTTTATTAAAGACACGTGTATGTTGCAAACAAGCGGTCCTAGCGACCTTGACAGAGACAAACAAACAAGTGGAGAACACGGATCACCGGCGGGCCGAAGTCCGGTGTCGGTGGCCCGCGTTGCTCTATAATCGCCAGGAATATTAAGTAGATGAAATACCCCATTCAAGGTGCAAATATTGCTTTAATTGTAAGTTTTGTTGTGTTTTTAATATAAATTTTTCGAATTTGCAAATGTACTTATATTAGAAGAATGAATAAAAATAAATATTCTTCAGGGGACGAATGGGCCCCTCAAAAGTTCCAGGGGACGAGTGGGCACAGGGTGCGAATCTTAGGGGACGAATGGGCTCTGACCCAAATAAAATAAACATTATTTAGGTGTACAAACAAAACTTTATTCTCTTAATATAAAAATTCCTTTTGTTTTATAAAATTAGGCCTGCGCGTAACCCCATAATAAAAGGGCGCTCTTAAACCGCAAATCGCGTACATAGCGACCACACACCTATAAAGTAGGGTAATGTTCAGTAGTAATGAGTTTGAACAAATGAAGTTATCTGAAGGTAGGTTAGCAGTAGCACCGAAACAAATGAAAACCGTTACAATGTGTTTACGAGAATCAGAGGGCATTCAATGATGACTGATAGACGATACGGTTGACGCAGTGGCATAACCGATTGGCTGCTGCGCTGTGTCGCAGGTTCGATTTCAGCAGGAAACAAATATGTGCAAGGGAATTTGAAATCATCAAATCATTAGATGTTACCGGTAATAGGGTAGATGACACCACCAATCAATTGACGTACTTTTTATGACCTGTCAAAACGCGATTCTCCCATAGATTTTGTATAACAAAACACAACTGTGACGTCACTTTTGTGCAGACTCAATTGACTAACTATTTATTAATTTGAAAGCAGTTAAAAATCCAATTTTACAGTGATTTGAAAATTAATCAGGTTTTCAGGGCCAAAATAAAGTGTACTTTATAGAAGTTATGTCTTGGAATTATTGGCTACCCAATTCTAATCTCCATGTTCTACCGTCTTATGGGCATGCAAATTTTAATGATAATTATTAAATCAGCCTACAGATAGTTTTGTTCCAGGTCTGGCTGTTTGTGTATAAATAAACGCACACAACAAAACCACTTTATTTCAACCAAAAAAAAAAAGTTTTTTTTTGCTTTGAAACCAATTACTGAGTTGGCAAAAAAGTGACGTCACATTTTATCATCGTTAAGTATCGCATACAAAATCTATGGAGGAATCGCGGTTTGACAGCTCATAAAAAGTGTATCAAGTACCTACCCAATTCTCTTTGTATATGTACCAATGTTCTGCCAGACTATTCTGATCATGACCCCTCGGTAAAAGGTGAACTTGAGGTGAGCTGTCAATCCATAATACAAGTCGGTTTAGCAGTGGCACTGCTGTATCTACACCACATAAATAATATCGTGTACTAGCAGAATGCCTGAATCTCACACGCTTTTTGTCTATCATAATGATCAGGTGGAGCTTGATAGCAAAACCAATTCCACGCCACTTACAGCCACGCAAGTTAATATAATGTACAAGTTTACATACTAACAGTATCAAATGATAACGGTACACGTTTTATTTATGACAGTTTTTTGATGGTAGATGGTACTGTACCACTGGGTAAATTATCATAAGAGGGAAGTCAGAACAAAAAATTCTAAATTCTATTGAGTACGGTAATACAATTGTAAAAAATTACCACTGTGGTTTTATTTGATGATGTATTTAAAATACCTGCAGTATGACTACATCATTTGCCACAGTAGACAGAGTATTTATATTTATTTAGTTCTGTAAATGCCATTTTTCCGTGGTGGTAGAGTAATGGCTATTATTTGGAACTTAGGGAGGTCGGTTGGAGCCGAGTTTATAGAGTCCTTGCCACAGCTGTACCATATGAGTTTGAGTCAAAAATAAACAGCTAAGTATGAGTATTCTCATGACTTCATAAAACTACCATCACAGTAAACATTGTTAGGAATCAGGGTTCGTACCATACAGCACTTTAAGAAATAACCAAAGAATACTTTAAAAATACACCAATTTGATGACATAAAATGGTAGCACTGGCACAGACGTGCTTCAACTTTACAGGGTAATAATCATCCGATGTTCCTGCCCAAAATGATCATGTTAAGATGATATATAATTTTCCTTTTACCACCCACAACTCTACAGTTACAACCGTTAGTATCGGTTGAGCAATATCTGTGACAATTGTGTGGCGCGGGAGTCGAACCCGACACCGCTCCCACACTCGTGCTTCCATTGAACGTAACGTGAACCGAACTGTTGTTTATTGATGCTTAAGTTGAGATAAAAACTTAATCAGGTCTGTCTGGCGAACAGTTATCTTAGCTTCGAAATGGGATACATAGACTATAGACCAGTGGTTCCCAAAGTGAACGGACCTCGACCATCTAACAAAAACTTTCAAATTCGGAACTCTTCTTGGCTGTCATGAAGCTATAAGGGGTATAACTATAGTATTATGAATGAAGATCAGTGCAAGTAAAAAAAACATAACATAACATCACGCCCATTAATACACCCACATTTCGCCAGTTATGTTTAAGTTCCATGTAATAGGGGCGAGTCAATTGCCATCAACCGGGCACAAATCCAGACTCCGAGGATGCTACTGAGAAATTCCTGATGGAAAATCCCAATAACACTTTGCCCGACCTGGGAATCGAACCCAAGACCTCATGCTCAACAGTTGCGCTTTGTGACCACTAGACCAACGACACAGTCAGTCAGAAAAAAAACATTCAATTATAATCGAAAATTTTTATACTTCTTTAAATAAATAAACTAACAAAAAACCTACTAAGTACCTACATATAGCCACGGTTATAGCCCTATACACAACATAATCAAACGGTTGCCACATTAATTAATTAATTACACAATTGCGAAACCTCACGACATTTTAAACGAATAAACAGCGTCGCCTTGCAGTCAATTAGGCTACGTATCGTAAACAAGTCTGTCCTGTAGTAAACATGACCATATAGGTCTCAATGACCACAAGTGGTCAGCACCGACGCCCCCGTCTTGATTGGCTGACCTTCGAGCCCTGGAACCCTGTCGATTGCATTGTATTGGGAGACTTGCGCAATCTTGTTAACGTATGATGTGAATGTGGACACAAACTCTTATGCTACGTTTCCACCAGACACGTGCGGGGATAGCGAGGGATGAAACTAGCCAATTACAGCGCTAGATTAGCTCAAAGTCAAGTCAAAGTCAAAGCAATTATTTAAATGAACCTATTTTCACACACTTTTGAATTGTCAAGAACTTGGTCAGTTAGTTAGTAAAACGATGTCATATCATGTCATGTCATGTCATTGGTTATGTCCTCACACATCCCTCGATCCAAATCACCACATATCTCTGGGGGAACCAACTTAAGATCAAATAAATTGATGAACAGACATGATTAGCCTATTACCTATGTAACTGTGACTTTGAAACAGGTTGCTGGGATATGTCAGATAAATGATAAGTTCCTGTCAAATCCGAAATGGTTAGGTTCGAACCCACTAACCGTCCTCGTGCGCCAAAATACTAAGTCAGTCGTTCGGCATTGTCTTCTCTACAAATAAATTGGAATATTATTAAGAAAATTCATAAAATCAGTACCTACAATACAAATAAATTACACAAAAAAGGAAAACTTGCCCAAAAAGATAAACACAATGGTCCACAAATTTAAATAATAAATACGTAAGTTTTAGTTTATCGGAAAATAAACTGCCTTTTTACAACATGGTCAATGATAAAAAGTTGTAAAACACGGGACACTTCCAAATATTCCTGATGACGATGGTGGTATAAAAATGTCAAATTCGTCTATTTTACCTTAACGGGGACAAAAGTGGGCGCTACGCCCACCGCTGGGCGTGAGAAGCATGATGACTTGATTGCATAATAGATGGTATCCAAATTGATAGTACTTCTAAGTAAATACTCGTACTAATCCGACATGTACGAGGTATTTAGGCGTAGGAATTAATCTAGGTATTAAGTTAGGATGTTAAATATTTACAGATTCGAATACTTAGTAGGTGCCTTGGTATTAAATAAAACTAGCTTTTGCTCAAGACTTTGTTCTCGTGAATTTCGGATATCAGACGAAGTGGAAGTCGCCTACCCTGTACAAAATTTCATCAAAATGGGTGCAGTGGTTTAGTAGTAAAAGCGTAAAACAGATAGACAGATACTTTCGCATGCAAAAAATTAAAATAAATTAATATGGGTAGTACTTATGGATTATTATGCTGTAGGCAAGTCCCTAAACATTTTGTATAGTACGGTTTAACGACACAGCTAGCGTGGGTGATCTTCCATCTTAATACCAATCAACATAATTAATAACGTAATAATACTTATCACAACACACTGCCACCTACTTAGTATTAATTCGCAAATTCACGATATAGCCTTTATTCTTGAACCAAAGGGCGCTCTGTGGGCGACAATATTGGTCAACAATCAACACATGGGCTACTTGTGGCCTTAAATATCACCCACCAATCAAATCAATGTGGGTACGAATCAAACCCTACAAAATTCATGTTTACGTAACGTTCTAATTGTTGAACTGCGACTAAATGACAGCAAAAAATCTATACAAATACAAATAAATAAAACTGAAGTGTCTATCTATTTGTAAAATAACGACTATTTACTAAATGCATATTATATTTTTTTGACGGTTTGTTTGTTCCAACTAATCTCCGAAACGGCTGGATCCATTTTGACGGGACTTATACTATCAGATGGCTGATGTTATAGCATTCTTATATTTTAGAAAAAGGATATTTAGAAACTCCATAAATAAATACTCTTTTAAAAAGCTCTTGGATGATGAGCTCTTGTGATGTACCTTGAATAAAAAATTCATACATACATTTATCATAATTCATAATACGTTAGTATGCTAGTATCATTTATACAAACAACGATTACCTATGTTGTACAGATTAGGAGTAGGTATGGTACATTGGTACGGTAATAAGTACTTTTTTTAATTTTGTCTTACCTATAAATTCATACTTTAATCTATTATTTTATTTCACTCATTCACACCAGATTTGATACAAGTATGTAATATGTGTAGTTCCTATGTCCATTCATAAAGAAAAACTGTCAAGGGCCATCAGCCAAGGCTAACATAGTGGGCAATGTTCAAGTGGGCGGTGATTGAAGGGTCTATGGGTCAAACACATGGCCACATATGGCCTTAGATAAATCGCCCACTGAAACAGGTGTCGTAGGCGTATGAAATACCTTTCAAAATCTGAATATGCTACTGGTATTAATCTATACTTAGATAATACAACTAGCGGACCCGACAGATGTTGTCCAGCCCGAACGTAACCCGTTTGCAGCGCCACTTACCTAAAATGCCTAGACAAAACCCTCACTCATGTATATAACTAATTATCAAATTTTCGTCATATTAGTCGTTATAATATCGTGTATAAATCGAAAAAAAAAAAAAAATTAGAGGCTACTTCGTGTTGTTTTTCTATCGAGAAAATGTTATTATTTTATGTTTTTGATCAATGAGAACCCTCGAAAATATCATGTAGTTTTCATACATTTGTATTTTAAGCCTAGAAATCTAGAATTGTTTATGTAAAATAAAAATAAAAGATTGGTAATTTTGCTTACTACCCACTCTTAAACGCGCTAATCTCTCAACTACCAGATTGGATTGGAAAATTTCTTTTGTAGGATTCTTTATTTTAGGCTAAAAAGCATCACGCTACGAACCACGCGTGCGGAGCAGTTATCAAAGATGTGACTTGAAACTGGTAAAAAAAACAGGATACGAAGTCGCGGGCAGAAGCAAGCTAATGATAATGATAAAGAGAATGCCCTTGTGGCTTGGTAAAGAACGTTTTTCCACGTGGATGGACAACATAAACACCCTATAATTCTATTCCATCACTTTGACTTCGAATCAGTCTCATTTCCAACAAACAGTTTTAAAGCTCCGTTTACATTAACCAGTGCGCAACAACAAGGGCTGCGCACGCGCTTGCGAACTTGACATTGTCTATTCTCGCGCCGGAAACCGCCCGGACGCGCCGGAAACGGCCGCCCTTCAAAGGGGTAACAATGTTTCGGAGAACGTAAGCGACAAACAAACACGTTGGAACATTTTGAACACAGTTAATTTTGTAATGAACTTGGCTTTCCGCTTAAAGTAAACAGATACAATGTTGCGCTGGAAGCTGGACGTTAAGACGAAATACACAAATACCTACCTAATTTACACAAAAGCTATATGTAGGTACAAAAAGTTTTGTCCGTCTGTCTGTCCGATAACATGGGATTTTAACATAACTGGCGAAATGTAGGTGTACTAATGGGTACACCTCTGCCTCACCATTCGGGAATTACAGGCGTGATGGTATGTTATGTTAACTAAGTACCTAACCTACACAAAAGCTATAATGTAGAAAAAACTTTTGTCCGAGACAGAGGTAATGGCGATTCTACTAGCTTTTGCCCGGACTTCGTGCACATAAATGTCGGTTATCGCGGACACAGACGAAGTCGCGGAATAAAAAGTCTATGTCCTTCCTTGGGGTTCAAACATACCCCGTACCAAATTTCATCAAAATCGGTTCAGTAGTTTAGTCGTGAAACGTAACAGACAGACAGAGTTACATTCGCATTTATAATACCTATTATCAGTATGGATTTTCTTTTCACCTAACTCTACATAACGGTTCAGATGCTTATTATGTTAAACTCAAAAATGCCATTAAATGATTTAGGTACTTATTAGATAGAGATATTAATGGGGATCGGGATGGATGGGCATTTTTGATGATTTAGGTATTTTTAGGTGCTGATTATTAGCTAATTTAAAAAAATGGAGGAACAAACTTAAAAAACCCTACGGTTTTCTCACAGATTCCAAATGTAAACACTAACTTTTAATAAATATCCCAATTAAATTAATGAACTCCTTCCTTCTCCTAGAGGAAAGTCGTGAGAGTGGTCCGAAATCCCGACACAGATGATCACTATTATCTTCAAGTCATGAGAAAATACAGAACAGAAGAACCAACTTGAGCAACGTCCGGAAATAATGGGGAAGAGAAATTCACCTGTGTATTTTGAATTTGGTACTGCGACAGTTGACCTGAATGTATCTGCAAACACCAACCTCATCGGCCTTCTTATATTAGTAAGTATAGATAAATGTATCTATATTATATTTACTAATATACTAACTATACTATATTTGTGCATGTGGTGTTAACCTATAATTAATTGTTGCACTTGTATATGTTACCCCAGTCATTAAATTAAGTAAGGTTTATGTGTAAACAATTGTTGGTTAACCTAAATAAATAAATAATAATAATAATAAATATTAAATTAAGCTTTGAAATGTAAATCTTGACTTTGGCATTTAGTTTTCTTGACTTTACATAATGTGGGTCGGGAATATTGGACGTTAGTGTACAAACAATATTTTATTCGTATATAACAATGCCGATGAGTATAAGAATGGAAAAATCAGATTCGTGAGGCATAACATTGCGCTGTAACACACGGGAGCAGAGCATTAAACAAAGACGTAATTTTCGAGGCTGTAACTTGTAAAAGGTACGCCAGCAGATCGCCAGCAGATCAACCTATCCGAATCTGTCAAATTTTACCAATCGAATATTAACCTTCCAGTATTGTGATAAGGTTGAAAATCTATTAAAGAAATTTGACAGATTGAGGTAGGTTGATGTGCTGGCGTCTGTACATTACGCGCCACAAAAGTTGACTAAAGATGAGACTTGACAAGTGTCAGTTATAGGGTTGAAAAACCTCGCAGGCGAAGTCTTGGGCAGAAGTTAGTATAGGTAGTTGTATAGGAGAAGATTCTTTTAGGTACTTCTTGCAGGTTATTTCGTCTAAAATTAAAATAAGACAAAAGTTTAGTTTCAGCTAAAGGGATCATTTTTCTTTATTAGATAACTGTAATTTGTTATGACTATTTTTATAAAAAGGTTCGCCCTTTGCGCCTAATAGGTTACCTTGTAGAACTTCTGATGACCTTTCTCTGTATGAGTGCATTGTGTAGCCACATGCCGCGGATGCTGTGCGTACGCGCATCTGCCCGCGATTCCCACACCCCGCCGATTTTTTAACATTACGGATTTTAGGGATTGTTTTATTAAGTACCTACAATCTCGGAAGTTGAAAGGAACTCCAAGTAATTATTCACTCTACCTATATAAAATAGGTACCTACAAAGAAGTAGGTACTTGGAGTGCTGATCATATATCTGGTACATTTCTAATCTAAGAATCAGTAGGCTGTGAATCACTTACCTATATTCTAAAGGAACGAAGTACCTACTGGACCTGGTACTTAACCCATGGAATGAAACAGCTTTTATCGGATCCCTCCATAACTTTTAAGATGTACTCCAAACGGAAGCTCAAATGAGCTGTCATGTCTAAAAAGTATAAAACCAATTAGCAACAAAAATAAAACTTAACACCATTTACCTAGATAGGTACAACACAGACCTTAAACATAATTTAAATAAATAAATAAACATTAGGTACTTAATATCGTACGTTACGAAACGTAAAACACGATTAAATAAAAATAAATTTAAAGTACTGACCTTGAAAAATAGATGCATCTTGCATTCACACTATGGGCGTAATTCGATGCGCCAGCGCCAAAAACGAATTTGTTCGAAATACAAATTATGCGCGCTACACAGGTGGCAAAAGTTCCCACAGAGCACAATAGTTTTTTTTAAACACTCTAGTAGCATCTTGCCTACCAGTGTCGAAAAAAATAATGAGGTTAGAGATGGTCTGACGGGAATATATCGACAGATGTTTTTTTAATGGAGCTATTTGTCCATGTAACTTCGTCAATTAAATTGCTAGTTGATTACAAAGATGAATATTGTGAATTATTTATTTATTTATTTATTATAATGTTAGACTCACTGTAAGTCTTTGTAACATAAAATTTGGTGAACATGGGCCATCGTTGTCATAAAATACTACATTATCTACCCCTACTCAAGAAAAAGCAAAAAAGTTTTAACTCAACTTTCTTCTAACCTAACTTAATGGATCGCGAAAATGGCAAGAGTTACAATACATATAAGGAAGGCCTTTGTCAAGAGTGGGCCAAAATAGGCTATCAAAAACCAAACTTATGCAGTTATGCCTACCTAAAATCAACTTAAATGCCACCGACCGATGATGTCATTATTAAACCCTTCTGCTCCCATTCTCAAGCTTTGCCTCTCCCAACGATGCTCCCGATATATTGATTCACCGTCATCGATAATATTTATCAATATGAAGAACCAACTCTATTTTCGATACGTAATAGAGTTCCGCGCTCCCATGCATTATGACAGCAATCGAAACGAGAGCATCGCGACACAATGGAGTACGTAAATACACGGAAAGCTAGCTAATGAAGTAGGAACACGAGCAGTCGGGAAAATATGTACTTACCTGCCTACTTATTACTTGCGTAATTATGCGCCTACGCCGGTATTGTCTTGTCAGGCTGTAATATTTAGCTAAGACTACCTGGTTCACTTTATGGGGACAGGTTGCCCCTGCTGCAGTTTTCTTTGTTTGTATTTGTATTATCGTGACTGCGCTGTTTAAGAAATGGATATAATGACGGTATCTAATCTTTTTAATATTATATTGCCATAGGTACTGATTCTTAACAAGTTTCTACTTACTTGCCTGTTGCCAAGTTCATCAGAGCCTTGAAAGCCTTCAGTAAAGCCATTCTGTAATATCACACTCGACCAGTGGAAACATAATAATAATTAATAAATAATACCAGCCAATTATTGTCCAACTGCAAGGCAAAGGCCTCTTCTCATACAGAGAAGGCACGAGCATTATTCACCACGCTTTTTCAAGACAGGTTGGCGATTTCGACTTATGTGTAGTATTTAATTATAATAAGCCCAGGTTACCTCACAATGTTTTTCCTTTACAGATGTTAGTGATATACAAGTTAATCTTTAAAAGTAGGAATGTTGTAAAAAAAACAATGCATACGGAATGTTGTCAACCTCATGTATCTACGGGAGGCGGGTGCCACCCAACCACTACCCATTACCAACCACTGGGCCATCACAACACATAAATAAAGGATACCATTGTTTCAGCTCTCTTCTCTGGCTCAGGTTTGAGTTAGAGCATATTTTCATTAATGTTTATGTAAGTTGTTCACTACACACGTAGGTCGGTTTATAGAATGTGGTGTTTCTACAATAGGTATACCTTTTCGACTGCTGGTAAGCCCTACGATATGAGTCACACAAGAAATCAGTCATCATTGCACCCAGTTTGTTCTTGTAATGTAAGACGACCAGCGGGCGAAGGTGACACCATCAATGAAACAAACAAACAATCGGTAATGATTGGCTTCTCATCATACTGACTCACGACTCACGCGCCATTAACTAAGAAGGTAGGCCAACAGTTAGGTAGGTAGGTACCTATTGTTTGTTTTAATGTCTTCTCATAAGTAAATAGCTATTCTTGGCTACCGTGTGCCATGTTTATGGCCGCGTAGGTACAACATATTATATATTGTACTCTTTGGGTACAACAGCACCTGTACCTACAAGTAGTTACCGGTCTACGTTCTCTGTTTATTTGGGCTCCTATAAACTTAGCTACATAACTATTATGTTGCCTGTTACCTGTTTAGCAACATTAAGACGTATAACACACTAGGCCACCCAACGCGTACTTATAGGCCAAAATACAAAATATAAAATATAGTAGTTTCACGAGATGAAAGAAATGTGGCCAAAGAGTATGCTTCACTGACGTGGCGTGGCGTAGCGTGTTATAAGTCTGTCTCCGCCTTAAAACTGATACGTTCACTAATTTTATTGTGTTTGAGAGAGAAAAAAATATTTAAAAGTAATATTTCGGCTTACTGCATTTTATTAAATTCTGTGTGTATAAAGTTACACCATAGACATAGAGGTAAATAATGCAATTCAAATAAAATTGAAGTTTTGCACAGACAGGTACAAAATGTTTATGTTCAATTCTAACATCGGATACGAGATAGCACACTAAAATCTGAAGTAGGTACCTACTATAATGAATCGTGACTCGTTCTATTGACCACAAAACAGCAAAATAGCCGACTACTACCTTGGGTCATTAGGACTTTGATTGGTCTACTCTATATCTATTGTCTATTGTGAATTTGTGAGTCGACATAGCAAATAATAATTCGTGGTATCTCACTTTTATAATTTCTTGAACGAATTATTACTATTATTAGTATTATTGTTACCTATTTAAAGCTGCTTCGATCACCATCCGATCCTTTACACTGGTAATACTGAGAAAATTTTAATCTATGGTTTGTTTTCTTATCTGTTCAGGTGACATTTGACAATTTAGCAATGACAAGACAAACTGACAATGTTTACTAATCTATGATAATCCAGCTAAGTCCAGCTGTAGATAGAGTTAATGTTTTTACTTTTATCCTCTTGAAAACATCTTTTGTGTTTTTCTCTGAGATTTTAAAACATAAAAGTAAGGCAAACAATTTAAGTGATGTAATTTTAATTGTATTAAAATGGAGTCTGCTTCGGATTTGGTCTTTAGTCTTTTACGATTTCTAGGTTTCCTGGATGAACCTCCACCGATAAGAAAAAGGTTTAAACGCAACAGGTACTGAGGAGATAAACTCACGTTTACAAAACCTGGAATACCCATTTTATATAATTTGTTTACACGCGCGCCTGCGCTGTGCCGGCAGTCGGATAATATTTCACTAAAGCAACAAACTGAAAATTGAAGTCTTCTCCTCCTTAATTGCGTCGCAAATTTTCGCATTTTGAAGCTTCACAAACACACAGCTTAGAAGTAGGGCTCACAAAACTATTCCATAAAATTTATCATTATAATAATATAAAAAAAAACCCAATACATTGCTAAACAAAAATTAATTTCCAGAATCTATGATGATTTCTCATCTGATGATGAAACACCAGTAATGGGATACAAGCAGGTGAAAAAATTTCGCTGGTCTAACATCATACCCACAAATGGTACGAACCTTACCTCTCCAAATCTTGCATTGTTGTTGCTAAGTGTTACCCGTCATGGCCAAATTATAAAATTTTATTTGTTATAATGCTATCTTGACACAAAATTTATGTTTTAAGGACACTATTTCTACTTCAAGATAATTTTATCTCTATGTTACTTTTCTAGAGAGATGCGACAAAGAGAGGAAGCATAACAGTCACATATGGAATGTGCAAGAACAATTAAATAATTCTCATGATACATCTACTCCAAAAGAGTCGTGCCAAAGAACTGAGCCAATTGATCACTCACGATGGTCAAGAAATAAGCCATCTTCACGGCCAAGTAAAACCGCACCTGTAATAGATGTAGAGGTTTATGAACAACAAGAAGAACCACAAGTAAATCATAACATACTTACTGTATATTGTTTGCGAATTGTTTTCCAAGAAAAAAGTCTCCAATGAAAGACTTAATCTAACACCAATCCTATTAATTGCTTAGAAATGTTAAAATCTACACTCAATGATAGACATCATAGCTAGAGTTTACTTACATATTTGTCAGAGAAATTACATATTGGAGCTTGATTCTCGATGTTCACAAGCTAAACAGAAATGAGAGAATTGGCATCTCTTACTAGCATACACCAAAAGAAAAGGACGGTAACACCTTAGAACTAAGTTAGAGATGTCAAATCAATTTAGCCTTGAACTTCTCATGCCCTTTTAATTGTGCGAGGAAAAGGTTGTGATATTCATTACCATTTCCAATTTCATTTGTGTGATAGCGCAGGTTATACCTATACAAGGTGTAATAATGCTGAACTCATTGTGAGTAGGTACATCATTATTACAATGAAAGGAGTTCTCCGAGCATATTGTCATCTTCACTCATCCTCACCTTGGCCTGCTATTTTACAAAGATAGGAATCATATTATGTGCAAATTGTATGCTTTAACTATTGTGTGCATGATTTTAACAAGGAATACTACTGTATATCACTATAAACTTAAATAATAATTGTAGAATTGCAACTCTAGTACAAAACTGAGTAATATACAGTAGTGTATTTTAAAATTTTTATACCTATATTCATTATTTACATCATTACCTTAAAAATAACGACTAAATTGTTATTGTAATAGGTGGTATGGGTGAAAACAAAAAATACTAAAAAGGAGCCGTCCATTGTGCACGTGACTTTAGAAGACAGCGATAAAAACCAGCGGGATGATGACGTGGTCTTCGTAGAAGAGGTCACTACTCCCCCCCCAAATAGACCACTCGAATACTTCCTCTTAAAAAAGAGCCATGCTGCAGATCTCAAGAAAAAAGTCTTATCAGATATTTTAGATGAAACAGAGTCATATGATAACCTAAACGCAACTTCAATAAAAATAAAACCAATGTCGAAAAGGAAACCTATTGGTGATGGCAAACTGGTGCAAGATGCGGCGACATCTAGACTGCCGCAGAAAACGCGGATAAATGTTTTTGATAAAATCAATTTAGACAATGAATTAAATGCTGACATGTATCAAAATGCACTTAAGGATCATGATCCTATCAGTGTATCTTCAAGGGATTCTAGCGATTCTGACGTAGAAGTAGTTCCACCAAAATCAACGACAACATCTTCAAAAAATAAAGATTCAGACAAGGATATAATATGTATGTCAAGAAATTGGCTGCTGGAACTAGATTCCAAGATGCAAAAAAGTCAGGAAAATGTTAACGACGCGCGTCCGGTATCAGTCATCACATCAAATGTGAACAGCACGGAAAATGAAGCTCGCACGTCCAGTGCAGAGACCATCAAGCAATGGCTGGCGAAATTAGATGCAAAATATTTTTCTACTCCGGTAAAGACTCTAGAAAAGCTTAATGATGGTGATCCGGATTTGAGCAGTCTCTCAAAAGTAAATAGTGAACAAAATGAAACTCTGTCTTACAAACCATATACTGCTGGAGACAGAGCGTTGAATTTAGAACCTAAAAATAACAGTGGTCTGCTTATGTCGCAAGAAAAACTTAACGATGCGCCGCAAGAGTCCGTATCAAAACTGAACACTGAACAGGATGAAGCTCAATCGATTAAACTCAATAACATAAGAGAATGGGTGGCGGGATTAAAATCCACATATGTTTCAACGGCCCAAGAAACTCAAGAAGACCTTAGTAATGCAGTTCACAAATCGAATATCGTGCCCAAAGCAAATAGTGAACAAGACGGTGTTTACTCGTTTAATCTCAATACTTCAAAAAGTCCGCCCTTAACAGCCGAATTAGAACATGAAACAAATCTGAAAAAGACACTAAAAAAGCTTGTTGATGCGCGTCGGGAATCTGACATAGCAAAAGTGAAGAGTGAACAAAACGAAGCTCGCTCCTATTTGCCAAGTACTTCACGAGAGTGGTTGTCAAAATTAGATGCTAAATATGCTTGTATGGAACACACAATGTCCCAAAAGAATCAAGGAAATCTTAATGATGTAAGGCATAAGATGAATAGCGCCTTAAATGTCAATAATGAACAAAATGAGGTTCGCTCACTTAAGCTGAACAGCACAGAAGATTGGCTGTCGGAACTTAAATCCAGATGTAAATACGATTTTAAAAAGACGCACGAAAAACCAAATGACTCGCTTAGGGAGCCCCTCTTACCAAAAGTGATCAGTGAACAAAACGAAGCTTGGTCATACAAGCCAGATATCGCTGAACAAGGACCAGCGAACTTGGATAGTGAACATAAAACTAAACAGTCAAAGACGGAAGAAAAGCATCAAGAGGTGAACAGTAAAAAAAATACAAATCGCTCGTTTAAATTTAACACCTCTGAAGATTTGATGTTGAAATTAGGTAGTCTATATGAAAATTATCAGCAAGAGCCACAAGGAAAAAATAACAATGCTCATCTGAAGCCGGATTACATAGAACAAGTGAGTCATCAGTCACAACAAAACCATGAGCTGAGCAATGCGGAAAGTATTATTGTGGAAATCCCGGCTGATGATGACTTGCCAGCCTTGACCCCAGATCAGGAGAAGTTGGTAGACAGAGCACTAGAACCGGAACCACAGGAAGAATTGCTTGTGGAGAAATTCAACATTAAGATACACAGGTTAGTCTAATATTAAGATCTTCTGCAGCTTTTCTGTTTATATTTTAAAGATTCTGTGATACCATACTATATTGGGAATTGGTTATTTTAAACAGCGGCTTATTTATATTCCAGACGGGACCTGCAAACGCTATCGGATCTTAACTGGCTGAATGATGAAGTAATCAACTTCTACATGAACCTACTAATGCAGAGGAGTGAAGAGCGGGAAGACTTGCCGAAAGTGTATGCCACAAATACCTTCTTCTATCCTAAGCTCATGCAAAGTGGACAGGCTGGGCTCAGGCGGTGGACGAGAAAGGTACGAAATTCATAATATTCTAGTCTATAACCAATGTCTATAATGTAGAATTTCATTAAGAGTGTAATATTCTAGGTGGATATATTTGCGTATGATCTCTTCGTGGTGCCTGTCAATGTGGGCAGTCACTGGTGTATATGCCTCGTGGATTTCCGTGCGCACATCATTAAGTACCTGGACAGTCGGGGGACGCCCAACCAAGAGTGTCTGGATGCACTACTACAGTATTTGAACGATGAACATCAAGACAAGAAGGGCGCGCCGTTTGATGCCCGCGGCTGGAGGATGGAGTGTCCCTGGGTAAGTTGTCCGTCATGACATCATCTTGTAGCTCTAAATGGTCAATGAAATCTGTAGAATAATGTTGTTATTAATTCTGATCAATACATAATGTTAGCTTTAAGGCTGCTCATAATGCTCCATAACTCCCGCTGACTGATCTCCCCGTGTTGTTGCAGGACATCCCGCAGCAGATGAACGGTAGCGACTGCGGCATGTTTGCGTGCACGTTCGCGGAGTTCTCGTCGCGGAATGCCGCCTACAGCTTCACGCAGGCGCACATGCCTTACCTGCGGCGTAAAGCCGCTCTGGAGATCCTGATGGGCAAGCTGCTGCTATAGGCCCCTCTATTTGCTTTTTGTAAGTTAAAACTTATATGGGTCTCCTTTTACTACTTCAGTAAAAATACTCAACTGGTACACTTAGTTTTTTTGTAACTTGTAACTTGTGTCTAGGGATCAACATCCCTAACATTTGTAAGGGATGTTGATCCCTAGACACTTTTGATGTGTATAGTTTTATTATTAATTATTTACATGAAACTCATGCCTTGATTACACATACCAAATAAAATGGGAAGCCAGAGCCACAATACTAAGTTCTCGATAGATATATCCTAGTACCAAGTGAGAGTGTATGTAGGGCTGTGGGCTCTTTCTTGACACTGTACGTGTAATCAGCATTACACATATTCTGTATACTGTACCACTAAAAATAATCTACACTTTGCATAATATAAATTATTAACCTTTACCCGTGACGTTACCTTCGTCCGCGGTAGATGCCAAATGCACCATAAAACATGGCATAATAGAAAACCACACTATGTATTGCGTAGTGCCATAAATAACTTTGCAATGTATCAGTTTACTATCATTCTATCCCATTACATAGACTTTGTAATGGGATCTTCATCCATTATACGATCCATGTAAGTAACATGACATTTGGTAAGGCAAAACATGCCAAACAGACCAATATACTCGTATTAATCTCACATTTAAAATGTTGTATGTAATGTAAGTCTGTAATTATTCAAAGGATAACTACCAAAATATGTATGCGATTTATGAACTAGAATAATAAGTTTTCCTTCATTTTGAATACATACTTTGTCATAAGTATAATAAAAGTGAGTAAGTCACAGTCCAATTGGAGAAAATGCAAGTCTTTAGGACCTGGAAGACTGGCACAGCCAGTGGGGTCTATAAATACTCGGCAATGGGTAGAACGAGGCTGATAACGATGATATGATAATAATTATACTTGTATAACCGGGGTTACTTGAACGAAAAGGTGCGAAGCTGCAATGGTTGGCTGTTAATAATTCAGTAAATCAATCGGAGCAGCTTAAAAATTTGTTATTTTTCATTCGAGAAACCCGGAGTAAGAATAAATAAATAAGTGAACTGTGTTGTGTTGTCCCTAAGTCGGACCTACCTCCAATAAAACCAAAAACTACACACTATAAATACATAATAATTTTGGGTATTTGACACCATTAACCAAGACACAACTTCTTTTAAAAAAACACTTTGTTTTACCCTAAAAATCGGATACATTTTCAATTTACTGTAATAATAGATTTTTTGTTAATCAATAAATAGTGGGTAAATTGGGTTAACTAAAAAGTGATGTTACTCATGTTACAGTTTATTTTTATCATACAAAATCAATGGAAATCAATCATGAAAGGAATCATGTTTTGACAGATCATAAAAATTATGTAATTCTGTATGTTCTTTGTTGTAGAACGTTGATTATAAAAGATTATGTATAGAGTTTTTTGCCCATTCTTCTCTATACGAAACTACCTATTGGTAGGGGCAACTAGATTCAATTCTTTTTTATTCTTGTAAATGACATTCAAAGGTGCCTTTTAATGGCCTAATTGAAATAATTGATTCGACTTTGACTTACGTCAATTGATTGGTGGTATCTAATACCTAATTAAAAATTTAATTTAAAATGTAAATAGAACTATTTATTGACTTTTAGTTTTTCTTAGTTAGATATTAATTTGAAAAATATTACATTTATATAATTTGTATCATTCTATTTAGTTGGGTTTAAATGTACATAGTTCTACTGTTATGAAGTAAACTAAAACTTAATTATAATTGTAGATAAAACATACATTTAACAAGTCAACAATATGTTTATAAATTGTACCAGTAGGTACCCGTATTACTTAGGAAAATATTTTATTTTGATATTAAACTAATCACAGCTGGAATTACAGTGGAAGCTCTTTAACTCGAACTGCATTAACTCAAAATCCTCTCTAAGAAAACGAATTTAATTATATGTAAATATTGCGGCCTCTACTGAGGCCGAAACACATCGAAATTCTGTTCGTAAGACTCCTTTTGAATTTTTATTTTCTTATGACTCTGTCTATAAGTCGAAATCGACAGTTCAAAAAGTTCTTATCTATCTTATGATAAGTGGAAGATTTTTTTATCTCTCTCTTGATGTTTGTATAAAAGCAGCTCCACTGTATATGAAATATTTTATAAGTAAAATGTTATAACAATTGCTATAAACTAAAAATGTAAAATAATTATAATTGGCTAGACAGTTGTTGTATCTTTGGGTACTTATCTAACTAGATTTGACTGTATTACTTTCATCACAATAGTTTTTGATTTTTTATGTAACATGTTTAAAAAGTACTGTATTTTTTTGTCATCTTCCAAGTTTATGTTAAAAGTTTTCCCTTATTGTAAGTATCAACAAATTTAACTAATTATAATCAAGTAATTTATGTAACATCAGTTTAAAATTTTAGGTTTAAACATGTCATATAAAACAGAGCAGAGCCTGAAGATAGGTAATCCAACTACAGTGAAGTAATCTCCTTCCACTCGCTCTACAAATGTCCCTCCCACTCCTTGAATGCCATAGCCTCCTGCCTTGTCCCTAAAAATACAAAAAATGTTAGCAGCTCGCGTAAAATCTTGTGCCACATTGACATATACATATTTTATACTGAATTTTGCTTGTGACTTCAGCCACATGGATTTTCTTTAAAATCTGTAATGTTTTTTTAAATAAAAAAAATATGGTCTAAGTAAAATATAGCATAAGTTGCTCACCAATAATGTAGCTTTCCATAAGTTAAAGTGTTTTTTAAATTGGTTATGTGGTTATTGAGCTTATCCATCACAAACAAATTATAAATCTTTAACATTAGTTTATTATAATTAGTTAAGAAACTCGAGAAATGGCTTTGCCCAGAAAGAGATAGATGAACTTAAAAAAAAATCCAGTACTTACATAGGTTCTCCTGTATTAATATAGCCTTTTATCTGCTCCTCATCCATTTTCCCAAAGAAAACATTAGTTTTCTCAGTAAACTTGACAACTTTTTCAGTCGTCTTTATGACTACACCTGTAAATACTGTGTGTCCTCTCCCTGATAAACTAAAAAACAAATAAAACATTGTGTTTAGCCGTTTCTGTATATTATGTATGTGAAATTTAGAGTAATCTACAATATTTTACTGAATAGTATTATTTCTAATTTTAAATGAATGTCTAATATTGAATAATATTACAGGCTTCCAGATGATAATGTTGTATTTATTTCCAGTGCATTAGAGGTACTAATCAGTAAAAATAATTGGTTAAAAAAAATAAAAATTACCGTGACAACATTTCAAATGCCTCAGCCTCTGAGGTAGGTTTACCAAACAACTCTTGGTCCAAAGTGACCATAGTATCAGCTCCTATGACTACATCAGGTGTGTTTCCCTCCATTATTAATCTTTTCTCGACTTCTAAGACTTTCTGTAATGCTGTTTCTTCTACGAAATCTGAGAAACTGTTAAAACTCTTTGGATCTAGATTCTCTTCAAACAAAGATGGGCAGAGACGAACCTTGAGACCCTGGAATTTTTTTTGAGATGGCTTTGTATAAAATGTTGTGTTCTTTAATCATTTCAAATACTAATTAGGAGTTTTTATTTTTTATATCTCCTGCTTTTGAACAGGTTAAGGGTTTCACACATCATGTATATCATGATAAATAGGTGGACGTGTATAAGTCCATACGGTATATTCAATAGTCCCAATATTTAAGATAAGGTTTTCAGAAAAGACTAAGTGAGTAAGATGTTACAATTTTAGTACCACGTATGTGTGTAGTAGGTGTGTTCTCACTTACAATATTTTCTATAAGCTCTTTTCGTCTCGGTGATCCACTAGCTAAAATTATACTCTTTTGCTTTAAAATGTGCATTACAGGCTGCAACATGATTTGTATGGTTATACGATACACTAAATAAACAGCACTAACAGATGAATCTTGCAATTATTTTCTGATACAACTGTATAACCTTATGAAATAAACAGATTTCTACAATAATCACAAAACGATATCGGCTGAAGGTCTTCTCTGAAAATTTTAAGAATGATAAACATTACCACATTTTTTTGGCAAAACAACATACAACATTGAATTGACACACTGACACTTGACACTGACAGACCTGTCAACTGACAATTTGACAAGGTCTGCCATCGTCCAGTCTGACATACCTACATGACAGACAGCGATAGATGACTTACAGTATTCATAGATCATAGCATATAACTTTAGTTTAGAAGTCGGCGGCTTTGGTTTTGTTTTTTGTTATGTAGGTATTGCCACCGACTTCTAAACTAAAGTTATTTTTTATTTTGTAGTTTTTGAAGACAATTGTCTTTTTTGTAAAAAGGCTTTTTATTTTTCACTTTTTGGTGCTTGTGTGTTAATGTTTGAAATCCTCAATACTCAATGTTTGAAGCCCAAACAATACCTCACACGATATATTTAATTTAAAAAAATGCTCACAAAATAAAAAGCCCTAAACCAAATTGGATGAAATTTTTATGGTACCAAATGGCAAGTATATACTACATCGAACAAAAAAAGAATCACACTAATCGAAACTAGAAACCTCGGAGTAATCGGTGTACATACATAAATAAAAAAAAAACCGACCGAATTGAGAACCTCCTCCTTTTTTTGAAGTCGGTTAAAAAAGACTTTACGTTCGTCCATTATTAGTTTTATAAATTGCATATTACAGCGGCGTAACTACAGGCGCCTTTTTCTTCCTCATGTTCTACATTACTAACCACCATTTTAAACACGACTTATTATCTTCAAGGATTTATTTAATTATTTTACACACATTAAAGACTCTTTGCGAACATCGTTCCACATTCCCTAACCGCGGGAATCCCGCAGTGTTGCCAACTATCAAACGCCGTAGGGATGTCCCCATGACGTGAGACAATTATTATTAGTGTTGTTCCGTGTAGATTGTCAAACGCCGTAGGGATGTCCCCATGATGTGAGACAATTAGTGTTGTTCCGTGTAGATTCGATTCGATTTTCTTCGTCTAATAGTTCGGCCATCCTGAACTATTAGACGAAGAAAATCGAATCTACACGGAACAACACTAATAATTGTCTCACGTCATGGGGAGGGCTAACCACTAAGCTTCTTGTTACTGAAGAATAAAATGTAGAATCCTGTTCCTAAGCTTTGAACGGCCGTTTCTTTTTTTTCACGGCCGAATGGCCGGCCTTTGTACACAATATCGCCTTGTTTCGCGGCCATATCATAAAATTTATAATATCTGATACACGTAAGTTATATATGTAGTAGTATTTCTATTAGAATTTATGCTGGCAGATGACAGTCTTTACAATGATTCGATATATTACTTTTCTATGCACTGATTGTAGGTTTGTTTGAGAAAGAGTTCGTTTCCTGATTAGTCGACTAATATTATGCATAGACTAGTGGAGTTCTATAAATTTTCCTTTCACTCACTACCTAAAAAATTAAAAAAGTATTTGTCTATGGTATTGCACAGTTGTCTTTATTGAGGTTGATTAGCGTTTTTAGCATTTTTCGTTAAAAAGGCAACGAAACTAGGTGATGGAAACATAATTTAATTAAAATGAAGTCCGTAGTGGCTTATGTCCGTAGTCTTCTTGGTTGGTGTGATGAAACTCCACCAATAAGAACAAGCTTCAAACGAGACAGGTATGACATTACATGTTTACAACACTAGTTATGGCGGTAAAGTCGATGTAAAATAATTTTTGTGCGTTGAAGAGACAACACAACATGTTTACGGTGCCTCTGAAAGTTGCGTCTAAGTTTTGGAAGTGGGTTATCCTGTTAACGAGAGGAAAAAACAATGCGTCGCGAAGGTGTACACGTTTTTATTGTTTTCCAGGGCCGACGATGATTTGTCGTCCGACGATGAAACACCGGCCTTCAAGAGACTCAAGCAGCTAAAAAGAACCAATTTCCCAGACATCATGGCCACAAACGGTACCTATTTAAACTTATTGTAGCTAAATCTGTCTTGTCAACATTATGATAACCTAATAAAAATGTTTCTTTCGGCTTCCGACTGTTTGTGGTTTGTATTGATTAGATTCTGTCTTCTAAATGAGGCAGGTACTGTACTACTACTAATCTAAGAGTGTCACCCAGACTTATGGCTGTCATTTTATGAAATGGGATCTTCCAAAAATAGTTGTTAAAATGCTCTATACCTACATATTACTTTTTAGATGATTGGAATACACCAGAAAAGCATAGTAAAAATGTAAGATATGTGCCAATACAAATAGAAGGTCATGCCAGCACATCCACTCCAAATGAATCAATCAACAAAAGCAGAGTGAGAACTGTCCCAATCCAGCTTGTGGGATTGTCGGAAAATGGGCCCGCAACACCATCAAGAAAACCTAGAAAACACACACCTGTAAGACCTGTACAGGCAATATTACATGATGACAATGACAATGAGGAACCAGAAGTAAGTTTCATTTAAAAATGATCAAATTCAGATGTTTTTCTAATCACCTACTAAATTCTAAAGCATTGCTTGCAATATTGTGAATTAAAACATTTGCTCTGATTTTTAGGTAACATGGGTAGAATCAAAATCAGAAAAAACAACAAAAAAACCAACAAGAGTTTACATAGATTTGGACGATGATGAAGATGACTACAATCGGCAAGAAGAAGATGTGATCTTCATGAAGAAGGTCACCACCCCGCCTCCGACCAAACCTTACAAATACTTCCTTGCTAAAAACAGTCATGATGTGACAGATGCAGCTGAGGAGGAACCCACCTACTATAAGTTAAGCCGAAGACCAAATAACCGAAGCATGTTAAATTTATCGCCTAAAACCATAACCAAATTCAAAGCCCCTCCTGGCATCACCAAGGCATACAAAAAGCCGCCCACACCCTTGCCAAAATGGATGCAACCTTCAAAGCCCACAACTTTGAATCAGTCATCATTGGCAAGGAATAGATTTTATGGTCTCAATGGTAATGCTAAGTCAACACTCTCAGAAGTATTTAATTTAGATGAGAAGAGAAATTATCAGGAACTTATTCGGCGAGTTGCATCTTCCATGAAACCAATACCAGCCGGAAAACCACTTGATATCGTCAATATTGCAGACGATGTAGCATCGTTCAGACTGACGAAGAAAACACAAAGAAATGCATTAAATGAAATCAAATTAGTAGAAAAAGGTCTGCTTGCTGATAGAGAGAGTGAAGCAACGGAGTATGATCCTATTACAGTAGCTTCAATAAACTCATCAGATTCTGAAATAGAGGTAATTCCATCAGAGTCATCCACTACATCGTCCCAGAGGGTTGATCCTGTTAATACACTGAAAGACTCATTTAGGGACAAAAAAATCACGTCAGTGGACTGGCTGCGCAAATTAGATGCTAAATATAAGAAAAAGCGGCAAGAGACACAAGAAAAGCTTAAAGATGCACGCCGGGAGTCAGATATTATATCAAAGGTTAACAGTGAGCAGAAGATGGCTCAGTTGGAGCATAAGTTGAAGCATGAGCTGAGCATACCAGAAAGCATCTATGAAGAAGCTCAGCCCACTGCGGAGCTGCCTGCTTTGACTCCAGAACAGGAGAAATTAGTGAACAGAACCCTGGGTCCAGGTCCTCCTGGACAGCTGCTTGTAGAGAAATTCAATTTAAGGATACACAGGTACGTTTGCACACAACATTCCAAACATTATATTTTAATTGTTAATGCCCTCTATGTAAGAGTTTTTCTGATCAAACATTGTTAATTCTTCCAAAAGTGATTAATAAATACTAATGATAAATAATGACCCAATCCTAACCTGGATGAAAATCCCTCCCTTAATAATACTAAATAATATAAACTACTAGAAATAGTTTGTCGTATTTGAACTATATCCTTGGGGATAGTAGAGATAACCAGGTTTTTTCTTTAGCTCTGATAATTCGAATATTAAAGTTTCAATTACAAAATCCCACAATGCCAAAATAATTTATGATCATATTTGTATTCCAGGCGGGACCTGCAAACTTTAGCAGGTCTAAACTGGCTGAATGATGAAGTAATAAACTTCTACATGAACCTATTAATGCAGAGGAGTGAAGAGAGGAAAGACTTGCCGAAAGTGTATGCCACCAATACCTTCTTCTATCCTAAGCTCATGCAAAGTGGACAGGCTGGGCTCAGGCGGTGGACGAGAAAGGTATGAAATCATTTTGTTATTGATTTTTTTTTTAGACCTGCCTTATAGTCATACCATACATCTTTTTCATTTTGTTTAAAGTACAACATAGGTAATTTTCTGACAAAGTATTTAAATACCTTTTAAGCTCAATACCTTTATTACCTACAGCCTTACATTGGCAGTCAGTCAACTTCACGTCAAGCCTATTTTTAATGTCTAGGTGGACATATTCGCGCACGACCTCCTCGTGGTGCCGGTCCACTTGGGCGTGCACTGGTGCCTTAGCTTGGTAGACTTTCGCGCGCGCAAGATCAATTACCTGGACAGCATGGGCGGCCGCAACCAAGCGTGTCTCGACGCGCTGCTACAGTATCTGAAGGACGAACATCAAGACAAGAAGGGCGCGCCGTTCGATGCCAGTGGCTGGAAGGCAGAGTGTCTCAGGGTAAGTTATCCATCATGACATTTTCTAGATCTAAATGTGCAATGAAGTCTGTAGAATGTTATTTGTGATTATTTATTGATGTTAGCTATTGCTCCACAACTCCCGCTGACTGATCTCCCCGTGTTGTTGCAGGATATCCCGCAGCAGATGAATGGTAGCGACTGCGGCATGTTCGCGTGCACGTTCGCGGAGTTCTCGTCGCGGGACGCGGCCTACAGCTTCACGCAGGCGCACATGCCTTACCTGCGGCGCAAGGCCGCGCTGGAGATCCTGATGGGCAAGCTGCTGTTATAGGTCTGCAGTTAAATGTTAGTGATATATTTACTTTATTTTTGAGTGCTATTGCGTTATACGTAACTGTACTTACAAGTGATTGAAACGTGAATATTGTTCAAAAGTTGCTTCAAAAGTGATCCTTTGTGATGTGCGGTGATCTTTATGGGATGAATCACTTAGGTTACGTGCCCTGCATGGACTATATTTTGATTGAGTACTTACAATATTTCTTTCAGTAATTTATATTTTTTATATTATTTGGCAAGAATTTGTGTTTTTCTCATAGTGTCTGAGGTTTCACAATGAACTGTAAAGTGTGTAGAATAAATGTAAATAAATATTAGCAAAAATCCTACAAACATTTTATTGTGTGAACATTGGCTGATGATATGCATTGCTATACACCAGTTCACCAGAAATATACACTAATAAAATTTAAAATAATAGTACTAACTCAAAACTACATGAAATGCACACTACTCGAATAATTAAAATATAGGAACAACAAAGGATAATAATGTAACATAAATATATCACTAACATATTGAAACTCTAACATAAACAAATGGACATATTGTCAGTTTTAAGTCTGAGATGATTGTTTATATTTAGGTATATGAGAAATTGCTTCTATTAACCCGGGGTGCGCATGGTGAAAAAGTGTTACACCGAGTGTAGGGTTGGGTCGAGATGACCCGATTGAAAACATGAATGTTTTTCCAATATAAGAGATATTTTATAAAACTGTTACTGTAATTTCATTATGTCACTAACACTGAAAAGGTTTCAGATAAAAATAAACGAATTCATCATGAAATACGTGTTTAATGTAAATTCAAATAAAGTAGTACGAAAAATCAACAAAAATGACATCTTCTGTCTTATAGCACTCAAAAGTTAACAAAACATAAATCTTCTAAATTGTAATAGGGCTAAAATCCGCTGTCGCTCGAGTTCTTCCCGATTCATTTTGAAAATAAACCTAAAAATAAAATGATAAACAATAAAAAAAGCTGAATAATTGGCGCAAAATAACGACATCGAGTGTATGGTTGGGTCATATTTACCTTTTTAGTCGTTTGGCCTCGTGTATCTCCCGGTGTAGTTGCGACCCGACTGAATAGCGGTAACAAACGAATAGGGGAGAATGTTCGCTCCAGCTACTGAGAAGTACGGCGACATCGCACTAAAATTCTAAAAATAACACACGATTCAAAATGGCGTGGGTCAATTTGACCCAACAATGCGCTCCCCGGGTTAATATCTGAGTTTTGAGAATATGATTTATTACATCTGTAGAATCTTCACGACGTTGTGTTTACGCGTTTACTTTACAAATTCGTCTTATTAGCTGACCTCTGCAATGAATTTGATTTTACAGGTTCCAGAGAAGTTGTATCTCATGTTTATTATCAATCGTATTTTTGTGTTAGTTTCGTATTATGGGCCATTACGTGTCTCATAATTAGCAGTGAATATTTACAGGTTAATAAAAATATCTTAACACTATCACTGCTGGGCAAAAGTCTGACCCAACCTTTTTTTTTTAGTATTTCGATCAAGGTATGCTGCCTGCCACTGACTTCATTAATTTTATTTTTTTGAGCAAAGTACGCGTAAACCCAGTAACAAATTAAACTTTAATGTAAATAACAATTTCTTTCATTCCCTTTTACTATTAAGAATCAGAAATATGATTACTTAGAATAGAACTAAATTATTTTGTGGCAGACCATTACTTATGGATGGGAAGGCTATTGTAATTTTTGTTTCTATCTATCTATTATTTATAAAACACGATTCCATTTATTTAAGGTACTGTTTGAGTGTCTTCTGCGCCAAACATCAAACAAAACAAAATATGAAAAAGGATGTAATATCCAGTCTAATCGGTAATTTTTGTTAGACCAAACAGTCCAGCCACTCTCTTGTTTGTTAGGAAAATATGTTACGGCAAACTAATAAAAATATAGTCAAGGGTACCTACTATTTGATCAGGTTTATAACAACTTTGTACAACAATTGGTTCCCTACGACAAAAAAAAAGGAGGAAACATGCCATCCGCATATAAAAAAAAATAAGTTAAATCATTACTAGTTCTTGCATACTTTGTGCAAGTTCCTGGCATATATTATGTGTATTGGCTGTCTTTACTTTACATTCAATTAGATTGCGCTAACGACCTAACTTCATGCGTCACTGTCCAAATCTACCAAGATTTGAGCGCAGTTTTTCTACTTATCTAAGATAAGGGTTATTTTACACTGAAACAGTGCCTAACATTCAATTATAAAGTACTCACACAACAGTAAAGACTTCAATGTACTTGTCAGTTCACTTCTCATAATTATAATTAATTTAAAAGTCCATGACAAAAAGACATGAGCAAGTGGAACAAAGACTATGAATCTTGTAATAATTTTGTGATAACGTATGAACGATAGATTCCATGTCTATTAAGTATAAGTGCGACGAATGTTTGAAGATGCGTGGGAGTTGAAATGTAGATAATAATGATAAAATAAAAAAATTCGATTGTGTTAAATGAGAGTGAAGTGTTAATGAATGCAAGTGAAAACCCTCTGGTTCACCTGCCATCACACTAGAACGTATTTACTAGCCGTGTGACGTCATTCAGATAGATACGATGTTTATAGGATGGACATCATTATGAAGGTTGTAAATTTTCATCCCTATAAGCTTTTTTCTTCTTAGAAGATAGAAATCCGTGCTTAATTTCTTTTTTTTTTTTATTAAGTCCAAACATTTGTATTGATAGGTATGACATGATTGCATAGATTATTTGTCTTTTTGTCATGGAAACCAGTCTTTAGTCTTAGCGTTAAGTATCTCTCTGTATTATAAAAGAATAAAAAAGATAGTTAAGTTAAACTAACTTAAATCATAATTATAATGATTAATTAGACATTTTTTTTCGCCTGCCAAGGCTATCCGAAGTTTTCTAAGTGATGGAATAATAAATAAAAGAATTTGAAATCTTTTTGCATTTTCATTTTAATAAATACAAAATTAGAAATCTTAAAAAAGACAATAATGTGTATTTAGGGTATAAAGCCCAAAAATAACAACAAAATTAACTTATAATTTTTAATCTCGAAAGCTTATCACCCTGTGAATTTGCTAGCTGTGGATCATTTAGGTACATACAGTACCTGATCAGTCGGTATTGATCCGCATTACCCTCAGTTTTCCTCCTTCAAGTAGTACGATCCCCGAGTCGTTGGTACTCCCGCAGTAATGATACGAGGAAAACACTGATATCAAACGCCCGCGGAGTTGACACTGAAGAAAATTTTTAATTAGTTGGAAAACGAAGCACACTTCTGACTAGCAGAATGACGGGTAAGTGGACGACCAACCAAACAATCTTAACTACAACTTAATTACGTTAAGGTATATTGTACTTTGTTACATAGAAATTCCTTGCCATGCCGTGAAGGGCCGGGCCGCCAGCGTTACAAAAAAAATACAATAATATTTATGGTACAATAAAGTTAAAATACAAAATAGTTCCGCAATATGGTACGCGTTCTTCTACCTCCGCTATAGATTCAAAATAGAATGTTTTTCTTCCTCACCATAAACCCGTTCTGATGCAGCTCATGCGCGCGCACGACGTGCGACAGACGGTTGGCGAGCAGGAAGCGGTCCAGCGCGGTCTGGTCGAACATGTGGCCCGTGCCGCGCTTCACGTTCGTTGCGAACCCCTCGTTGGAAGCCAGCTCCATTTGTAACGTCGCTGTGGTCTTGTTTGGCCTGATTGGGATTACCACGATTTATAAAGTCAAAAGAGAGCAAATTATGTCCCACGACAAGTGTCTCTAGAGAGATTTGGGAAGTAACGGGACGTCGCTCGCCACTCTTGTCTCACGACAATTTTTCGACGTCTCCAGACACTTCAGAAGACATCGCATAACGTCTCCCGATTTCGTCAAACATTTGTCTGACGTTTCGTGAAACATTTGCCCTAATTAATAATAACCTATGACAATTGTATAGGTATACTATTGTTTAAAAAAGCGACATTTTTGTCGTCGAAGGCTTACAGCATTCTTGCAAAAGAAGGAAACCGGCCACTATTTCCGTGTCACTATTTCTGTGGCCACTATTTCCACATTTTCCACTATTGCCGTGCCAACTTAATACCACCATTATACCAACTTAATAGGATCGTTCCACATCAGCTCCCACGCTATGGAGCTCTGTTCGGAAGGCCGCGTCAGAGGTACGGGCACCTTGTCGATAGCCGTTATAAGAGGACACACCCACGGCGGAGGAATCCCCCCGTGACAGCAGAACACCTGGTGAGTCATCAACATGTTGTTTAGTAACACCTGTTTTCCCCAAAGTATAAGGCAAGACTGTACATATAGTACACCCACACAAGGGCGGATCCAGCACATAGTATATCAGAGGTCAACCTATACCAAGCCCAGGGGGGGTCATGAGCTCATGACCTTAATGACCCCCACCCCGTGGATCCGGCCTTGCACCCACACATCGCCACTTATGTTCAAGTGCCAAGTAAAAGGGGGGCGAGCCCAGTTTCATTGCCATCATCAATGATAAATAAAATAGATTTTTTAGTTCTATTCTATTTTTTAAGTAAGTACCTACTTAAATATTTTGTTTCTATAGTCAACATACTTTGTCATCGATGACGGCCGCTAACGGGAGTGCGTCGAAAACATTGTTTATCGCGTTCCAAATCTTCATGCCTTCGACTTCACCGTATTTGCTTATGCACTCGCTGCAAAATAATTTCACGATTTTATTATTGTCTCATGTTTCCGTGATTCTGTCGTTATGAGCGAAGTGCTATGTGTACATATCGTACCAGCCCTTATTTAATAAACTAATATTAGCTATGTAGACGGTTTAAGTCCAACTATGAACAAAACGCACTTATAGAACGTGAACATCCTCTGTATGTCCCTGATCTCGTGGTTCCCGCGCACCATGAGCACAGCGTCGGGTCGCTGCAGCTTGGCGGCCAGGAGGTACGCCATCAGCTCGGTGCCGTGCGTCCCTCGGTCGACGTAGTCACCCAGGAACAGGATCCGCGTGGCCGCCATCGCAGTTCCGGACGGCCACAGCGCGTTTTCCATTGCCAGAAGTGCACTCAGATTGCCGTGAAGGTCGCCTGCAAACGTGCAGCATTAAATGGTGCTCTATCATTAAACGCATGCATCATCATCATCACAGCACCAACTAATATGACCTGGACCCTGGGCCCTGGTCTGCTCACCGACGGCGTAGACGGGCTCGGCGAGGCGCAGCAGGCGCGGCTCGGCGGCGCACAGCGGCCGCACCGCCTCCGCCAGGCGCAGCAGCAGCGCGCCCAGCGCCGCCTCCTCCGCCACGCACATCCACGCCCACGCCGGCTTCACCATGTTCTGGGTGCTGGATTGACGACGTGTCTGGAATGCCACGTCAAAGCTACAGTGTTCTATTAAACGCTATCTGTGACATCTGGTCACAGCGTACCTAACCCTCACCGAGTTTTACTATATATATCATACGTACACCGCGCGGCTTCTCTATAGCGGTAGCGAAGTAGTGTACGGCTGCTATCGCCTCCACCGGCACGGCGCTGTTCCCGAGCAAGTCCCACGAGGGCGTCCCGCGCACTATGAGCTCAACCGACGACGGGCTGACGGCGTCCTCTATACACACGAGAAAATATTTACTCGAAACTAATGTAGTTAATTGCAGTTTAATAAATTTATTTTTTATACTAAATATTTTGAAAATTTTGAAATACTCTTTCTCACTTTTACAGGTAACCCTAGTGCTTTTTTGAACTCACCACACAAGCTTAATGATCGCATGATAGTTAGCAGTATTTGCTATAGTCGCCAAATACATAGTAAGTTTTATAATACAAAAATTCATTAATTCTTATTAACAATTTAATTTTCTTTTTTTTTATCCTGTGTGCCCTTTGGCAAGGGTTTCCCCAAACAATTATCAATTTTCCCTTTTGAAAAAGTAGCATATAAACGAACCGTCGAAGTTGTTGAGCTCGATCAACTCATGTTGCGCTCGGCGTCGCATGCGCACGGTGTGGATGGCCACTCTGTAGTCCGGGCGGACCTCGCGTCGGCCCACGCTAGAAGCGCTCGCGCCGCCCGGGCCCGCGCCCTGCCCTCCTGGCATACCTGCTGTAGGTACAGACCACTTTCTGTAAGCACTAAGGTATATCATCATCATCATCATCCTATACCAGTCAACTACTGGATAATAGCCACTTCAGTCGATCCTCCAGCCGCTCTCATCCAGTTATTACGTACCAAACACCCGTGAAGAGCATCGTTCCACCTAGTCTGAGGGCGTAGTTGTGTACCATTCCTAGTCTCCGCTCAAGAATACATCCACCCCTACGGTTATCGGCTTAAATAATTGGCCCTCTACTGCTCTAAAATAATCGGCCCTCTACTGGCTATGCTGACTATTAGTTAAAAAATCTTTATTTTGCTAAAACATGAACACAACATGCATTACATCAACTGTAATTATCGGTAAAAAAATTCTGAACTGTTGATGTCTGATGTCAAAAAGCTTTTTTACAAAAAAATAAAACCGCCTTCAAAAACTACAAAATAAAAAAAATAACTTTAGTTTTGGAAGTCGGTGGCTTTGGTCTTGTTTTTTGTTATGTAGATATTGCCACCGACTTCCAAAACTAAAGTTATTTTTTTATTTTGTAGTTTTTGAAGGCGGTTTTATTTTTTTGTAAAAAAGCTTTTTATTTTTCATTTTTTAGTGCTTGTGTGTTAATGTTTGAAATCCTTACAAAAAGCCCTTTCAAACAATACCTCACACGATATATTTAATTTTGAAAAGTAGTAGGAGGGGGGTTGACGTACCCCCAGGGAGGGGGTACGTCAACCCCCCTCCTACTACTTTCCTACTACTCCTACTACAAACAAAAAAAGAA
Organism: Hoplodrina blanda; assembly: GCA_949316365.1. Taxonomy (NCBI): domain Eukaryota; kingdom Metazoa; phylum Arthropoda; class Insecta; order Lepidoptera; family Noctuidae; genus Hoplodrina; species Hoplodrina blanda. The sequence continues at coordinate 960,716 of OX438581.1, read as the reverse complement.
TCATCCAAATCTATTCATAATTGGCTGAGAAATCAGGTAACATACATACAAAAAAAAAAAAAAAACATACTTACGCGCCGAATTGAGAACCTCCTCCTTTTTGAAGTCGGTTGAAAATTGGTTGTTACATAAATGATCTTAATCATAGTCAAATATAGATTTAATATTACAGTCAAAAATGAGAATAACTCAACAAATCAAAGTTTATTACTTGAATCATAATCAAAGATAGGTAACTATAATAATGAAAATAGTTCAAATGTTTCTTATACCAGTCAGGGTTATGTTAATTTAACTGTCAAAAAATCGTTGTGCTGTATTATATGCTTTAACTAACAAAACGTTTTTAATTTTTTTTTTTTAAACCATAACTTACCGTTTCTCAGGTGGTAAGAAGACCACCCAGTCACCAATGGTGGTGAGATGATCTCTTCTAGGTGGTCTCTCACCTAGAAGAGATTAGACTTACATACATATAATTCTACCTGTTACAGCCTGCAGTTTTACAGCGGCCGACGTTGAAGCTGACTCTTTAACCCGTTCTCTAAAAATCACAATCCGCAAATTCATTAGACTACAAAGATATTTCAATAAAGCTCCTAAGTGTTTGTAAAACTCTTACTGAAGGTCCGTAATATAGGCGGAGATACTCCTAGGTGAACGTATCAGAGAACTTGTTCCTCTCAGTCGAAGCTCGCTGATTCCTCGGAGGAAATCCGCGAGAGGCAGTTGGGAGTTTGGCTGCAGTCCTAGTTGTCTACAAAACAAAATCTAAATTCAAATACGGGGGGCTAGTCCCTCGAGAGGATTATACACTGGTTAAAATATTTTTGGAAGCACGAATCCCACTTGAAAAACGATTAGCTACAAACTGGGTGTCGATGGACACCTTAAAACGAGAAGTCCAAACCTGAGACAGGCATCAGCATCCCTGGCGACACTGAGAGCGTCGACGGGCTGCTGACGGGCAGCGCGGATAGCCGCCACCAGTTCTTTAAACTCAAGATACTCCAGCTTCAAGTCGCGATTGACATCGAAGTACCTGAGGAACATTTAACAAGTTTTAGTAAGGTAAAGAACACGTTTTTTTTACCTTCTAGACCCTGCAGGCTGTTAGGCTATAGCTGTAGGCTGCAGTCGACGTAAGCCAAAGACTACGCAAGCTAAATTACGTTTTGACCGCTCATAAAAAGTATATAATTTAATTGTTGATGACTACTACCCAATTAATGGTGTGCAATTAAAGAAGCATATATCAAGCATAAGCTAAAGATGAACCTCTAGATATGAGTTTATACTCACCTAAATATATATCTGCATCGTATTTCTGCTGGTACACCGGTGTGCTGAATGGCAGGCTCTACCGCTGCTGTCCACAACAACAGCTCTAGGAAGGAGAGCCCCCCTCTGCCTGTCGTGTCCGCCGCTCTGTCGAATAACTTGGCTGTCACGGTCTTGCTCATCAATGAAAGGAGGCCATACCAGCTATATCGTGGTCATACCGAACCATATTAAGAGACGAATATCACCCCAAAAATCTAAAGGACCATTCGGGTGAGGTCGAGTCCAAATCCGGGAACCATTTTTTTAGTTTCTAAGTCACCGTTTGAAGTTTAAAAACAAACAGCATGACGTTAAGCTTTATTTTTTTATTTGATAACGAAGGTAGGTACCTAAAGAGACTTTGACATTGAGACCTCTGCCAACCAAGATCGATCATAAATTGTGAGAACACGTGGATGCTCATGTATAGCGCAGGGAACACCATCAGCACGAACTCACGATACATTCTGATTTGATCTGTAATTAAAACCAATGGCATTCAATGTATCATACCGCTGGAAGTATACAGCTTCTTTACAGGTCAGTGTCGACTGGAACTACTGGAAGAGGGGTGCGCGTCTCTATTTTTTTTCGGTTTGGCATCTCGCAGGTCAACCTAAGAGGTTGTCGGCTGCTTAACCGGGCAAAGGCGCGTCTCCTCAGTCGTCTTCCCTATATAGTACATATCAAAAATAATTCTTGTCTGTTTCATGAATGGGAGAGACGGGATGGCTCCTGGCTTGGTTTAGAGGTGGCAGAAGCTAGACCGCTTTTCAAATGCACGATTCCACGTCATATTAACGGGCACACCTTAGTATACTGCTATAAACAGACCTACGTTACTCATATGTTGTAGCGAGCAACAGCTTCATCCGACTCCATGCACCCACAATACGGAGTACCGTGCCACTACTCCACTAAAACATAAGATAGAAGGTTAGTTAACCGTCTCGGTTGTAACCAGCAGCTTGCAGCAACTGAAGGTTGGGCGACACCATGGCCACCGCACCGCCAGCCACGTCCACCCCGACCACAACGTTCTCTTCGCAGATCTCGACTAGCGCGCCACTTTCTATCTCCTAACAGATAAGCCATTTTAATCACATCGATGATGAACTTGGTTCTTTTATCTTTTTAGCAAATCATCAATATTGAAAAATATTCAGTACCATATCCTTGTCAGGATCTTTACCATCGCTAATGGCCATGAGAGCGAACAGAAGTATCTCAGGACTGCGGAGGGTGGAGTGGGCACGTTGTCGCTCCAGCTCCGCTGCGTTTAGCCACTGCAGCCGGTTCCGCACACCCTGCGGAGGTCAGAAACTCTTCAACAAACAATCCGATTTAATAATTTCTATCGATACAGAAAACTACACCAGCGATTTTGGGTTAGCCATTTGCAATTTTCGTCGGCGTGTTTCAACCCAGCAGCTCATTTACTGTCGAGCTGGTAGGTATACAAGTAAGCAATGGCTGCTATTTATACATAATGTACTGATTGATTGATTAAGACAATGCTATACGAGCGAATAAGCCTAGTACTTGGTATAAAATAAAATCGTAGGTACTCAAAACTAAAGAAAAGTCTAGATAGGCCCTCAACTTAGGTTGATGGGAGTAGGTTTTCGGCTTTTCGGTCTAAATACTAACAGCTTTATACTTCATCCTCTTCTTGGTGTCGGGTTTGACAGCTGCCTTGTACACGGCATGGTACACGCACTGCTGGACATGGTTCGGTATCCAGATCTTGTAGACCCGGATGGGGTGGCAGGTGGTACCTGTGTCCGAGCCGAATAACTGTAGGATAATTAAATTATTTGCAGGAATAATAACAGGAAAACATTGAAGATGAAAATGGAGATGTACCTAAAAGGGCAATGCGGAGTAATCGCAATTTAAGCGGTAATTAATACCTACAACACCTATTATTCGATTCAATCGTCCATCCCATACGCACTTGGTAGCGGAAACTGTAAAACTAAACAGGCAGAATACGAGGCAGTTGTGTTATGGTGGAGCTTGACCTAGACGGCCCCTGTATCAAAATGAGTTGGGGGGGGCCTTCTACCAAACTGCGGTTTCGGGTTAGAGGCCCCTGTAGGAGGAGGACCCCGTCTCTTTGATACGGCTGATACGACGGTAACTAATGCCCCTGACACAATAGGATCCGTTTGTTCCAAGCTAGCTGGCAAATGTAGACATCCTCTAAGGGTAGGCCAAGGTATCCATTGCGTAACATAGCAATGGATGCAGCTCCGGAACAAGGGAGAGAAACAGAATTGTAAGCCCAGGCTGTTTCACTGCGCCATCAGAGCTACGAAGAACAGCAGCACAGGGTGGGTAGATATCTATCACTAGCCTAGTAGTAATTTCTGTTAAAATACTGTGCCCAGGATGCCCTTCTCCCTCAGAAAGCGTCAATTCAGATAGGTACCTCAAAATATATTTTTTGAGTCGTCATTCTCCAACAATTCTTTTCACATTTACTGGATGGTAACCATGTTTCTCCGCTTGCTTCTTTGGTGAAGAGGTAAGTTCGGTCGTTGGGACAATACACCAAAAGGGAAACGACATCACACAAATCTTTATAATTCTTGAACATTTTAGAACAATATAAATTTTACTAAATAATAACGGAAACTACAAAAATGCTTTTGCATATGTAGGTAAATATAGATTTGTACAAAATAAAATAGAAAAAAGTCCGTTTATGACGGAATCATCTTCTTGGTGATTTCAAAGACTTATAATAATTATTATTGTCGTTAGGTATTATAATAATAATTACGTTCTGGCGATTTGAGCATTCGATTTGAAACCCACTCCTTGTGCACTTTCTTGTGACGAGAGGATTTGGCAGAATGTTATTGATAACGGTTGGTACACAGCTCTTCTTTTTAAATTTTGAGAGCAAACGGACAAGTACCAATTTAGTAAAACAAGGTTTTATTAAAAAATGCTGTTCTGTCAGAAAAAATATAAATAACTAGCTTTTGCCCGCGACTTATCGCAGACGAAGTCGAAGTCGAATAAAAAGTAGCCTATGTCCTTTGTTGGGGTTCACACTTACCCTGTACCAAATTTCACACAAATCGGTTCAGTAGTTTAGGCGTGAAGAAAAAACAGACAGACAGACAGAGTTATTTTCGCATTTATAATATTAGTTAGGATTATACTCACTTAAAATTTAAAAACACTGGAGGTCTTCTATTTTTATACCTACCTACTTAACACAATAAAATTGTGCACCCTAATAAAATCATACTATTTCATTTCATTTTTGACACAGCCATCGTCTATGCAGCCACCTACAGTGCCTGCCTACACTGCCTACCCCTTCGGATGTATCCCATATTATTAGATTACTTGAACACAGACTTGAAAATAGCGCCATCTGTGAATGCGGTGAATAGTGTTGTACTGAGAAAAATTATCGAATCTTTTCTAAATAAACATTTAACATAAAGCCGTTCGAAAAAACATGAACAAAACTATTTCCATGCTATCTTGTATTTTATTTTATAATGTTTGACTTGGGTACATGGGTATTTCATAAATATCACAATAGATGTCACTAAATTTGGAAGTAAAGCAAAGGACGATAAAACAAATTAAAAAAGGCAAATAAAACTCAAATTTTACATTACTTCATTATATTTCAGTACAGCATCTCATTAAAATTTGGCTGTAATCTATTGTACGTACATTGCGTATTCCATTCATTGAAGTCAGGTATATTGATTCGGTTGTGCTATAGCATAGCACTATGGTGGTGTATATAGTGACGTAGCGATCACGCCACCTTCTTCATTTCTATTCTAGCTCTGTGATTGGTCGCAAAGTGTAATCCCCCACCCCAAACAAAAATACGACACATTCAACACGTTTAGTGCTGTCAGCTTGAAACGATTTTCTACTCGATTACAATATTAAGTGATAATTGATACATTTTGTTTTACAAAGGTTCCTTACTGTGTTTGAATGGTTTAAAGTGTTTTATAATACCTTCAACAAACTTTATCAGTTGCTGGCAGAACTAAAGCGCCTGAAATCACGTTGAAATGTGCACAAAGTTCTGCGTTAAAGTCCAAAATCGATTACATCGCTCTAGTGTCAAATTGTAAAGCAGAGGACAACCCTAACTAGTTCGGATTTGATTTGCTGGACGTTGGAATCCCGCTAGTGTTTACCTCAAATTTATTTGAAAATTTGGTGATAATTTACAAGTGTAATATACGCAGTGGACCTGTAAGAACACTGGGTGAGTATTTCACTTCAATCATTTGTTATTAACGCTTTACGGAATTTATAGACCGATCGCAAAAATATAACCTAAAAGAAAATTCTGTACGAGATTTCTTATCCGAATTTGCCGGTTTTACTTGCTCCTAAGTTAAAATCTTTCCGAAAAACAAATTTAATATTAAATTTAAACAAATTTTGTGATATTATCTTGGTATTCTGACCCTTACTTTTGTTATAAATACCCCCATACATCAAGTAAGTATTGTAGGTACCAAAATTTCTTCATCGCATTACCTAATTAATTTTAATATAACGGGAGTGGTTTCACGTGTGGAATCTTAACTAAAAATAATTTCAAATAACCGTAATCCGTTTTCTGCCTTGCTTTATTCAATACTATTTTTATTTTAAAATCCCACATTTAAATCGGATCGCTTGTGTTATTCTGTGTACAAAACTATTATTGTTTTGTAATATTTATCAAAACAAAACATTAGATAAGATAATCAATACCTAAGGAAGATTATATATAATTCCTAAACTATTTGTAATCACATTATTTCTTTTAATGCTGTAGGTACCTATACTTACCTACCCACAGAATATTGTTTTAATACTATACCTATTTAAATAATTTTAAACCATTTTAAAATAATTTAAATCAAACTGGTTTTTACTGAATGAATCAATGAATAAGATCTAAGATAATGTTCACCACATTTTTTTCTTGTAAAGTTTGATAATGATGTGCTGAACTCTATACAGCCAGGTAAACTTCATCTGGTGACACATGCATTGTTGTACAGTAGGCACTTAACAATATTTTCTTGATAAGGAATTGTATTTTTATCATTTTATAAATAACATTAAAACACATATTACTAGTCTGTGTGAAACCTACTTATATTGTTATAAGTAGATGCATTATGTATTAAAGCGTGCCTCAGTTGATAAGGCAAAGCCAATATATTTCCATATAGTCACTAGGGCCCGATCCACCCAATGTTAAAACACCAACCAGGTAGCTATCAATTTTCATACATTATAATATACACAACTTTTATTAAGGGACATAGTACGAAATGTGAAAAAAAAAAACAGCTGATCCATACAATTTGATCGTAATGTAGTACAATTATTGTATGGATCAGTACATATTTGGTAAACCAATTGAATAACAGCTTCAATAATATGATATTCTGAATAATGGAAGCTAATAAAAATAAATATAAATAACCTATAGATGTTTCTAAATTAAAATTTTAAAGTAAAATATTTACAACTTACATAATATGTTACTTCATCATTATAAATTGACCTCCCAACCATTAACATAACAATAGAATTTAATGAAGTTTCATGAAAAAAAAGTCCTTGAAATTTTTTCTTGAATAAATACCTACTGGGGTTAATAAACCGTTGTATTTTATTTTTTGTAAATGTTATTATAATAATGTTTACTTTAAAATTTGTTTTATTCATGTAAATGACCCTTTAACTTTATACAGTGAATGAGCAATCTTTAAGTGTGAATTGACGCTGACAATGATTTGTTCTTAGTGGGATCAGTTGAGGAAATTGCCATGCACCAATGGGTATGAACAGTTTATGAAATAATAAAATCAAGAAATAATAAAAACAGTACTAAGATATCTACTTGTACTAGATATTAAAACTGAAGAGTTTTTTTGTTTGTTTAAACTCATTTAACTCTGGAAGTCCCAGTCGGTTTCATTAAATCTTTTTGTGTGTTAGCCAGATTAATGAGTTGCGTCTTAACAAGATACCGTGGCCCCGGAACGTAAAGAGCAACAGAAGGAACAGGGTGGTTTTTTAGTCAGTAAAAGTCTGACAGTCCCTTCCGCCCCACCCAGGGCGGAAGGAGTCATTTGATGATTTTTACCACCTAAAAAAAAACCAGATTAATGAGGAATATAGGCTATATAGGCTATACATATAACTTACAAACGACCCACGGGATCGGAGTAGTAGGCAAAGTCGTAAGTTAACGCGGATGGAAAAAACTCGCGGAAGAAGTCGCGGGCAGAACCTAGTTCTGTGTATAAACAGACAACACCTCTTTTTGAAAGAACATCCTCCAACCGCTCCAAGTAAACATCAGACGGCAATTGGGAAGATGACAGCATTTACCAATAATTCCAAGACATAACTTCTCTAAAGAAACACTTTATTTTAGCCCTGGAAACTTGATTAATTTTCAATTAACTGTAAAATTTGATTTTGAATTGCTTTCAAATTAATAAATAGGCGTTTTGACAGGTCCTAAAAAGTACGTCAATTGACTGTGGTGTCATCTACCCTATTCGTCACAACCGGGGAGAGATCAGGCGCAGGACCAACAACGGCTTTACGTGCTTTCTGAGGCACGGGGGTGTCGTGTCACACGACCTACTTCCAAACTCCGGGCTGCTACTGAGAAATACCTAACGGAAAAACCCAATTTCTCTTTTTACCCGAGCTGGAAATCGAACCCAGGGACCCCGCGCTCATCAGTCGCGCTTTCGACCACAAAACCAACGGGCTATCGAAAACAATATTAATCGCATACCTACGACGATACGCACTACGAGATACAGTTGTTAGTGTTGTTACTTCAGCCCACATAATGTAAAGTAGTGTTGTGCGTGTTCGCACGGCAGGGTCACGCAAGGCCGTGGACTTCGCACTTCCCGCTCAAGTCCCCCAAATTGAGCTCATCACGCGTCGTATGCGCACGTGGCGTCGTCGTCGCTGGAGATCAGACGATCACACCTGGTGTTTACAGGGAAAATTATGTACGCAGTAACCATAACAAGATGATCGTTCTTGTAGCCAGTAGGGGAAAGACAAAGGAAATGTAATTACGTAAATGCTATTATTACCTCGTTTAGTCCAGGTGATAGCATAGCATTGTATGGTGAAGTAGACAGTTTTCATAACCCCCGCCGCCGCCGCAAACGCGACGGGGTGTTACAAGTTTGACGTGTGGGGGTGTGGGGGTGTGTTTGTCTGTGGCATCATAGCTCCCGAACGAATGAACCGATTTCGATATAGCCTTTTTTTTTGAAGGATGAATTAGTCGGGAGTGTTCTTAGCTATGTTTGACGAAAATCGGTCGAAGATGGCCGCTGTCGAGGGTATTTTAAATTTATTTTTTTAAATTATGGATCATGTTTCTTTTATTTTAATGACGTAGTTATGAGAAGATATCATTTCTACAATAGCTTAATAGCTCGGACTTCGATTTTGCATACTTTGGTCAGCCAACTTCACGAGAACCCAAATCCTAATCTATAAAACAATATTTTAATTTAACATTCTAACGAGGCATTTTATAATTATCACCTATCTTGAAAACATATTATGAAATGTCTAGCGACTCAGTATTGTAGTAAGTATTTATAGAGTAGGTACTTACGTATTGTAGTAAGTATATAAAGAGTACCCTATTCCCGTTAGTGGATTGCGTAGCTAGTTAGCTACAGGATGTAGAGTACTGCCTGGTGATCGATAAAAATCACCAAATATATTTTATTTATATACCAGTTACATGTAAACAAAGTAATTTAAAAACTGGTTTATTTTTTTTCACTAAGTGGTCTGCCTTCGTCTGTTTAAAATCTTTGTGACTAGAAAAATCCTATTCTGTAGTCTTTGTAGTAAAAACCGGTTAATTGGTAGGTACTTTTTCTTGTTTTAGACAAAATAACTACCGGTTATTTTCCTCTCCAGAGTCTCCATTAATTGCTTATTAAATCTTTTTAATTACCTATTCACTCGCTGATCGCTCACTTAAGCTTACCTTGCTATTTATTTTTTATTATTTTCATTGTTCCACTCGAAAGATATCTGAAGCAAAAAATGTCCTATTAAAATTGGACTTTGAATTCGTTTTTGTAAATTAGCGTAGTAACCTACAAACAGTTAATGATTTTTGTTACGACATCCTTGTCAATTTTGTTTTGTACTTTTGTATCCTTCCCGTTTCTGCTGATTATAATAATTAATAAGTTATAGGTAACTCTGTGTCGTAATAGCCCAGAGGTTAAAGCGCCCGTCTTTTATGCCTGAAGTTGTGGATTCAATCAATAAGACTTTCAATTCATAAGTAGGTACTTTCTAAGTTTATTTTGGACATCATTGACAGTGGTGAAAGAAAACATCGTGAGGAAACCTGGAATTGATATGTCTGTAAATCGTTAATCCGCCTTGAGCAAACGTGGTGATCAATGCTCGTGCCTTCTCTGTATGAGAAGAGGCCTTTGCCTTGCTGTGGGACAGTAATAGGCTGGTATTATTTTCGAGTAGGTAGCTCAAGACGAAAGAAAAAGGAAACTAGGTAGGTAGGTACTTTACTTAGAAACAAAACCATTCAATTCTATTGAAACCATTTATATGTCTCGCTTCCACCAAATCTACTTAGGTACCCTGTAAGAAAATCTATTTGTATTGTACATTTGTACCTATATTCTTCAAAAACTGTCACCAGCCTTCCGACTGTCACTAATGGATAGTGCTCATACCATGAACATCAAAATGGCGGAATGTAAAGGGTCAACAAACTTGGTAAAAGCTTCAGTACACAGAAGCTTTTAAATCTCACTCCCGTCGGGGGCAACCTCAATAAAATATGTATTGCTACTGTTGCTTGTATAAATTTCATAAGTACACAGCAACTCTTCTTTTATTGATATTGTCTTTGCTTTTTTATAAATAAGATTTAATAGCTCAGTAAGTACACGTTATGGATAGTCTGGAAAACAAGGTTCAAACTATTTATTATGTAGTTACTTCAACAAAATTCTTTCGTTTCATTGCACGCAATCTGCTTGACCGTTTCGCTTGACAAATTAACAAAATCAGGGTGACTGGACGAAAGCGAACACAACGATGTTGGAAGGTTTGTAAGGTAAAACTCGATAAAGACTGATCTTCAGTATTCTTCCAGTCTTCATTATCCTACAGAAATGTTTGGTAAAACAATCACATTGTAAATGCGCATTCTTCTGTCATTACCATTGCAATAAATGTTTCTTTCGCCTCATAACATCAGCAATTTACTTGTAACTGATCAGTCAATTAACATTCTCTCCCTTTCGCACAGAAATAGACTGAACTCTTGAACAGACAGTTTAAGAGGTATGAAGGTAGACAGCTATTTTTAGTGTTCCGCATCGTAATTGGAAAAACGGCACGTTTATGGAACACTTTTCATATCTTGTTCGCGTTTTAGCATCTTGTTTCCAGGAAAAAATGTATTTTAGTTCATTAATAGGTAGACAGTATTGAAGGAAATTATGAAGGCATTTGGCATTTTATTGTACTCTGTACAATAAGATACTGTTTGAGTACACTTTGTGTTTGTACGTATGTCCGGTCCTCAAGATAATGCGCGCGCCGAGGCCATTATCTCATCGGACGAGATGTTTTTGTCGGAAGACGCCCTTCCACGTTCAGTACAAAGTACGCTCACACATCAGGCGAGCAGCCTTTATCTGCGACCCACTTGTCTCTCGATAAACACCCGCAGACCCGAGCGTCTACCTGATAAACTATTGTTTGTGTCAAGACAATGTCGATGATAAAGGACAACGTGTTAACTCCAATTTATTTGTCACGATTATTAAGACGTGATTTCTGAGTCATAAGCTACACCTCAAGCCTCTTAAAGTAATAATAAATCTTTATTGACTTTTATAAGATTTTGTTGATTCCTTTCAGAATTGTCATTATGGTCGATTTGTAATCCCAGATCACAGAATAACCAGAATCCAACCTTCCTAACAGTGTTCAAAATTCTTACCTACTTTCATAGGGCTGTCACTCGGTACTTTGACTTACGCACGGACGGTCATGAATGGCCGAAACTACCTATAATGTTTCCTTCCTTGTTTTACTATTTTACGAACGTAAGTAGATAGGTGGTAGGTAGGTACCTACCTACTTAAGGTAGGTACCTACTACCTATCTAATAGAAAAGGCCAAATGAAATCTTAAGACGACTTACAAATATACTTCGGTAGGTAGGTACTATTCTACAAATCTACTAAAACAAAAATACGAAACGAATAATACGTCAATATACCTACACTATTTTTTTAGATCACCAATTTTATAGTTTTGCTAAACATTTAATTTACTTACTTCGATATTTTAAGAAGATTAGGATAATAATAGTGGGTATGTATTATGATTAAATAAATAAATAGGTAAGCAGGTGGTACTTATGTACATAATAAATCATACTATGAAGTAGATACACATACATTGATAGGTACATACATTGCTTACTTTCTTGAAGTTGATTAATCAAATTACTTTGACTTACTCACGGACGGTCATGGCGAAACTACCTATAATGTTTCCTTCCTTGTTTTACTATTTCACGAACGTAAGTTAAGTAGGTACCTACCTATCTAATAGAAAAGGCCAAATGGAATCTTACTAAGACGACTTACAAATATACTTTGGTAGGTAGGTATACTATTCTACAAACCTACCTACTAAAACAAAAATACGAAACGAATCTTAATACGTCAATATACCTAAGTAGGTATATTAACGTATTATTCATTTCGTATTTTGATTTTAAATAATTTGTTATGTAGGTACCTATACATGGATATACAAAAAAACAAGTCTCTTTGTTATTTCGACCATTATTTGTACACACAGTGCAACAGTTTGGCATCTTTAAAAACAATTTAACAAACGCGTCTAAATAAATATAGTAACTGTTCTGTGTCCGCGTCGTACCCGACCGCTGTCGCTGGCACACCTTAAGTTTGTCCGCTAGCTGAGCCGACTCAAACCGGTTTGTACCCGAGCGGGCGCCGGCGCACTCCCCGCGCGCCTTGTCAGTGACAGGTCACGCACACATAGCTGCGCGTGTAGTAGTGTACCTACGCACGGGCGTTAGTATGAAACTTGGCTTCTGGTTGTTCTGTGCCCAGATTCTCGATTCGTCATTGACAACGAATCACTCTCTATTTACTGTGGCAGGTTTCTCCATTAGTAATTTTTAGGAATTGAGCCCTTTTAATGGCTTTAGGATCGCTTCCGTTATAGTACCTATTAGAACAAATCCGGTAATATGTGGATGTTTTGTAACACCTACTCTTCGGAGTATATCCATATTTTTTCCATGTCAAAGCCATGGGTCCCACAACCGCCGGCTCCTTTGGCCAGACAACATTATCATCATTATCACCAACATGTCAGCAGTTATCTGGTGCTCTGCCGTCGCCTGTTCCGACGATCCTCCGATAGGCAGCTGACCTTCGATGGTTATCACACAGTCTACAGTTCGTTGTTGACACATCAAGTTATTTATATGTTTATTTATCACATGGAGGAGGAACACGGAAGCGGTGTGTGTCTGTTGCTGTTATCTATGAGGTTTCATACTAAATAACTTGTCAATGATATACCTACCTAGTAAAAATTTGTGTAACCACTTGAAGAAATGTCCACTTTTAAGTCAAATTAAATTGCCAACGTCCAAATTCTCAAACACAGCTTATTTCAAGTTGTTTTGTGGGTCTGCCTCTGGCACTGATGCTTATTTAAGAATGAACATTTTAATGTTAAGTAAAATACATATTTAAAACATCATCTTCGATCTAAAACCAATCAGTTATACATTAACCTTAATTATAACAAATAAATAGATTCTTAGATTGTATCAAACACTCTTAAAATGGATTCACTGCATGATTCTTAACCCCAAGAAATGACATTATTATTCGGTTTATAAAAAAAGCAGCTCAGTCTGAACCAGAGTCTTTGACCATGTAGGTTTTGCACTTTTGTATGCATTTTTTTATACTGGATGAAAAATGATAACTTTCTGGGGACTTTACAATTATGTACTAAATCTATTGTAAAACTTTTCGTTACAATGTCCCTTCCACCTCGTATACTCCATAGCAACAAAGAAACATATAGGTACCTACCATCTTAATATATTATGAGCCAGTCGTTGCAGTGGAGTTAATAAATAACACGTTCAATGCAGTCGTCCCCCTCCCCATAAAGCATACTCCACGATAAGCCACGTCTTAAGTTGAGCTCGAGATAGATATACGAGTAACATTACAGACTCTATTCATTAGGCTTTAGATCTCTATTATCATCGGATGAATCAGAGATGTAATCCTCCGCGTGTCTATTGAACTATTTTCTGTTCTCGATTTCTATCATCGTGTTAGTATTATAGGGCAAGCCTTAATTGGCAATGAGAACCATTAATTATGTTAACATAATTAATGGTTTATATAACTAACATAACACAATTTAGGAAACTCATTGAAGAGGAGACTCGACTCAAAAAGTGGCCTTATTATATTACATAAGGTAACGAATTGACTAAGTATACGTGGTGGAAGTAACATAGTAACAAATTAAAAGCTTTTACTATGGATTAGTACATGGTACTTGACAGACATTGAATTTGTTTACAATTTTTTATCACTGGTCCTTTGGAACGTAGACCATTTTTGTTTACGGTCGAATGGCCCGTTCAGATTAAATACCCTTTATAAAAGTGTTTCACCCTGTATACTTATTACATAATTCGTTACATTATGTAATAAGGCTTTTTAAGACAAGTCTTTCAATGAGTTACCCTAACTTGTAGGGATCGTTGTTTTTGAAAACCAAAAAAAAAATCAAAAGCGCAAATCGAAAGTATTTTTCCACATCCACAATATCTCAGTCAGATTTCAAAATAAAAGCCAAACTGGTTGTCGATATCAATCAGGCATCAGTCCCGTTTCCCAATACGTCCTTCCAACTGTGTAATTTGTGATTTTACTTCCCACATTTTTATCTTTTGCTCGCATCTTCGCATCAATATCTTACGTTCACTTTCAATTATTGACGTTTTGTAACTTGTTCTGAATGTTTGATTTAGAATTGAATCACTAATTTGGTATGTGTCAAAATTTATGAACAGGGCATGTAAAAATGCAGAATAATTATAGCATATGAAAAAAAAAACCGTTTTGAAACCATTATAAGCTATACAGGCAGGAATTGCAACTTCTTTTAACAATGTTTCGAGTGTGTCAATTCTTTTAAATCAATCTAAATAGGTTTCAAAATTATTAGACACCTCAAACGACCACAAAATAGCAATGAATGGCAATGTAGCAGAAAGATAATATTGTTGTTGTCTGTAAACCAGATTGCTTGTTCCACTGAACTAGCAAAAAAACAAAAATATCTTCCATCATCTATCTCCCTAACCGAAGAACTGTACAAATAACAAGAAACATGCAAGCGTGTTGAATACAAACTTATCTCTTAAGCTAGGTCTTTCAGCACGCGTCGCGCAAACTGTGTCAAGGGGCGAAAGTTCACACAGACACGCGTCTCACGAGTACTTTGGACCGGGTGCAGTGCAGACTGACATATGACTTGACATGACCGTTACCTCGCCGTACCCGGACCATGTTTACTGACACACATAGATTACACGAAGTAACAATCCTTGGAGTTTGTACTTCCAAAGATACTGTGTGCCATATTGTTTGTTATCTGGATGATCGATTTGTGTTTTGAGAAATGTTAAATGGACTTTGTAACGATCGAGGAAAAGCTGTGTCTATCATTTTGAGTAGGTACCTACTCACTGATATGTAGAACGTTTTTGCAAGGTAATACAATTTGATTGTGTGTCGCTTTGTCGTCTACTACCCCATTAGCCATTGAGACGCCATGCCCTTTAGCTAGATAGCAATTTCCTGCACCCAACATTTCAACCCCAATTACGGCGTATCGCTTCGGCATTGGAAACTTTAACTGCCAACCGGATGCCCACATAAAGTGACCGCCATACAAATTATCTTGTGGGGGATGTAAACGAGAGAACAGTACACCCATATTTGATTGCATTGGAAGTAACGCCCGTCCCGTCTATTCTCGTCCGGGACTACGGACTTCGCCCCCAGAATCGAGCCCGGCCATTATCCCATCGTCCCGTCTGCGCGCGAGTCGCTTTCCGGCGACTGCCATCCGTTTGTAGGGCGACCAGACGAAGGGTCCGTACTGAGAATACTGAGATCTGAACTAAAATTATTCATGCTTTATTTTTTTGTATCACTGACTATCTGACGAATTTTCAATAACGGATATTCAAAAGGAAATTAGCAAACGTATTTCAAATTGGAATTTAACTACAAGTTACAAATATTGTTGCCATAATTAATTAACCCCAACGAGCAGTTGAGCGCGCTCGTTGAACTTCCACCGCAGGACTATTTTGTAATTGACATTCGAAAACCGCTAACATTCATATTTATGATTGTTCCTAGTATCGTATATTCTGTTTATTTGCTATTTGATCATTGTGTAAATTCCGAATCAATAGTTTATCTATGTTGGGAGGTCTGTGTGCAAGCAGTACTAATTAGCTATATAAAGTTAGGTAGTAACGTGACGCAACTTAGAACTTAAGTTGTCTAGCGAACAACATTATGCTTCCCGTTTCCGTGGCCGACGAGAACTCGTAAGGAGATTCATAAATGCGGCCTTGCCGATGGTATTAAAAAACTTCGTTTTATGAATACACTTTAGTGGCAATAACATAGTTCGTTACCAAGTTTTTGTTACTATCTTCAGTTCAGTAATCTTTGATATCATTTACCTAGACAGGTGTTTTGTTTGAAAACATCTTTTGTTACTTTTCACTATCACACACAGTCATCTTATATGCGCGAATCATTCACCCGCAATGATTCATTCAATTAGAATGAAATGAACCGCCGCTTGATATCTTGGCGGTCTGTTTACGAATGTTGATGCTGAATGAGCTTATTCATGGAAGCAATTAGGCCATTCCCAGATTGAATTGCGTCACTCATTCATTGATCCGGAATTGCATTTCCTTGTTTAGTGCACTTTGAATATATCGTCATTTTATAGTGATTGATAGACCAAAGGTCTCCTAGTTCGATGTTTAATTAACACTATTTTGCTCTGGCTATTCTGGTTGAATAAAATATAACGTGGATTTCCATACAAAACATAATTACATCCAGTTCTCATCGCTAAGCACATATGACATAAGACTCAAATAACTTACAATTACATACAACATGCGCGTCATAAAAAAAAACAAAAGAGCTAATCAGTAAGAGCAAAGTCCGCAATATGTAC
The DNA here is from genome assembly GCA_949316365.1 of Hoplodrina blanda. Taxonomy (NCBI): domain Eukaryota; kingdom Metazoa; phylum Arthropoda; class Insecta; order Lepidoptera; family Noctuidae; genus Hoplodrina; species Hoplodrina blanda. The sequence goes on along the minus strand of OX438581.1, from coordinate 943,988 downwards.
ATATATCCACTAACGACAAAGCATCATGGTCACTGCACACGGAGCGTGCTTAGGTCATTCTGCCGCACGTTTTGCCCATTGTCTCACGTGTGTAGGAGTCTTTATAACACAACAAATAACTTGTCATCTTATATCCTCTACATCATTAGCTCTTATATCATCGTGTTAAAGTTCACATTAGGTTGACGCCTTCCGCAGGATGTCCCGATTTGTTGTTAGGGCATTATTTTATTCACAGATCTGCTACAGTAATGATGAATAATCGACTTCTGTTACTGAAGCTTATTTTAACGCAGTGGATCTCTGTTATCAGTATCCGCCTAATTGGGCTGTATCATTACTTCATCATTAACCATCTCAGGAGGATAATGTTTGTAGCGCAAAACGTTACCAAGATCAAAGAAATAAGAGCCAATCATAATGCGGTTACTTTTCATTATATTGAATACAAAACCAGCAGAGCCGTGTTCGGGGGGCATATTATTTTACAATATTTATTAATTTAATAAATTTTATATAAGTAAGTTGAAAATAGCATCGAACTCGAGGGGCTGTTTCACGAACCTTCTTTTAGACTCTGACGTCACCAAGTGAAGACTCAATATCTTTCTTGTTCATGAACTCGTATTTTTCTTAGATGTTGACTCATTCGTGATTATATCGTACTCCGCCTACGAGTTATTGGATTTTTTGATCTGACAAGAGTACTAGTGAAGATCAATCACTAGCCAAATCTACCAAAGTTGTAAAATTCATCATGAGCGTAGTAAGACTTTTATTAAAGGTTAACTTATTCAAAAACACTGTTTAAATATGGAATACAATTACCAACTTGGGACTGGTAAAAAAAAAATAATATGGATGGATATGAAATTGACTTCTTCTTATTGTTCTCTTTAATAATTTTACCATTGTCCTGCTATATCTGCACACTTGCTTCAAAGCCAAAGCCACTTCACCTTCAGTGTTCAAATTAAAAGGAACGTGCACCTTGTTACGTATCGTATGATGTTGATGGGACCTTCCATAACACGATGTGTCAGCTACGTCTACATTCGAAATTTGATTAATGGAATCGGGTTGGACGGTCGTCTGAGTGCAGATGCACTGAGCTATGGAAATGTTTACTGTTGACGCCGCGCGCCAGTGTCAACGTCTGGCAAACCTTTCATGCTTAAAAGAATCGGAAAGCGTCCTGACGAATTTGCATTGACAATCTTCCTAGTGTAGAAAAGACATGTGGCATGTCTTACAAACCTCTACTTCATTCCCTATTGAAGCTTTGTTATCAGAATACAATGTCACGGTTTATCATAAAAGCGATATGATGTCTCCAATTATAATTATCAGTACATAATTGTTTAACGACAATTGATATGGCTGGAAGCTCATTCCTCTAGAATTATTCTCTTTGTACTGACTGATTGCTTCATAATCATTTAAACACATGATGATGTGAAGTTTGTTGTCACAATTGACTCTGTAATGTAGCTAGTTGTCGTAACTCCAACTTGTAATCACGAGAATATATCAGCCCATCATTATGTGAAGTAAATTACGTATTATGAGGCTTAAGGTTGTTTCCTAACGCGACTTATTGTTTTCGCTAAAATTATGCGTCCAAGGCAAGATCAATCAGCTTAAATGGCAGTTCTGAAGTCATTTCGAAAGGTGTAGTTAAAAAGGTAAATATTTTTATGCGTAACAGAAATGCGGTGACGTAGGGAGCCTGGATGATGTAGCAACAGTCACGACCACGTGGGGCCGCGCGATCACGCCACCGTGTCTACCACGGGCGCCTAATTCACTTCTCTCCGAATTACAACCTTCCTCAACTGTCCGATTCTTTCAAACGAGATTAGTGTTTTTCGTCCGCGTGAGAAACAAGATGAGTTCGCCACACGTGGTACAGGCCCTTTACCGGTTCCACGTCACTGCTGCTTTTCGAGTTTCGACTCAGTTTCCGAACGCGCACCGCGCCGGCCGGACACACCGTGCGTTTGGTTAACGTCATCAAAAAAAGTTATTTTTTATTCTCTCTTGTATCAGTGGCTGTGATAGTCGTTAAGTGATATTTTGTATAGTTCTAGGTTACAGTTACTGTTAATCCGGTAAGTTTAATTAGTTTATTTGGGGCATGTGTTACCACGTCAAGTACAAAGTTTAACCGCGTTATGAACAGTTATACCCTGTGTGTAGGGGTTCTTAGAAACAACATCGTATTAGAAATTTTAGAATAGGTATCGAGCTAATACTCATGTTATCATGAGGATGCGTAAACAAACTACATTATATTATAGCAGTGAACGTGCACCGCGTTGTAGATAGCGATCTTTCTGCACCTGACTTTTATTTGCAATTGAATAAAAAGTTAACAAAGAAGTAACGGTGATTGGTTTTACTTTTCCTGGTAAGCCTTCACTTGGAACTTTCACATTTGAATCTAATTTTTGCTGCGTAATCTCACAGTAGTTTTTGCGGGTGGATAGAAAAAAATATTTTTTTGAAAATTATATCTTAACTGAAATCAAGCAGTTACCTAGTTACCCTCAATTTGAATCGTTACATTTCATATGAGAGTAATTCATAATTTGTAAAAAAAAACCGACATCAATTCGCCGGTTTTCCCCTTACCTTACAAATGTCATGATTAACAAGCGATTAATTACATTTCGAACATTCTAGAGTTTTACGAAAGGATCTAATCATTGAGCATATGATACAATGACCCCATTACTATATAATTATCATGAATATCATTGACTTGCGTTTATTAAAACAAAGGCATACATCTTCTGAGGTCAATAGCTTGCTAAAATTAGAAGACATAGTCATCTGGAGTTCCGTTTTACGATAAATTATAGCAATGTTGTATTTCTATAAATATACATCACCTGCTCGGTACTCTTATCGTTGTGTAAATATTTTAACACGCTCCACGTTTTTGTTGTGAAGTGGTCCACACGTTGCAATGGCTTCTGTAGTTGTACGTAATGGTTACGTTGAAGTATGTTAGTAAATATTGATGCTTTTATGTTCTGCTTTTTAATTTCTCCCTCTTTCTGACAAGGTTTAATTGTTTTTATAATAGTCTCTTTTTACATCTATGTCGTTTGATTCGGCTACTTCCCCGACTTTTCTTATTTTCCTGTTCAGTTGAACAGATGATTCTTTATCCAAGGCTTTCACTATAATAGCTGCTGGCGTCAAAACCATTGCTTTCTCACATTTTGCGGTTGCAGCATCCCGCTTTTTTACATCTATGTTATACATCATCTCAGAGTTCACTTCTTAGTTCCTAGCATCTTTTTCAAAGTCTATCATTATATTCTTTAGTCTTCTACCAACATTGCCTTCTAGCAGCATGAGTTTCTTTCTGCAACTTGTTAGCTATTTACAGTTTTTGTTTAATTAACTAGATATTACTTACCCATTCGGCCCATTCCTCCTCCACACTTTGTAAGCTCGACTTGCTTTATCTTAGTTTTTACATCATGAGCCTCTTTTTTCTTTACTTTACTTTGTTCTAACTTCTCCATTGTTAACCTATATTATTATAAGTAGGATATCACAAGGTTTGCTTTCATTCAGAATTTATAAATATATTACTAACATACAAATAAAGCTATATTTACAAACAAAGCAGCCGTTACGATAACAGTAAAAACTTACTAATTCGTACTTGACCAAGTTTTAATTAAATCGTCACAATGTCGTTACTATTGTCATCTAAGCGAAGTTCATACATAAATTCATATGTATTGTTTAAATAACTCATTACTGAGTCGAATCACTTTTTCATCGGGTACTCAGCGGTTGAGCGTAAATATTCCAATATACTTTCTTGCAGTGTAACTTTTTCTGCTATGTTTGCGTCTATGTCAATTTCGAGGTTATTTCCGAGGTTTTCCTTGCTGAGACTTATTTTGTACGCTCTTTGTAAAGTCGTAAAATTTACCCTACTAGCTATAATGTTTATCTAAGTACATCGTTGTTTCCACCGTGATAAGTGTTAATTTCGCTTGGAGTTCAACCCTTCTCCCCTTCAATAAAGCGAACCTTGACATTGAATGTAAAGACCTTGACCGGATACACGCGAAACTGTTTAGAATTTTTGTCCTTGTATAACAATCTTACACTACTGCTGGAATAGAGGGCGTTTAAAGATAGATTTTTCTGTTTTGTGTTTGTACGGTTGGCCTCCTTTAGTTGGTTGTCATGAGTCCTTCATATATCTTCGTGATCGTTTGCCAACTGATGAGCTTCGTAACTGGATTTACATTGTACCGATTACATTAATGGAACAGAGAATGTATTAATCTTTCTGATTTTCTCATAGTAGTGTCCTTGCCTTGTCAGCGGATAAGCTATGTACAAATTATAACAGAATAAGAAATATCTTTCCTGTTATTAAGAAATTACTCTGCTACGGTAGACTGTTTTCAAGTGATTTACAAATTGGTTACGCTTACGACAGATTTACGTAATCTTAATGGAGCTATTTAGCACGTGAGTGAAAATCTAGGCTTAGGCAGCTTACCTTAAACCCTGTTTATTTCATAACCTTCCTAATTCTCGAGTTATCACTGCTTTTTTGTATAAACTTATTCATATTATGGATTAAGTGCTTATTTCTTATTGTTTCTCTTGTAATAAAGTATTGCATGCAGTTTCGCGGTTGTGCTTGTCACGCTGCCTAATAACGGTCCAAGACGATTGTCGATGGCCATTCATGCGCAACAATCTAACAAATGCACGACGTTGTCATATTTTCTCAGAATATTACATTAAAACAGTCATGCTGTTTACAATAAGTGCACAGCTGATTCCTCTGAGTTAAGTGGACTTTGATAAGAGTAAACGTGGAAAACTTTAATAGGAAAATCCTTTGCAACTATGGTTTGAAATATGGAGACTTCTCGTTTCTTGATTTATCTAGATCTTTCTGAAGAATACTGTTCAAAATGAAAACCTTTTCAAAAGCTTTCGTCTAGAATTCTGCAACGTTTCGCACACAAATACTCGTCTTGGGCGGAGTGTTTTAATATTGAAAGGGGTGTCTTGAAGATGTCTTATGTTAGGGTAGGTTGAGGGTTCGTATTGCCGTTACGTAGGGGTTATCTTGGCATTCGTGTTTTGTGGTTAGTGAACAAGAACAGGTGAATTTGAATATAACCGTATAATACATAACCACGTTTCACATTATTAAATGTTGAATCGCATTACAAATTCGTTTCTTTTTCTATGAAATAAATTATGTAATTTACAAGTCGATTTTTTTGCCATTTTGCACTACTGCGTAGATTATCTATTTCTTGTTTGTGTTTTACCGTATTTTTTCTACGGTCGAGTGATTCTTGAGCGCACCATGCCAAGATTCAGTATTGAATTTGTAAGGTAGTTGCAGATTAAAAATTTCTTTAAATAAACTTGAATATGATAAGAAGTGGACAATAATTGTGACATTACAAGTATTATCGGAACAGTTATTAAAAACACCTCGTGCTGATAAACCGGACAACGCGTTATTGTAAGTAATTTAAAGCGACGAAGAAGTTATTAAGCGATATAAAGACAGCAAAGGTCACGGTTATACAACGAATGGTAAAAACCGTCAAAAACAGAAAGCAGACTAAACGAGGAAACTGACTGAAATTCTCGCACTAGCGTTGGAACATGCTTTCGAATTCTATTTAATTATTCCTTAAACCTTATAAATAATTATACTAACCCTTTATACCGCCTGTCTGTTTGTTTAATGCACAAATACAGCCTGCTGTTGTCTTGTCATCACTAAGTAGGTACGCCATTACGGCAACGAATACGCGCAGAGTTCATTGATCCGATCCTGCATTGTCTTCGCTCATCAACTTCTATCACTTCCACTGATTATAATGCTTCGCGCAAGTAAATAATAATCATGTAGATAAAAGAAAGAATATGACAGTTGTGAAAATATATAGTCGTCAGTCGACCGACACATATGGCCTAGAAACCCTAAAATGTTATCGAACTATTGCGTGTTTGTTTCATAGACTATGTGCAACAGCGTTTTCTCTTAGTGTACCCACTTTCCTCAAACTACCTTGAAAAGACAGTGAGCAGAACGAATATAACAACAATTAACGACAGCTCGACCTTGGAGGAAACAAATGGACTGAACAAATTACCGTCCTAATCAAAATTCAGCACCCAAAAAAGCCATTAGGAAAGTCTCGCTTTTCTTGAAATACAGCTGCCGAATACCAGGTTCGCATGAAGTAACAGACACGTCTGAAATATTCTTTATCGAATTAATTATCAATCAGGCTGTTTATTTTGGCTCCTCCACGCACATGGGTTTCTGGTAACACTTGTACGATACTTAGAATCACGAGGCAAATTCCGAGTAATACTGGCGTGTCCTTCTTATTTGACTGACTTTGAGATATCTACATTGAGGTTATGAGGAAAGACTTTAGACCTAAATTAATAATCATCGATATTTTTATTTCCTGTAGGATTACTTACCCTATTGCCTTTTGGCAGAGCAAGTGTTCCATCTCCATTGAAAAGCCTGTGTATTCCTTTGTTGGGTTTATTTTTGGCTATCTTCTCGGAAATTTTGTTCGAGAGGCCGGTTTTTTTTAAACATCATTTTGACGCAAGGGTTCTCTTTAAAACTTTGTATTAAGAGGTGTAAGGTATGGCCAGGCCATTCATCCAACGCTTCAACAATGTCACAGTATCTAAAAATAACTTTCCGAAGCCCATATTCTCCGCTGTGGAATAATAAAGTAACCTTTCGAGCTATTGAACTCTTCAATAAGGTTATCGGTTCGTCCGGTTGTAGGTGTAGACCGACGGTGGTATCGAGTTGTTAACCCTGTGATAATATTGATAACCCCAGGCCCGAGAATCGAGATACATACAGGCGCCGTAACGGCCTGGCCACAGCTAACGGCGGCGCGAATTGCGGGGCGTCTGGAGTCGCGGCGGGCGGCGCGATTTGCGATGGTATGCCACAGCTAGAGTTGTTGCGACCGCGGCGGCGTCAGCGGTGGACGTATTTAGAGAACGGCCAAACTATTAAAATGAATCAAAAGTTTAAATTAAATGGCCCCCATCAAAAGTTTGAACTAAATTGCCGTATCTACATTACTTGTAAAAAATAGGTAATAAATACTTACCACTATTAACAGGAAATTGTTGTTTTATTTGGGCCCACAACTTTTTTATAACATGCCTATATTTAATTTTATGATGTGGATGTTTTGACATCCATACTGCTGGTCTACTCAATATTTCGCTTATAAATTGTACCGTATCCATTACTTTTATAAAAAAACGCGCGATAAAAACAAAATTATTTGTTTCGGTCGCGCGATCCCGAATGCGTCCACCGATGCCGCCGCGCGCGCCGCTCTGAGCTGTGGCCGCCTCGATACTCGCTAGTACATTTGTTTCATTCGCAAGACGCACCGCCCGTCGCCGCCGAGAACGCCCGACGCTCATCGATTCGCAGGTCGCGACGCTCAACGCGCCGCAGGTCGCGCCGCCGATAGCTGTGGCATACTTCATAGTTTCTCTACCATTTGTTTGCGTCGCTCATCGCAAGACGCGACTCCAGACGCCCCGCAATTCGCGCCGCCGTTAGCTGTGGCCAGGCCGTAAGGACACACACGGATGGCCCGTCGCTTGGCGGATACCAATACCGATAAATATGCACTCGGCTGCATAATTGCTATCAGCAATTACTGATTATTGGCTGATGGAAATGCTGTTTTGCTTTATCGAAAGTTATAAATAATTCTGATTTCATATTTATTGTAATGTTGATTTGGCTGCATGGATACTGTGCGGATGCAGTTGCTCCCTTGAATGGAACATGATACTCCGAAGATTAGACTTTTCATAATTTAGAAACACATTTACCTCAAAAATAATAGGGAATTGCAATGAGGAACAAAAATCCCAAAGAGTGTACTTCTGCACCGAACCCTGTGCAGCGCAGCGAAGAAATTATGATTTTCTATGCGGCAACACGAAATTGAGTAACGCGGTCAGTTGCATTCGGCCCCGTTGTAGACTGTCGCGTATTGCGTTTGCTGTTTCATATCGATATTACAAACTAGGATCTGTCTGATTTCGATAGCGAATCTAATAAAGCTTGCAAGATATAAATCACTATCAATTTTAAAAATTACATATGAATACTATAGTCCATAATATTCGTTATATAAGAGTGTGTAACATTTTATGTAGTCGCCATCCCGTTGCTAGGTCTTGTTTTTTCTTTAAGCTTTCATATGTATGCAAATTCTGTCTCGACCCTATTTCTTTGCCCAAAAATGTTCAATTTCAATGTAAATTATATGATTGGGTATCATTAGAATCTGTGTTCAGTGTTTGGGTCGTTGGTTGTGGTCTTGAGCTTGAATTTCTTACGTAATGCGGCATTGCTTCCAAGTTTAGTTGGTTTGTTTGTGAAAGCAATAAAATCTTCAAAGTAGTAGTTTAGGCATACGGAGAAAAGTTCTGTAGCTGACAAGAATGACAAGTTCGGTAGTCGCGAGCCAAGAGTGTAGTGGGCGTTACGTTTATTTGTTGATAAATACATTTTAGAAGAAGTTCTACTTCAAAATATTTTTTCAACATCATTCGTATACCAGGAAATGGGTCAAATTTAACTTGTAAGATTTGATTAAGGCCACTTTCTGGCTCCATCATCAGACCAGCTCTATGATGGAGCCAGAAAGTGGCCATAGGAATCATCATTATATTGCAACGTCATGCAATTTGCACATTTAAGCAAAATTTCAGCTCAATCTAACATTGGAAAATGGTTCAAATTGTAACGTGTAAGCCACGCCACGCGTATTAACCACATACATACATCGGGACAGGTGAAAGTACCTAAATTAAAGCTTATAATTAATAACAGACTTTTCACAATATGCTCTGAAGAAACGGCATTTGGCCTTGACAGTGATGTTGTACTTGTACTTAGTTGTGAACGTGTACGAAAAAACACAATGAGCTTCAATGTATACGAACGTTTGACCACGTAATGACAGAAACCAGTTTGATTAAAACTGCGAGACAAGAATTTCATTTGTTAAATTTCCATAATTGTGGTACTAATAAAAAAGAGGTTGTGTAGTATACCTACCTGATGGAAAGTGCTGGAAGGAAATGTGCTAAAAACTTTGTCTGATTGAGCTCTTTTAGTAGTGCCATACGCTTAAACTCTTATATAAATTTTGGAAATGACAGTACCTATTTTCCAGGTAGGTAGCATAGTCTTTGCAATTCTTCGATAAGACTCTTGATCTCTTATCATAATTTAAACGAAAACTTGCCAACACCTTTTTACTGCCAACCACAATTAATCGTACCAACAAAGTCAAAGTCAGCGATAAATCGTAGCAACAAAAAATGTATCCTGTTAAGACCCAAATAATTTTCGCACTCGAGTAACTAACACCTACGTGTGAATCAAAGAACTTTGCATATGAGGAAGTGACTCACGCGTACAGACAACAAAAGCTAAGTTCAACGCCATTCCCTCATTATGGTAATTGACTTGACATTTAAAAACATATTTGTCTTCCACTGGCTGGTTCTATAGAACGGTTTTCTTTTCTTATATTATGGGACTGCGGAGATCCTAAGGCGCGACGCTCACTGGTAAAGTCGAGGCGACGTCGCGTCAGCGGCGGTGCGGCGCCGCAGCACGGTAGAGGATAGGTCTCTGCGTAGAGTCGAGGCGCAGGCGGCTATGCTTTCTTCACATTTTGAATGACAAAATGACAAAATGGCGGTGGGATCGTGGCTTGGACACACTTGAGCGCCCCTCCTGCGCCTGCACTTCGCCTCCGCCCCGCCTGCACCTTGCCGCCCCGCCTTCACCTCGCCCTCGCCGCAACTCTTGTATGTGAGCGCACTACCATTCATTTGTAAAGAAAACCTTGTTGCGGCGTGCCTCTTATGCGCCCGCGCCTCAACTGCACCTCGACTGTTAATCGTGTGAGCGACGCCCCTAACCGCTCACTTTACGTCTAACTCTACAAAACATCATTAAGAATTTGGGGAACTTTCCCTCCGTGTAGTCACCGATTTAGCCTAGCATAGTCGACTACCGAATGTGGGTTTTCCATGTTGCGTAACTATGCGGGTTTACCACCTTTCATATTTATTTTGACTCCGCCACCTTTTACGCTAGGTCATCGGATGTCTATTTCTCCCTAATCTTCGCATAAATAATACTCTATAACCCTGAACCGTTTTATAGCTGGCACGTTTATACTCGTAGATAAAGCCTATAATACATCGTCTGGATAAAAACAAAATACTCGTTAACTTACGCCATCGATTTCCACGGCTCACTGAGCAAACATCTCGTATAGTTAGTACCGGAATAATAAATCTCGATTACGTCTCTGTAGTTATTCGAATCGATTTGATAACAATCGCGAGCGTACAATAATATTGTACGCTCGCGATTGTTATCAAGAGTACATATTATGTACTACGTCCATTCATTGTATGAATGAGGTTTATGGTTCAAATGGTCACTAGCGACTCAGTTCCCCGGTCCTTGTTGAGGTCCAAAGTCCATGTTTTTATTTGGTTTCAATTTGTCATGATGTCACTGGTGAATCTGGTGCTATGTTACAATTGATCGAGTGGACTTCGCTCCGTATTGTGAGCCCGTCGCGCGTCAGACTTAGGCCGAGTGCAGATAGCAGTATGCGTTGGACACAAGGGTAAAGAGGAAAGTGATGTGATGAATGTTATCGATACAAAGGTTTTATTTCACAATTATTTTGCCGGTATTTACGGCATGGATATATTCGTGTAACATAATTCACAAGTATTTATAACGGATGCAAATATTGATTTAACCGTTGTTTTGCTTTCACAACACTTTAATGACATTTCTCTGGAAAGACCGTCCACAGTTCGACTTCTGCCATTGTAGTTGACGTAGTGTTTATATTCGTTCTGTGCTCGGGTTTAATTGAGTGAGACCGGTAGTGTCCATTACTGTCCATCACGTGCCCGTCTTTATTCCCATGTTGTGTGCGGTCGTGACAGCCCGTGCCATCAAACTGTCTGTGTGTTTACTATACTCGTCTGTAGCATTGTAGTGCACAATGACGTGAGTATGCATGTTTTTGGTGATAATTGTAATTACAGTGATGTACTGATTACGCGTATCATTATGAATTGTGTAATAATTGTGATAGAACCACAGGAATTAGGGACGGTGTGGTAAATGTTCTCTTAGGAGCGGACTCTTGGGGCGGTAGCCCCAGAGGCCGATAACTTTTCCAAATCCTTGCAAAGGGGAAAGATTACGGTCCTTGTAATTTAAAAAAAATCTGTAAAAATGTCCACTTGTTTGTGAGTGTATGAGCTCAAAGGATACTATTGCTTATTCTGAAGGGAAGACCAATAGAAGTGGAAAAATCTCGAGGAAGTACTTAAACCTAGTCTTACGTTTACGATTTCATTACGTACGCCCTGCTTTGTTTTCATTAGAATTAATTGTTCTTGTCTACACACAGTAGGACACATAATGAAGATAAGTTGCAAGCATTAATTGTTAAATGTTAATTAAAAGGCGCGAGCTCGTGTAATTCCTTTTGTCAGCTTTGCACGGACGGAATTTGTCGACGCGACACGGAGTCACGAGTCACCTTTGAACTAGTTTGTTTGTTCTAAATATTCGTAATTTTAGTATCATGACTGTTAAATGAGAATACAGTGTACAGCTTTGTATGTCATATTTCTTTGAATTTGCTTATCTGGACAGCGTGAACAGACAAACAACCTGACTAGTCATAATAATCGGTAGACAATGTAATAATTTGTGCTGAATATTTGAAACCCGAAACCTGTCTGTTAGAAGCCAACGTAATACCTACATGAAATTGCCAGTGGGCTGTATAATCAACCGCTATCTCATTCCATGAAAATATTTTGTTGAGCATTTTTATCCGGTAGTTTACCATCGAAAACTGGCCAATTAGATGGGTTTATTTCGTGAGGATTGGCATACAATAAAAAGCTGTTAATATGGGGTGGAACAGTAGACATCGTAACGATAACTTTTACCATGGATTCAGTAGGACATAATTCTAGACCACCAGCGTTGAAGTTTTTCGTCGGTTATCAAAAATTTACTGATTTTTTTTTTTATACCCGACGAAATATTTGATCCCCGGTGTTTCTAAAAGTTTTTGTCATAATGTCTCTTCCACCCCGTATAATATTTTCGTGAGCATAAAATTAAACCCTTAAAAGGAAGGTCGTTCCTGACAATGAAACTGAAGAATGCGCTACACTGAACATAATGACTGAATGACAATTAGAGACATTGTACTAGGAGCGCAGAATATAATTGGAGTATTAATTTACGTGTACGTCTCAATGTGTGTGGAATTAATTGGACTAATCGAACTACTTAGACTGTCTCGACTTCTCGGGGACCTGACAGCTCAACTGAAGCAGACAAGTAGGTGTAGGCAGTGGGATCACTACAGTATTGGGAATAATATCAATCCATTGTGATTGAAACACTTATGTTTATTTATGACGTCGTATATTGAATCAATAACTTATTTTATTATATTTTTATGTAGTTTCTTTTGCCTGACAGCCGTTGACACGGTCTGTCAAGACCTTCTTATTTTCAAATAGCATTTAGCTCATGGCATGGACAACTCTGGGGTTTGCGGGACGTCTTAACAGGATACCGTGGCCCCGGAACGTAAAGGGCAACAGAAGGAACAGGGTGGTTTTTTAGTCAGTAAAAGTCTGACAGTCCCTTTCGCCCCACCCAGGGCGGAAGGACTCCTTTGACAATATAAAGCGTGTTAACTTAAAAGAGGTTGCATCTGAACTGTCACCCAGAGCTTCTACAGTATCGCTAGAGATATAGAAACTTGCCTTAATGGTTCCAGCAAAATAACTCCTGTTGTTTATTCTGTGAGGCTAGGACAAAACAATGTTGTGTTTTGGTTAACAGATGTTAAATAATTAATTTGAGAGAGAAAAAATGTCACGCAATTTGCTGAGTGCTCTTTCAACCTTACGTAGGCATTCCTTTATTTTCGCTGTGTCCCTTTTCTGCCTTAATCCCTTAATATGTTTAGACGTTCTCAACAACACGCTTTTTTTGTATAACTAGCTTCAGCTTGCAACTTTGCCCGCGTTTTTGTTTTCACCCACGTTTTGTAACGTCTTTGGTTACTGCTTAGCTTCCGTAGGTCGTAGCGTGATGTAAGGAGCCTATACTTTTTCCTCATGAATCTGGCTATAATATTCAAAAAGAATTTTTCCAATCCGACTGGTAGTGCCAGAGATTATCGCGCCTGAGCAAACAAACAGAAAAAAAAAATCCTTAGCTTTATTATATTAATATAGATAGGTACATATAACGTGTATATTGTACGCGCTATTCGTCAGGGGATAATCCAGCAATATAATATTATCTAGTAAATATTATGTGGCTGGTTTTTGACCCCTGACTTCAATACAAAGTACTAATTCTAAGTTCCTCTGGTATTGTCCTCATTGTTTATACATTTCTAAACTTAGCAGTCATGTCTGTATTTATATGTATATTTAACTTTAATAGTCTGTACTTCCCCTATAAATCTAAATAAATTCGTATTCATTAATGTTTCCTTTTATAGTTTCGCGGTAAGAAATTAATTTATAATTTTTGCCAACTTTTTCCTTTGCTGAGTCATAAAGTATCTACAGGATAATTTAATAACCTTATGAGAAATCCCAGTACATATTAAATATTATATAAAATTCTTTCGGAATAGCCTTAGGTAATATGAGCAGTAAATCCCAAGAATTATGTTGACTTATAGGACTGCAATCGTCTGTCCTAGATCTCTTTAGCTGTAAGGAAAAATGTTTAAGAAAATGGATATCCTCAAGTAAACAGACTTGATTAATTAGTGAGATCCATAAAAATGTGAACAAATATAGCCAGTGGATGGTAACTGTAATACTTGTACACATTCTATGTATCACTTGCTTATAATTAACATTCATTGAATTTGCTAATTTGTTTGTATTGTAATCTGCTCATGTTACAGCATTTCGTCGGCGTGGTAATTATCACGCGCGTTCAATTACATAATATGTCTTTGGTTACTGCTCTGCTCCTGTAGGTCATAGCGTAATGTAATATTGCCTATATAGTCATGAACCTGACTATCATATACAAAAAGATGTTTTCCAATTCGCGTGTAAACAAACAAAAAATACTCATTAGCTTTATTATATTTGTAACCAAGAAATTCGGGCAAATTACGATGAAGATATCGACAATTTCGCCCTTATTTATCCACAAGCACGTGCTACCGAATTGAGGTCGCAGTCCATAGTTTAATTACACAAACTCTACGGTCAGTGTATCAAGGGCAACCCAATTGTAACATTCGTTACGTTTATCTCTGACCAGTTAATGCTTTTTGTTGACTAATAGCAGATTAAGATAGTAACTGCATGACTTTATCACTATTTGAGCAGCAGATTAAGGTATTAATTCATGCTTAATTCTTCGTAAGGCATTGGAACTGTGGCCGATAAGAGCTGAGCTCGCTTTCTCATAATTTTAATCTCGTAAGACTTCTGTTGCGACATTTATTATACTCAATTCAATTATTGGAAAAAATAGCGTTCAAACACCAGCGTTATTTCAATATTATATATAAGTTACGTTTTCACGATAAACATGAAGCAATATAGACTACTAGCGATCATTGGCTTCACATTACAAAATTACACATTTACGAAATCATCAAATGCAGTCCTTTCAACAATATGCAATAACTATGCCTATATTAAATGGAGCACAAATAGATATACTTATTACTTCATTAGTTCCCTTAAATCAAAATCATTTATTTCAAATAAACCATTTACAGATGGAATTATCAAGGAGGCAATCAGTCAGAAAGTTGGAGATAGTTACTCGTTCCTCTCTTAAAATCGATAACACTCTTTTAAAATCGATAAAATATTACGAATTTCGGTAACGTCATTCTTGTTGAATCTAGTTTTAATCGCAAAGTCAATCATTTAAAGGCATTCTTGAACTTCATTTACAAGATTACGAAATCGCTTAATCCATTTTCAGGTCTTGTCTACATCGCTGTCAGTCTTCGCACGATCTAGCTTCCTCGACGACCGAGTAGGATAAAATTATGATTCCCACGGTCGCCGGTCGTATTGACCAACAACGTGGTCAAGTTCATGTTTTGTTTCATTGTCTTCGACACTTGAGAGTTATGCTTACCTTTGAATGCTTTCAACGAGTTTCTCAAGAACATTCTTTGTTGTCCTTACGGATCACTTCAAACAAATATTGTTGAAACATAAAACTGAATCAGTAGGTTGCGACATTTTGTCTGATGCATTCTCCACTCATCTTGTTTTGTTGATCTTATTTTTCACAGAACTGTGTGACTAAATCAAAATTGAAGTGTCCGTTTGTTATGTCAAAATAACAGCTTTTTACTAAATACACTTTATTGTATAGAAATACCAATGTATATAAATGTTGTCTGTTTGTCTATCTGTCTGTTTGTTAGTGCCGGCTAATCTCCTTAACAGCTGGACAGATTTTGACGGAACTTTCACTAGCAGATAGCTGATGATATAAGTAGTAACTTAGGCTACTTTTATTTTTCCGTCATTCGCGAACATAGCCGCGGACATAAGCTAAAGATGTTGTCATAAATACGAAATTTGACCTGTATGGAGTATATCGTTGGCATCGCTAAAATTAGCTCGTGGGGGCTCGTCGGTGACGTAAAGCCAGTGTTTGTGCTCAAAATACACCTTGTTTGTTTTTCATCTAGGTTCATAATTGAGTTTTCGTTCCAAGCCTTCTCTTTTTGAAGATTAGTCTTCTATTTCGTGTTGTTGTTAGGGTGTTATCACTTTTTAGTTTTGTGTGTTCAGTCTGACCTTTATTTTTTTGCGCGAATCTATTTTTAAGTATTACTTTTAGTATTTCCATGCTTTTCTAGATTAGATGATTTCTTCTTTAGGTTAAAATGAAAACAATATTGTGATAGACGATATTTTTCTGCCGTACTCCTACAAGCCAACTGCGGTTCCAAGTTGTGTTTTGTTTTTTTAAACGACTTCAAAAAAGGAGGAGGTTATCAATTCGTTTGTATTTTTTTTTTTTATGTTTGTTAGCTCCTTACTTGCGTCTGGGTGAACCGATTTTCATGATTCTTTCTTTATTTGAAAGCTGGTGCTTCCCGTGTGGTCCCATTGTCACCATTTCAATATCTGATGATGAACTTCGGAGATATGGAATGGAACTCCTCACAGAATCACAGCAGCAATATCGTAACAAGTGAAATTGCTTTGTTTATACGTGTAGTCGATGACTGACTGAAGGAAAAGGGGGGGGGGGGTACGTCAACCCCCCTCCTACCAGTTTCCAAAATTAGATATATCGTGTGACGTATTGTTTGAAAGGGCTTTTTGTAAGGATTTCAAACATTAATACACAAGCACTAAAAAGTGAAAAATAAAAAGCTTTTTTACAAAAAAAGATAACCGCCTTCAAAAACTACAAAAAAAAAATAACTTTAGTTTTGGAAGTCGGTGGCAATACTTACCTAGGTACATAACAAAAAACAAAACCAAAGCCGCCGACTTCCAAAACTAAAGTTATTTTTTTTTTGTAGTTTTTGAAGGCGGTTATCTTTTTTTGTAAAAAAGCTTTTTTACATAGTAATAACTTTGAATTAATTTGATTTGCCCTCATTTTGCACTTATCATAAAAAAATCGATACATTTATTAGTTGTTCATCAAAATCACGCAAATTACTACAATATCACGTGATACCCCCTTATCAATTTGTTATAAAATTAACCGGACCCGTTATCAGTACAAAAATAATTCTATCTACCAAATTTTATCATCCACATACACAGGAAAGTTATTTAATTCGCAATGTCATTCTTAATTAATTAATGAGTCATAGTAATTATTATTATAATTAAACTAATATTGTGAAATAACATTTAATTTTGTTTTTCCTACTTGTCCTCTTCCTTCCTAATCACCCCCTTTAAAATGTTGCTCGATAACATCTGCAATGATTAACGTCTTAGCAACAAGATTATTCGGTTTACTGAGTTGCAATATTGCATTAAAATCGATCGCATTCTCGATACCTATAATAAAAGCAACAGATTGCATCGATTCAGCAGAGCTGTCGGAAACCCGAGTATTTCCGATTGTACTCTCGTTATATGAATTGAATTGATACTCCCAGTGGAGTATTAGTATTAGTTACTTACTTTAAGATATTTAAGTAGCAATATGAAATTGATTGCTTTTATTGATTAATGCTTGTTTGTTACAGGTCGAAGCACACAGAAATGTTTATAGACGAGAATGAGACGTGAGTTGCTTTTCTCTTTTATTTATTTTTAATTTACGATATTTTACGGTTTCCTTTTGATATCCTATAACTCAAGGGTATTAATGTGACCATGTCAAAGAATCAACTGGTAAATGATTTTTTTTCTTTTTTCGTTTTGACGAAAATGAAGCCGTGTAAATGAAACCAAATTGCCAAATCCCAGGATTCCTTTGTTCCTACAACACGTACCTAATATATATCCGCCTTTTATTTACACTGGCTTCATACATGCCAGCTGATTCTTAGACATGGTCTCATTAATACCGTAGTTACAGGATACCACGTTGTATACATACGTCCATTATGAATTTATGACCAAATATATCACTGTTAGCTGTGTCTTCAGGGATATTTTGTTTGTTGAACATAATTAGTTTGCCTTCGTACAAACCTACGCAGTTTACCCTATTATAACCGACATTATGTAATATGCCACGAATAAATTCCTCTGGAACACTTCTGAAGGCTGATTTAGACGGTGCGAGAAATATCGTGCAAGTTGTGGTACATTTCCGTCAATGATCAGTCACGTTTGACAAGACAGCCGCGCGGTCCCGCAATGTACGTCAAATCGCACGATATTTCTTGCATCGTCTAAATGAGGCTTGAGAGGATTCCCAGCCACGATCCTTAGGCTTTAGTCTTATTTCCGACCTGTATTGGCTATACTAAACGTAGTCACATTAACGACGGCTATAAAAGTTTACAACCATAATTATGATAATTATCACGAGTACATTGTACAATTCGGCGTGTTCAGTCAAGGCCGGCTTATCGGTCGTGTTTGTGTTATTACTAAACGAGTATCGTAACAGGTAGTCTACGGATTATTTACTGTGGTGATGCAAATTTTATTATACACCTGAGGTTAGATCCTGGATTATAAAAACGATGTTGACTTGGTTTCAGTTCATTGAGAACTGAAGCACCTTAGCTACCGTAACTTAGTACCGGTACTAGGTACCGTAACTTAGTTGTTTTTACGTACAACGTAAAGAAACATCGTAAAAGCGTGGTGATAAATGCTCGCTTCTTTGTACGAGAAGAGGCTTTTGCCCTACAGTGGGACAATAATAAGCTGGTATTATTATTTTTAAAGAAACATGTTATTAAAGATCTTTAAGATACACAACTCGAATATTTTATGTTTATATTCGGAAAAGGCTAGAATATTTCAAATCCAAGAGATTTATGCGGCAAAAACTAAGCTAGACGAACGTAACGTTATTGCGACACCAATTGACAACATCCGCGCCGCAGTTTTCCAGGCGAAGGACATAAAAATCGATGGCAGGTAATTCAATTTTAACCTTTTCACCGCCACGGACTTCAATAGAAGTTCCGGATTTTCGTGCCACCAGCGCCACGACTTCTTAGAAGCTCTTCATTTTAACTATTATCATATAGCTTGGCGCTGGGCGAGGCATCGCGTTCTGTGTTCGCTGGCGGTGAAAAGGTTAAACAATTTCCTGATTTATGAAAACTGGGAAAAACACTTTAACCTCGATGCAGTTTCGCTCATAACATTTTGCTGTTGTGTAACTTTTATCATTTTTCTAAAGGGTAAAAGTTCATCCAATAGAAATAAACAAAAAAAAAAATTGGAGTCGTCGATATCGACGACGTAATGGCCCATCGGCGTGGAGAAAATTTACGGCATCATATGAGACCGTAAACGACCACTGGTGGAAATGGTCCTCCTAATTTAGAGTTTGCAGCGCGGTTTTGGCAGATCGTTAGAAAATATTGCTATAATAACTTGTTATCACTACGCTTGACCAGCTAATTGGCGATTTCAGTATATTATGATATAGGATCGGATCAAAATTGCCTTCCTATCGGAGTATGAGAGTGACTGCACCCGTGTTTGCGCATATACTTGTGCACTGTAATATTTCCTGCGTACTTTTCTAGTCTATAAAGTCTATTTTGGAAGTTGGTCGCCGTGACCGAAATTCGGTCGAAAACTTAAGATCCTCCGATTTTAAGTTTTTGACCGAATTTCGGTGCTGCTTCTGCCCATTCTCTGATATATTATCCGTCTTCTACAAAACTTAAGTAGCTGGTCCAGGTAATCAATTAATTACTGTCCAGATAACACTCAACGTCTAGCTGTTTTATTGCATCCCGAAATTGGCACGCTCAGAGACAGAGAAGCAAATATTTTTTATTTACAACTCCGTGCTAATCTTGCAACTTGCATTAAAATTTACTCTTTCTTAGATATTAACAGTGCTGGCCTAGTGCCAGAACACGACTAGACGATTCACTGGTATCCCACTTTTATTTTCGTTGTGAAGGTTTTTTTCTGCACTCCACGTATTTTTGTCTCCAAATGACGATTTCAACGATTACTTGACATTGAAAGTATTGACATGCTTTTCTTTTTAGTTAAAAATGATATTTGTAGATACAAAGTCCACTTTTCTATGGAAGATTTTGGTGTTTGATAATAATACGTTGTTATTTACAAGCACAATGGGCACATTAACTGATAATTGTGCCATTGACCCGATCATTGACCAGAGATAATCCTCCTTGATAGTAAATAAGATACTCATCAAATAGTAGTTATTGTGCACCGCGGAGTTTGTAGTTAGTACAGTAGAAATCGTTCAGTGAAATATTTTCACGCGACTGTTGTGTCACGACACGACCAAATGTCGTTTACTACGACTTGTCGTTATGTTCTTATGTTCTAAAGTTTGATTACTACAACCACATGTTGGTGCATGCTTGGTGCCCTGAAATGGCGAGACGGGGACGCGGCAGACCTCGAAGGAGATAGCGGAACGACTTGGTCGGCTTCCTTGAGAATTGGCAAGACGTAGCGCAAAGTTGGCAGATGGAAGGAATGGAGGAAGGCCTTTGCCCAGGAGTGGTACAGTACGGGGTAACTATAATTATAATCCACATTTTACGACAGTCGTAAGTACGCGAACTTAAGTTTTCAATAATTTGTTTTCTGAAACGCACCAATGAAATACGCCGTTTCGTCTGAATGTAAACAACATCATAAACGGCCGGTCACTAAGTTAATAACCCATGTCAGAGTTTTATAGCCTAATAACTAATTATGAACTAAATCAGAAATAAATAATATGTCCCCAATGTATCAAAATAATACATTAAATTATTTGTAATTCTGTTTAGTCCTGCTGGAATTATAAAATAACTAGCGACCCGCCCCGGCTTCGCACGGGTACATGTATTATACATATAAACCTTCCTCTTGAATCACTCTATCTATTAAAAAAAACCGCATCAAAATCCGTTGCGTAGTTTTAAAGATCTAAGCATATATAGGGACAGACAGACAGACAGACAGTGAAAGCGACTTTGTTTTATACTATGTAGTGATTATATTCTTGCTGCTGGCTGCTAATCTCAATAGAGACTAGCATGTATGCAGGAGACATTAAAATGTACAAGTGTGTGCGCAAACACAGGTGCATTGTCTCTTCCCTCACTCTCATATTGAGATGGGTCGGCAATGCGACACATCCGGGGAGATATCAGGTGCAGGACCAACAGCTTTACATGCTTTCAAGGAAAACCAACAACTTCCAAGCTCCAGGATGCTTCTGAGAAATTTGTAATGGCAAAATCCGATAACGCTTTTTGCTCGACCTGGCAATTGAACCCAAGACCCTACGCTCCACAGTCGCGCTTGTGACCACAAGAACGGATCAGTCAGGGCGGGTATTACACAATATGAATATTAGAAAAGCAAAGTCTGTGCTATTGTTTACTTTAGCCAAAGTTTAGGTAAATACTCTGTATGTACGTACTCCGATCACTGGTTATTGCTTTCCCTTTGTTCATCATATCGGCCGGAAGTTCCCTTATACCGGAGGAAATTGCTAATATCTCTTTGTAAACATTTCCTTTGATACGCCGTCCCATCTCGTCAAGCCAATATCATTTTAACTAGAATTCTGGACATGTATCTTCAGTACCGAACTTACTTACTTACGAAATTAATAATATCAGCCTAATTATTGTGTCACTGCAGGGCAACTCCTCTTCTCGTACACCGAAGGCACGAGAATTGATCAGCACGTTTGCTTGTGAGTCCAGGTTTCCTCACAATTTTTTCCTTTACCGATGTCAGTGAAAATTGGGAAAATAGACTGTGGTTTCAAAGCTTGTTTTTGTGAAAAAAGACGTCAAAGTAAAGTCAAATAATTTATTAAATAAATATTTATTAAATAATTTATTAAATAAATTGCTACCATAACTACTACAACTTTGCACGTGCACGTCGTACACGTGGCCAGTTCCAGGAACTCAACAGAAACAATTGCTGTCGCATATTAAATCTTTTGATAGAACAAGTTAAGCAGACACGATACCCATAATCACGGTTGACCAGGCAACCAAGTAACCACAAGTGTTGCGAACCCGGATCCTACTTTCGAAACACTTGAAATACTGAATTCTAGATGAACATTATCAATAGAAATTGGGCCCAGCCCACATGCTTCCAAGGTTTACGATAATAACAAATTGTTAATATTGAGAAATTGATGAAAAAACTGATTAGGCTAAGAGCAATTGAACAGGCCGGACAGACAGACGGTGGAGTCTGAGCAATAGGTCCCATCTGGTACCCTTTCGGTACGGAAGCCCTCAAAATCAAACACGTGGCATTCTTTCGAGAACTCAATACGTACGGAATAAAAATAATAACAAATCAATGACTAATGGATTAAGAGTAAGGAGTAATTAGCGCGCAATCACGGACCTATCAAGTGAGTCATTGTGACAAACTTGTAATTAATTATACTATCTGTCTAGGTTTGGTTTTTGACATTTTATCTAAAATCTGTGATTTATTGGACCTAGATACACTAGTCACGCTACATACTATTGTTCTGTAGTTTTTTTTTCTGCCCCGTGATAGATGGATATGAATGATACAGCAATGCGTGTTAGATTCATCAAAACTGGACGCAGATGTGTTTTGATAACCCAGCTTTAGTTTATCTTTCTCTGGTTACTAGAGCGGTAGTAAAAGCAAAAGATTGAAAGCACAAACAAATCATAAAATCTATTTTGATGCAATGTATACGACACATAACGTGTCTTATCAAATTAAATCATTAATATCAGTTAAAATTGGGTATGTATATAGTGGACACAGAATCAAAGTCTAAATTTTAATTAAACCATTAAAAGGCACTTTTGAACGTCATACACAAGAAAAAGGAATTGAATCTAGTTGTCCCTTCCAAAAAGTAGTTTCGTATGGAGAAGAATGGGCACCTCTCAATACTCAAATCATTTATGGCATTTCACATAGTACATGCTTAGTTAGAAAGAAAAGGTTTTTTAATTGAACAATCGTGGACCCTGTTGGATACAGTAAAGAAAATATGTACATAGATTAAGACATACCTATTATTGTAATAGTGGATGCTTATAATATCACCATCATTGAATTCATTGATCCACGGATCTTGCCCTTATCCTAAAGTATTTTGTGCTTACTGTTCAGCATTTCTTTTTTCTTTTATGCATTATTATTTGCCGTCACTTTCATCATAATCATACATATAATCTGGACGACGACGTCCGCAACTGAACATAGGCCTCCCCTAAAGATAGCCACAATGCTGTCCTGCGCTGCCCGCATCCAGCGGGTTCCCGCATTCTTTACCAGGTCATCTGTCTACCTTGTACCTTACTACACTGCGTCTTCCGGTACGTGGTCGCCACTGGAGAGCCTTACGACTCCAACGGCCGCCTGCCACTCATTTTGGCCGTCACTTTGTGCCAGCTTTCACATAATCCATCCATGTTTTCTTTGGCCTGCATCTTTGCCATCCACTGACACAAACACTTTTCTTATCACATGATCCTTATTCCGTAACAAATATGATTCCATTGACTTTTCTATCATCTAATGGACTTGATTACATAAACTGCCTGCAGACACTAGAGCGGTTGATCTTTGGTCAAGTGTCCACTAGACGGCTATCGTCTTGGACATCGACACGTACTGTCGCGACACATCCGTCTCCCATTACTTCTATATCAGATAACTTATCAACCTTATTAATAGTATTGCTTGATAATTCGTGCATATAAGGTTTATCAGTCGTAATCCTGACTTAGTTGACCGCAGTGAGGCGTACTTGCGTGTTGTTGTGCTTAGTGAAATTGTGACAAAATGGGAATGCCAGTTAGTAGGAAGTGAGTAGTTTTTATTTTATGTACTCCTGTTCCAATTAGTGTGCTTTCATTTTCAGAATTTGTATATTTTTTGTGATCAAAGTGATCTCCTCATCTTTGGGAAACACGTGTCTGTGATAAGGGTTTCTAAACGTCACCACAGTTTTAAAGTTTCCTTGTTAATAATTTGTTGTTTAAATTCCACGGAAACAGTTCTTGACAATTGAAGAGATAACGTTCTTCTGTAAAATAAATTCAAGAAATTGCAGCGATAAAATTCGTGAAATACTCATAATACGGATTAACGTTGAAATTATACTGAAAAATGCAAATCATACTATACAAAATGTTTGATAAACGAGTGTAAAAACTAGATAAGGCCAAAGATGATCAAACCAGTACAGCTGGAAACTAGTTCCCCTAACTGCAGGAGAATTTACCAGTCCAACTGGTTTGAATACTAGCACAATAACTTGCACGGATCATCTGGCAACCCATTATACAGCGGCACACACATCGCGTGACCACTAACCTACACACGATGGCATTACCGTAACTACCAGCATACATACTTACAAACGGAACATGGCGTCCCCTCAAAGCAATGGTTAACACTTGCAATGTTCAATATGCGGTTTGATCACTCTTCACTGGGTTTTGTCGCTACTAAGATTCTTGCTTTGTCTTCTCCCAGAGTCTTTGATTTGAAAGGTTCTATACATTTGTCATGGGAGCTTTGAGTGAGGACCATAGTGGCCGTTATTCTAGCTAGCCCTCTCAACTCTTGAAGCAGATTAATCCTGTCGTCTACCACATAAAGACAGCATAAGTTACCCTAATGTTTATTTTATTGGAGTCTTCATTCCAGTTTATTCTCACTTGTTTCTTCTTTTTCTGTCTACGTTACTTGGGTTCTGCACAATGTTTTTCTTTTCCATTCTCTCCCGTATGTCATGTCATCTCTTATCATTAACTCCTTTTTCCTTTTTACTTATATTTTCATACTGTGTCACTCCCGGCGACGTGACTACACGTGTTCTTTTCGAAGGACCTTTGATAGCGTGTCATAGGCATGAATTGTTAATCATAGTTCTATTTTTATTATATCATACGTATTTTTATTAATTTATTAGATATGGCATTCAATCGTTATCTTAAGGAAATCTGGTAATTATCAGGTTATTTCGATGTCAGCCATGCATCGTAATACCGTACAATATTAGTGTTAGATTATTATGTGATATTACTTACTAAGCGCGATTCATGCTATTTCAGTTTATAAACTTTTACCCGCCCGCGGTTTTTTATAAGCCTATGTTACTCGCTGATAATGTAGCTTTCCATAGATAAAAGATTTTAGAAATTGTTTAAAAAGTTGCAAATCTTTTCTCTTTATAATTAAGCATTAGGCTTTCTATCTTAGCTTCTACCTGTGATATAATACTATACAAGTTCAACAATTCTTTTTTACGTTGGACCTATAGAGGAACACTTGAATTTCCCCCAACGGAATATCAGTGAGTGTTTAATTCCGTAGCTTTACAATGCCAATCTCGACGTAAAACCCGAGCCAAGCATCCAATTTCCAAGTACAAATATCGTACATGTCCCTTTGAAACCAACTACCGTATTCCAGTGAGCATTTCGCACAACCCGTGCGGCTATCATGCGATTTACGTGATTCAGTAACAAAGACAAACAGGTTCGCATTTAGCATTTAACTTTCACCGCGGCTTGTTTCTGAGCCGTCCTGTGCGGCTGTACATCGAGTACTCGCTACTCGACATCATCCTTGTTACATAACTTGGGTAACAAGCCTGTGTTGAGGTGTGTCTACAACGCGAGTTTTCGTGCGTTTTTGACATGGTCTACAACAGTCTGTTCAGGAGAACATTTAAGGGTGCTTGCAATATTATTAATTGAGAGTTTTTAGGAATTTATTTTTAACATTTTATAAAATTTCCTAGTAGTAATCAAAAACGTATTTTACTGTGAGTGAAACAAACCATGCAGGCGAAGTTGTGGGCAGAATCAAGTTTTTAATACTCGTAAACTTAGATGTAGGTACTTAGGTAGTCATAATACCTACTACAACTTATTAAAATAGTCTATTTTTTTTTTCAAATATACAGGAGTTCAATAATTGGTCGTAATAATATTGAGTTACAGGAGTAACTCAATATTATTACGACCAACATCTAGTGATAATATTATTTGTTTTCTCAGTCAGAAGTAAGTAAACTTAATTTAATGAGTAAATAACTTGCCTCTAATAGTGTTATATTGAGGTCGGAGCAGACGTAAGAGATGCTGCTAAGAAAACTTGGTTTGTTGATGTTTGTGAACATTCAGGTCGATTTATCTTAACCTTTATGCTTTGCTACACTTGATTAGCTTCTTGAGGCTTTTGAATTAAAATACAGATTTCGTCTATTGTTTTAAGGTAATGAATAGACAAAGGTGCTCGATTCTCCATAAGTATACCTGAGTAAATTCACTCAACAAGTTTTTGAATAAATATGAATGTAAACACGAAAAAAACTATTTTTAAATTTTCTGTCTTTGGGTTCCGGCTAATTTCCGAAACGGTTGGACTGATTTTGATGGGACTTTTACTGGCAGATAGCTAATGATATGAGGAGTAACTTAGGCACATAAGGCGAACGAACGTGCGGGCACAAGATAGTTAAAAAATAAATGTTCTACAATGTAATCTGTGTTACGTACATTTGTATTATTTTGAGTGCTCAGAATCCCCCAAAAAGGAGGTACCTAATTTGATTAACGATAACCTAATTCTATTGGACATAGCACGTATCGTTGGCATAAGGAAAAAGGACAATCTAATTTACTTTTATAATTAAATAATAGCTCTACAAAAAAAAGCATATTATTGTTACATTTACCTTAATGAAACCTTGCCAATGTGAAAAAAGGCGCTACTTTAGCGTCTCGTCCTAGTCCCATTACAAGTTTTCAAGATATCTGAACACCAGCGATCCGCCTCGGCTTCGCACGAGTGCAATGCTGATACTAAATATACTAAAATATAAACATAATATAGCCTATGTCAACCGGGGATAGTGTAGCATCCCAACAGTGAAAGAATTTTTCAAATTGGTTTAGTAGTTTCGGAGCCCATTCAATGCAAAAAAACAAACAATCAAATCTTTCCTCTTTATAATATTAGTATGAATGTCAGTAGGGTGCTTCGCTTTATGTCGCAGACGTATTGAGGATGGATAACCAAACTTGTATTACATCACTACTATGTAATATACATGTATACATAATTCATCTTCTTAAATTCTTTGACAGTAGTACAGTAGTATCTGTCGAAGATTACTTATAATTTTCTTATTTTATGTAGAATAAGTACCTAATATAAATTGTTTGCGACGACATGAATATTATGTAAAAGATGTTCTACCTAGATAATATCTATCATTTCTTGCTCACATAAATAGGATGTTTATCTTTAAAGATATCACGCAGAGGTCATCTCCGTCTAGTCTACTCTAGACACTTAATCAATGTCCAAGCACTAAACCTACGTAATCTTTGATCTTTATTTAATGGAAAATTCTTTGGATTATCCTTCAGCAATTTTCGATCTAACTTAGTCAATAGAACACTCCTATGATAAAGCACTTTTGCTTCGAACCATATTTTTAACTAGCTTCTGCCCGCGGCTTTAATTGCGTAAATGTCGGTTATTGGCGATTTAATCTTGTTTCTCCATACAAACTTTGAACCCCCGTTTAATCCCCTTTGGGGGTGAATTTTTTATAATCCTTTTTTAGCGCATGTCTACATCATATTATTAACTATCTGCGTGTGTTGATAAATCAGTCAGTCAGTAACGATTGCCTTTTATATAAAATGTTAATTTTCCGAATAACTATTGAAACGTTTCCCTTTTACCACAAACTCATTTGCGGAGCCTTTGCACGACTGTATTGGGTTGGGATCGTCCATATTTGTAATCAGATGCGGTTGGATATCAGCACCAATTTTGCGACTACCTTGCGATTTCCGCAACCTAATCTCGAGGGATTTGGCAAAAAAATTGTGAACGATTGAAAGGATTCAGACATAAATAGACCATGTAACATGTCCTTGATAAATACATAGTAGGTAATACAGCCGCTATAACAAGACCTAACTCAAAACTAATTAAAACTAGTTCCAACCAATCAAAGGACTAAAACTAGTTACTAGATTTAAGTAATGCTTGAGTCTCGAGTTAGGTTCTGTAATAACCTAAGGAGGCCAGAGGCCGGCGGTGCCACCAGCCGGGGATCGTGGAAGGCGCGCATTTTCCCAAGATCACCGGCGTAAATGTGGGAGGTTTTTAATCAGTAAAGATAAAGTATTTATTTCAATTAGACCATTAACAGGCACTTTTGAATTGTCAAAGAGTCAGTTAACCAGAAATTTGAAGCCAGTTGCTCGTTCCAAAACGTAGGTAAGCCTAGTAAGAGTTTGACAGACTGAGGATTCACCCCGAAACATAGGAAAGCACTTATCAAAACATCCCGGGCCGCCTGTAATCCCCGAAGGGTTAGGCAGAGGTGTACCCATTAGTACACCCACATTTCGTCAGTCACAAAATAAAGGTTCGATAATAACACTATGTTTACCTCCACGGTGGCGTCAAGTACATAGTTACTAAGCCCTTCAAATGTTGTTTATCATGGCTACTATTTATAGCAACATGTTTCAACAATCATATTTATTTGATTCGATAATGTTATCGGTGTAAAGTGTGTCACCAAGCTGTGAAGAAATTTCCACGAGCCTTTGTAAATGAACGATTAGTTATAATTGATAATTGTATCCACCTACCGATTAGCAGTCATTATGTATTTTTAGGAGCGCCGGTCGCACCTAATTACACGTGAAACAGGTAATGGTGGGTACAATTGATAAAGGTAACGTGGCGTAGGCGTAGGCAATTTTTCTTGGGCAAACCAGGATTTTGAAAGCCTTCAGGTTAAAAAATCGGGATTAATTCTATGAATACGGGACTCAATGAAAACACTAAACTTAAAAGTAACTTGTAGGTAGATAAATACATATAACAGCTTTTAGAGCTTCCTTCTAATCTTTTGTACAGGTATTAAACTCTACACACAAAAAAACTTTTAAATTCCCGCTGCACCAGTGAAAATCCACAAAAAACGGGATTGCGCTAGTCCCGCGCGAGACATTCAATTTCAAGATGAAAATCGGGATGTCCCGGAAATATCGGGACGTTAGGTAACGCTGCTATGTATCTTTATTAACCTTGGAACACCATAAAATATTCTTCTTTGCGCTTGGGAATAAATAAGTACTGGGTGAACTGGGTCCATCATTCAGCAGGCTGTCGGGAACTCGGGACTGATGGCCTCTAGATAACTAGACAATATACTCCTGTCTGCCTTTGTAATTGTCACTCTAGGTAATTAACTCTCATTATTCTTGTTTAAATTACCTACTGTACTACAAACTTATATGGGTGGGAAGAAACTTTATCGTTATTGCCTGACTGCGGCAAAGCGAGAAGTGTTCTGGTTTAAGCAGTATGTATGTTCTTCTGTGTGCACCCTATTCGTCGTATATTCGAATAAATGAATATTATATATGAATATTTGAATAATGATAAATTAATATTTTTTTTTAAATAGTAGTGTCACTTCATTTGTATGATGTACCGGACTACGATATAATGTTAATTACTGATGTGTGACAGCGACTTCCATTAAACAATATTCTTTGTGTAACATAATTTTTTGATAGTTTGTGATTTATAAATGCGATTGTTTTTATGTATGTTTTTTACTCAATCACACCAGGATGGCTGAACGGATCTGGATGAAAGGAGACTGAAACAGCTCCATACAATCTTGGGCCCAAATTGTAAAGAGATGAACTTGGTGTTAATTAATAGATTTATACTTATTAGTCCCTCACTGAAAATTCTGTAACTTTTGACAATCAAAGAGCCGAGATAAAAGAGGTTTAGTAAAAGTAAGGTTATGTTACAATTTTTAACTATCGGGTGATTCCTGAAGTGCAAAAGTTTTTCTTTAAACACTAATGTTTGAAAAGTCACATGAATTAACGTCAATGACTTGAAGTCATAGGCAGGGAACAGGTATGGAGTTATGGAAAGGGTGTCCAAAATAAAAAAGACGAAAACAAAGAAGGTTATTTTCAAGGACGTAATATTTATATTGATTAAGCAACATTTTTCTAATAGGAAGTGGAACTCTGTATCTTTCTGTTCTCTGGCATCCGGCTGTCATGTATTCTGGCAAAACAAAAGTAGTTTTCAAATGGTTGGTTGCCATTGTAACTCTCTTTCAACAACAACTTATTTAGAGACATAGTAGGAACATCTTGTGCCTTTAGTTGTATGTCTTGTTGAGATGAAGCTGATGGGCCTGAGACCATATGGACAGCAGCCCTGTCTGCAGCCACCCAACAGATATAACTTATGCGACATGCTGCTTGTATCTACAACAACAAGATTAGAATTTAGTAATATAAAAAAAAAGTTGTTAATTATTAATGAATTATGTAAGCTGTCAGTGTTTAGATTTTGGCTAAGATTGCTAAAATACTGTTTTTATTCTTCTGCATTTTTATTCTACAAAACTACCTACTAAATAAATAACAGATACATAAACTAAGAAAACCAAAAAAATACAACATGAACATTGATACATGTTACGGCTAAAGAAAACATGTTTTCACTTGATGTGAGTTAGATTCACTTTGATTGGGTTACAATAGACAAGAAGTTACAAACACAATTAATTGTTAATTGTTATGGGACATCTCTCTCTAAGTATTTAAACTAGGTATCTTTTTAAATCGCAGCATACATCATTGCAAATTGATTTAACTTACAGTTCCAGGTATAATCCACTCGTGTAAAACATTATTAATTCTTGATTCATGGGTTGGGTTGGGATGAAGTAGGTGATTCACTTGTGATGCAAGAGAGAGTCCACAGCAGATACAAACATAGTAAGCAAAGTAGCAAGTAGTGTTCTTTGGCCGTCAACATGTGGGCGTTGAGCCATCCCAGCACTCTTGTCCAACATAGCCTACTGTTTACCTAAAAATGGAACATTTTAATCTTCAGCCACACCAACACTACCTAATTAATTATAGTGTTTTAGAATATTATATCATTGTTTGATAAACAAATATTATTTGCCTAAATGTAAACAATCTCCATAATGCCTTCTAATTACCTATACCTATATGTACTTTAAACCTGCCAGAATGGTAGCTGGTTAGATGAGGTTTTAATTATTCAAGTACTTACAGACTGAGGTGAAAGCCATTGGCACAATTAACAGAATTGTTTCATAATGTAAGGGTGGTCGGCCTAGTGTATTGCAGTGACTAGATATCCCACAATTCACACAGCGATCCATAGTTTCAACAATATCCAATCCACGACAAGCCGACGGTAAAATCCAAAATAACAATTCCAAGTCAAACGCATGAGCGATGTCCAGTGAAGGGTCGTACTATGTAGTCATGGTCAGAACCCGTAAAAAACATAGCAGTGGTCGTTGAAAATGAAAAATAATCGGGAAAGGACTCTAAACTTATCGAAAAACACGAAACAAATAAAAACAAGTAAGCAAGCAACAGCACCCGACTACCATAACAGTCAGCTGTCATGCCAGTGACATAGACTAAAAATATAAAAGTGATTTTAATCGATTTGAAATCGATAATCTTTATATTGTTTTTTTAGTAATTAATTAATATTTTTTTGAATAATATGACTGTTTTCAGATGCACTTTAATGCGTATAAGTATAATATAGTGTATTTGAGTTAATTACCAATTGAAAGAGTTTATTTTTGTATTTGTATAATCGATTACTCAATCGATTATCTCACGAAAACAATCTTTCTCTTATTTCTCCGCTTCCTGATTGACAATTGAGCTGATTTTTCGTATTCTAACATAGAAAAATGTGACTAATTTTTTAGAACATATCTCATCCTTTTACATTTTTGGCCCACGACTTTCCATCTCCTTTGGCATTGAGATACTCTCAAATAGCATGTAGGCTTTTACCTCAGAAAATTGTACGGTCCACGTGGGAGAACAATATTAACTTTGACGCGGACGAAATCACGGGCGGAAGCTAGTAGTAACACATAAATCCAACTTATGCCGGCCATCCACCATCCAATCTATCGTCCAATCGGCAGGACGTTACCGATTGGATCATGCCGATTGGACCGTGGATGGGAGTGGATTGGCATGACAATTATAACTATTATGCCAATCCACTCCCATCCACGGTCCAATCGGCATGATCCAATCGGTAGCGTCCTGCCGATTGGACGATAGATTGGATGGTGAATGGCCTGCATTAAAGTCATGTTTATAGTTTTTTGGTGGACGTTTTTGTCGTAGTTAGGTTTTATGTGTAATACATTTACACGAGTTTAATAAACGCGCAAAATAACCTGTTGAGTTTGTTACCTCATTAACCACAGCGAATTACTTAGCTGTTACGTCACTTGAACATTGGCTTACGAAGAAAAAAGAATTGCACGTGTTATAAACATCTATTACCTTGTTATATATTTATATTATATTTAACAACGTACAGTCAGCAAAAGAGATAGGTATGCAGGGTCGTCGTAATTTAATTTAAAACGTAGATAATAATTTTTTTGGTCAAGTTTCAGTAAAAGACATCCATCAGTTTCTTAGAAAACACTATGTAACTTTAAATATATTTTTACCTTAAATTCTTAATTTGTAATATAAATTCCTTTTGCGTGTTATTATATAGTAGTTTTTATATAAGGTACATTGCATTCACATGTAATTACGTATGACTCTGTATACAAATAATAATATTGTAAAACATTGATTTTAAAAAAGTACGCGTGTATGGAGTTTCTTGCCCATTCTTCTCCATGC
This sequence comes from Hoplodrina blanda, assembly GCA_949316365.1. Taxonomy (NCBI): domain Eukaryota; kingdom Metazoa; phylum Arthropoda; class Insecta; order Lepidoptera; family Noctuidae; genus Hoplodrina; species Hoplodrina blanda. The sequence goes on along the minus strand of OX438581.1, from coordinate 911,394 downwards.
AAAATTACCTTTTGGAAGGGGCAACTAGATTCAATTCTATTTTTTTTCTTGTAATGACGTTCAAAAGTGCCTTAAAATGGCCTAATTGAAATAAATGATTTGACTTTGACTTTGAAAACTTTAACTATATCTGACGACCCTGCATACCTACCTTTTTTGCTGACTGTAAATAAAATCTTGATACTTGTAGGGATGTTTGTAAAAAGTATCAACTCTTTAGGAATAGTGCATTGGCGCTTATTACCGTGCCAAGGCAAGCTAGTCAAGGTCTGGTGTCAACGTTTAGTTCTTACTTATTGAGCTGTCAGTTAATTATGAACTTCTATTATTACATTATAGCTTTGATGTTTGGACGTAAACGTGGCGACCTACTGGCCTACTGGGACCAAATAGTTTAAATGATGAGGACTAGCTTCTACCCGCGACTTCATCTGCGTTGTTTTTTTTTTTACCCGCGTTATGTCTTTTGTTGCTGCTTCGCTCCCGTGGGTGGTAGCGTGATGTTATACACGGTTACTTTTAGGTCGTTCTGGAACCGAAAACCATAAACTCGATCATCTACCTCGAAACGATTGGGACCTTTTTTTTTTCAAAAAGTAACAAAAAAAAACAGCTTTTCCGTACATTTATGTTCGTCTAACTCGTGAAAGTGTACTGAACAGCTGTTTTTTTATTTCTGCGTGAAATCTCTTATAATATACAAAAAGAATTTTCCCAATCCGACTGGTAGTTTTAGAGATCAGCGCGTTTAAATAAACAAACAAACAATATCTTCAGCTTTGTTATCTTATATTATTGCAGATGTATCATCGATACAACAAAAAAGAAGAAGAAAGTTTGATGTTGTTATTAATTAAAACAAAAGAAGTTGTGTGTGAGGAGGCTTTGTATGTAAGTAAGATTGTGCGGTCGTATCTCCGTGATTTGTTGACGGATTTAGATAAAAGATGTCTCATTTTATACGTTCTCATGGATGTCAAGGTTTTGTTTTTATACGGAGCACGTTTGTGAACTTTTGACTTTGAATACTTGACTGTCATTAACCTTTAGTGTAATTCTTGTTAGTTAATGTCTTGTTAGTGTCTATAATAGTTATCGTTCCTAACATTTGCATCTTTTTATCAGAATACGGAAATAATTAGTACCTAGTCCTATTTAGTCCTATTTGAATATATTGCGACTCAGCGGTACCAAGGGTAGCTATCTAGTTGCAGGAAGCAAAATGTCAGGCAGGCATTGTTTGAAACAAGAAAAAAAAGGACGGACGATATAGCGAAATTATAGTTTCCGTACCTTTCCTTTGTTTGTAGAGCGAAACATTAAAAACGATTAAAGTAATGACTGACGTTTGACTGCCTCGTTGTCCTATTGCTCGCAAAGCGCGACTGCTGAGCATGAGGTCTTGGGTTCGATTCCCAGGTCGGGTAAAATATTATTTGATTTTTCCATTAGAAATTTCTCAGTAGGTAGCAGCCTCGGAGTTTGGATTTGTGCCCGGTCGAAGGCAATAGGCTCGCCCTCCATTACATTCCCCATATTACATGGAACTTAAAACATAACTGGTGTAATGTGAGTATATACTAATGGGTACACCTCTGCCAAACCCTTCGGGGATTACAGGCGTGATTAAAGTAATTAAATTGTCTACTGTCAAAATTGTTTGATGATGAGTTTCTTAAAAGCTAAAGATATAAACCAAAACCAATATCCGAATGCAAAATATAAAAATCACAAAATTCATCATTCTAATACAAACTGTAAACACAGATCAAAAGCGATAACTGCTACACATAACGTAGTAAAAAAAGAACCATTAAGTAATCATTAAAGTTACACATGCTATTATCTAATCACCGGACTTCGTCCGTTGAGGTAACTCATCACATCAACATAACGCATGGAATACGCATGTCTGTCGGCTGGACACCTCGGCCTGTTTATTGAAGATAAGGATTACGAAATGTAAATAAAGTGTAATTTAATTAACTACACTATCATGTATTAATAGGTACAATACACGATAATAGGTACCCATCAAAAACATATTATATTATGTGAAATGAGAGCCAAGTTCAATATTATGATATACTAGCGACCCGCCCCGGCTTCGCACGGGTGCATGTATTATACATATAAACCTTCCTCTTGAATCACTCTATCTATTAAAAAAAACCGCATCAAAATCCGTTGCGTAGTTTTAAAGATCTAAGCATATATAGGGACAGACAGACAGACAGGGAAAGCGACTTTATTTTATAATATGTAGTGATGAGAGCCAAGTTCAATATTATGATATAGGGATGCCTTGGTTGTTAACTTCAACGACAAAAGGAGTGAGATCTAAATGGGTGCCAAGTTCAATGGTCAATAACTTAGGACAATATATTGAAGCCTACGGTCTGACTTGTCTAGTTCTCATATACGAATTATTATTAATTACCTACCTACTAAAATAGTCATGAAAGAGCCGTACTATGTTCGGTGACTAGTTTCTACCAGCAAGCCAAATTTTCGGAAGACGGGGTGGCGCTCGTAGCGTGATACACAAGAGGCGAAATGTGCACTGGACAAATCTTAAAATATGTGACGTCACAGTGATATATTATGTATATTATTTATTACCCGCAGGCGATGACTCAATATTTATAGCATAAATTCGTTTGTATCATCAACTTTCCTTGGTCTTGTTTACTTTTTATTATAGTCACGAATACATTCTCGCCCAGAACTTGTATACTCTGTGTTCATAGGTATTATTGTCAAACGTTATTTTAGTAATAAGTACATACTTGTACCTACTTCATAACATTTTGTTGAGCAAGCGCACATTGCAAGAAAGTGATTCATTCATATAACGGGGCCAGACATTACACATGCCACGCGATCCGCCATGGTGTGTGGTTCCTTGTGAGACAAACAGACAGCTGTACGCAAGGGAATGTTTTTTGCATAGGTAATGTAGAAGCAAAAAATCTGTACTTCCATACTTATTATAAATACGAAAGTAAATCTGTCTGTTACGCTTTTACGATTAAACCACTAACCTGATTTTGATGAAATTTGGAACGGGGACAGTATGAACACTATGAACCCTAAGAAAAGACACGCCTGCGACAACCGACATTTACGCAGACAAAGTCTCGGGCAAAAGCTAGTAATATAATAAACCTGAAAAGTTTTTTTAGTTCGTTTGTAAACGCGCTAAACTCTGGGGTCTACCAGTGTAATTGAAAAAAAAAATTGTATTTGTAAATGATAGTCAGATTGATGATGATACGAGTAGGTAGTACCTATAGGCCATATAACATCACGCTACGATACATGGAAGCCGAGCAGTAACCAAAAAAGTAAAATAACGCAAGTGAAAAAAACCTCGGTCGGAATCGCAGAATAATGTTATTATAATTATTTATCTATCTAAGAACAAGGATATACAGATACAAATTCCAAAGTTCAAACTGAGTCCATAGTTCAAGGCATAGCATATCTCTATATCTAATAATATTATTCGGTAATACGGCGTCTATAAATTATCTTGAATCGATATCAATACTTTATGAACCTTATAAATGATTTAATTCGTTGTTAATTCGATTGCTGGCTCTTTTATATCGTAATCGATATTTGGACTTAATTTGACTATTTTCACTAAAATATTTTACTTGACCAAATAAGTCATCTTATTTTTCAGTTGACTGTCAATATCAAATGCTACTTCTACTGTACGTTTATCAAAGTAACGAATCTATAAATCGCCATGTCTAGTAAATACATAGTTTTATTCCACGTACCCTTCTATGATTGGCTGACACATGACGTGTTGCGCTCGCGCCACCTTAACATGTGTGTCAGTTGAGTAATCACTAATATATGTAGTACCTTATCGTGCTAAAATACCTTCTTATCTTTGACGTTTTCCCCAATATGCATGGTAATTTTGGTTTTAGGAACTATTGTACTTATTTCCAAGAATTTCCTTCTTTAATATAATACCTAATAAAGTAATAAGTAATATTCTCCAGACCGAATTTCGGTGACGGTGCCAATCTCAATGGTTGCTATAGGCAACGCTGAGTACGCAGGAGAGCACAATAAAATTGTTTGCGCAAACACAGAGCAGTCCTTCTTACCTTATTCTCATAGACCGGTGGGAGGGCTATCCGACATGACCGGGGAGAGTAAAATATTAGGGCTTGTAGTTATTACAATATTGTCTAAACTGTCACGATAACATATACGGGGCGGAGCGGACCTACTTCTAACAGACGTAAGTTTCCTATATATATTATTTATAGCAGCAAGGTGACACCGCGGTGTTGCCCTTACAACTCGGTATATAATCACTGTTTACCCGCGTCACGATGTTATGACTACTTAACTTAATATGGGTCCAGACAGAGTGTTTGTGCATATTCCTTGACGGTTGGCATGGTACCTCTACATGGAGCCATCAATATGCTGATAGAACCCAAATACCCGAATTATAAAGAATTCGTTAACGATTTTCATGAATCAAATATCGACCCTGCCCATCCAGTCCAGTTCCTGTTAAATCCTGGGAACAAACCCCACGGAATATTCCGTAGCAATCCCTGACATAATGAAAGAGCCTCAGAGCTGGGTCTTATAAGATCTCTACCCATATAAAATCCTTTGAAAAGCTTCTGGCATTATGTTGTCCTCTATATTTCAAGATCTGGTATCTTAAGAATATTTTGCTACGTTGTATAAAAGAAAGTTCTTACCCGTCTCTGTATTTTGTGTGATCTTTGATCGGATGAGTCTCAAGATTGAATTAAGTCCCCAGCAACATTGTCTTTCAAAGGTTTGAAAGAAAGATTATATTGAAAGAAACTACCCGTGCGTCTCTTTAGGGGCGCTTCAAGGTTTCATAAACCAGAACATTCTTCAGATAAATCTTTGAAGTTGTTAAACGGGTTTTTATTAAATTAATATTAGCCCCAGTTTTTATTGTGTCGAAAATAGTTATGATGTAATATGTTTGGGCGCCATTTAACAAAGTTTTTGCTCTTATTAACCTCTCAACAGGCTCATGAGGTAGTCCGTGAATTTGATTGGATCATATCTGGGTTGGATGCATCGTGGAAGTCACATCCAAATGACATTCAGCATTCACCTTATTATTGTTGTTATCGAGTGGCATGATAATTGTTATCGTTCAAGTTTATGCTTTTTAGATTGCACTGTTATTATTATAAGGTTTATTATGTTCTGGCAATATATTTAGTGCATATTTGTTCGACTACTTGTGTTTTATGAGATAGCGACTAAAATTGCCTTTAGCTAAAATCCTTGCTCGTTCACACATCTCCCATGTAGATTCCGGAAAGTAGGTAATTAGGTTTGCAACAGGCATGCGCTTACATATTCAGTAAGCATGAAATGCACCCGGGGGTAGATCGGCGCATGCGTGGGAAGGGTCATGGTCGTCTGTCCGGCGGCCAGTGCGGCCTCCCCGCGGATGCATCCGCTCCCTGACACTGACCTCGTATCAATGTTAAGAGGAAGTTTGTATTGTTCTTATCTGATTGATTGTGTTGTAATTGTATGGAGGAATTGGTAGAATGCATAAATAGAAAATTTACCTCTTCATAGGTCTGTCTCTGTTACAATAAGTACGGAAATAAACATCAATTTGATAGAGAATTGGCTTTATTTTTAAGTGCGGGCTTCTTGGACAGTTGAATGTTTATTCTGAGACGGATTCAAATAAATTTATATGAATTTAAAATCACTCATTTCTTCTAGTTCTTGTAGTCTCGTCGCAGACATCGCTTCTGGCTCAATATCTACTGTTTTATCAATTGTATATTCATGAAAATGTTGTTTACCTCGAAGGTAGGTAGGTACTTTGTACCCTAAGTACGTATACGTAGGTAGTTAGTACCTATAGACTCCTACGCAAAGACTTACATGACGGATTCAGCTCGTACACACCCACGCACTCTGAGAAATGTTCAGTTATTGTTTTAGTAACCTTTCCGTTGATTGGTAATTATGCTGGAAGCTTTTGGTTACGGGATTTTTAATTATAAGTTTTTCTGATACTCCGTCGATTAGGACCAACATTGATAATATTTCTCGGGCTATCTATTCAGTATTTTTTTAAGCATGCCAGACAATATTCAAAATAGCTCCACTTAGCCGCATAAAAGACGGTGCGGTCGTCATAAAAAGCACCGCTTGTTTCCATGCACATGTTTCTTTTTATGGTAAAGGCCGGTCTCTTAGCGCAAGTGACCTTAAAATTACCATCATTCCTACTCAGAAAGGAATCTTCAACCTTAACTTAATCAACCAACGTTCAAAGTTGCACGAAGAAGGAATACTTTTTATTTGTACTGATACCACAAGGCGTCTGTGAAGTTTTCAAATTAAATGTTTATTTATTTAGTAAAGAAAATGAAGGCAACATCTTATCTGCAGTGCCAGTAACAGACCCATAACCGTCTAATTATGCTTGAATATCTTTATTTCATTGTCATCTAAAGGCCAATACTGCTAATTAAAAATTTTCAAGATCTAGTCGCAATCCCATCTCAGCGACACTCAATGTCAAAAAATTTAGGTGAATTAGACGCATTTTTGACAGATTTTGATTGAGATATTAGTAGAAATACCTGCCCCCTGATTTTACATTTTTTTCTTCTACAAAGAGTTCGTCTCTTTTACATCAAATGTACCAGGGTCATCAGCGTTGTAGACGCTACAGTATTTTGGCAAAAACTTTAATATAGCTCAAGGCGAATGCGCTAGGAGAAAATAACGACATTTATTATGTCGTCACAATGATATTTATTTGCACACTTTGACGGCACAGTTGGTGCAGTGGCTAAGCCTGGCTGCTGCGCTGTGTCGCGGATTCGATTCCCGCCCTGAACAAATATTTGTATGACCTACCGATAGTTGTTCCGGGTCTGGCTGTTTGTGTATGTGAGTTTATATGTTTGTAAACGCACCCACGGTACAGGAGAAATTCCTCTTTTGGGGATACGTTTCATAAAAAATAAAAGAAAGAATTGCAATTTAGTATAAATTGTAGGCATAATCTATCTCGTTAACTTGACTGCAGTTAGATTAAAACCAAGGCGAGCGTTGCCGTTAGACATGTATACCTTGAGCCTTTTAGATAGGTTATTTTTTTCGCCCTAATGGTATAAATACGAACTGTTATTTATTATTGTTACATGGCAGTCACATCTGAGTTGCAAAGGTTACACTAGTTGAAGTTATTTCTCATTTGAAGAGCTTCACGACCCTTAACCTATGTTTAAGTTCTGTACGTGTTTTTGTTTTAAACATGTTTGATGTAAGACAAGAGTACAGAGTACATAGTCAAAATATTTATTAGTGCGATTTTTAGTGATATAGGTCTTACAAATATTTTATAGTAACTCAACAAATCTACCCTTTAGGTTATACACTATTAAGTTAAAAATATTCTAATATTGTTACATTAACAGTTTAAGAGTATAAAATTAAATGAAACAATTTTTATATACATTTTATTTAAATAAACTATTACTTTGCTAAAAATGTTCAACAAACATCTTGTCAACAATAACAACCAAATATATTGATTTGTAGAAAAATCATTCATAACAGAAAATTATAATAAAATCCGCTTCAAACATCGTTTTAATTAATCCGTATCTTTTGTCAGGCCGGAGTCATGGTGGGTGTCAGCAGTACTGAAGACCATCCGCGCAGTAGCGCTGGTCTTCGACATCATCACCTTCCCCATTCACCTCATCGCGCAGAGGCCGTGGAGGAAACGAGCACTCTCCAGACGAATTAAGGTAAGGAACAGCACTGCTATTTAGTAAAAATCCCCCTCAGTGAGATTAGGTGAAGTAAGCTTTAGGTGAGATGTCTCCCTACTACTGCTATCGAAGGAGATTTTTACATTTAGGGGAACTATCTTCATTATTCGTAATAGCCCAGTGGTTATAGCCGGCCTCTCATACTCGGTTGTGGGACCACATCTGGACAAGCACCAATGTGACTTTTTCACTTCACATGTACTTTCTAAGTTAATCCTGAACATCACTGACATCGGTGCAAGAAAACACCGTGATGAAATCTGGACTTATCTATACTAATATTATAAAGCTGCAGTGTTTGTTTGTTTGTTTGAACGCGCTAATCTCTAGAACTACTGGTCCGATTTGAAAAATTCTTTCATTGTTAGATAGATTAGTTATCGAGGAAGGCTATAGGCTATATACCATCACGCTATGACCTACGGGAGCGGAGCAGTAACCAAAGACGCGGGTGTAACCGCGGCGGACAGCTAGTAGTTAATATTCGTCTGAAAACGCCACTCTGCCTTGAGCAAACGTGGTGATCAATGCTCGTGCCTTCTCTGTTGAGAATGAGAGTAGCCCAATTCTTGTCATGTTAGATGGCGTGCACCTTGAGATGCTTATGTCCAGCAGTAGAGCTATGTGCGTGCGGCAGGTAAATTACTAAGCGAACCCAAAACACAAGAGAAATAACTCACAAGTTTGTTCATGTAACTGTTTCGGGTCTCAAACCTCCCCTTTTAACGAAAGTAGTTCCATGCAATATTATACATTATTTAAACGAAAGGAAAGTTTATTCTCGGTATAAACCATGCAAAGTAACTTAGATTCAGTTAGCTATTCTGGGTACAAAGCCATTTGTATTGACCCCTAAAACTCTCAACATTCTGGTCTCATGTTGTATTCATAATTGAACGAGCCAAGTTCAAAGTTTTGTCAACAATTTCTAAGATTACAGGGAATAATTTTATTATTCAGAACTGAAAAAACTTAAATTAAATCATGACAGAGATTGATTCGTTAGAAGAAAAGCTTTTGAGTTTTTGCCAAAATTCAGATTTGAAAGTTTCAATACTGATTTGATTAATGGCAATTTAAGGATTCATTGACCAGATACCTACACTGCTGTTTTATATAATGTTATATACTTCTTGCTATGTATTAAATAAAGTGCAGAATTTCTCGAACAGAACTATCGTATTGTTATTTTCGTTTGACCTGTTTTTAAATTCTCCGACGCCTACGTCTGTATGCGCTGATAGTCGCACTGAATTGCAAATATGTAAAACTTGTTTATTGGGCTCAATGTCATAATTTATGCATATACTTGTGTTTTATTGTTGACAAAAATATTGGATTATTTGAAGGAAAATGTGGCTGTGTATTATTGTATATTTAACACAATTAGATATATGTATTGACCTACTGACCTTTATGTTTTGCTGTGGAAAGTAACTTAATTTTATGAAAACAAATTACTGAAAGGAAATTCTAAACCCTGCTATTATTTCATACAAAGAGTGACTGTGTGAAAACTGATCGCCATAATGCTATGATTTAAGCCTGGGACGCGCTGCCGCGCCTTGCTGACAACGAATATTATGTTATAGACCTTTTGTTTATAATATTTAAGTCTTGCTGTACGCACATAAGTTCGACAAAGTTGGCAGTAGTCTGTCTCTTACGCCTGTGTCATGCATATAATAGTTTCTTTATTTCACATTCCATTTTACCCTAAAGATTAGGCAGGGCAGTGTACCTGTAGTACTCCCATGTCACGTCTTATGTAACAGGGTGCGGGCCTATTGCCAGGAACCGGGCACAAATCCATACTCCGGGCCGATATCTTAATAGTCCTAATGATACTTTACCCAGGACCTATAATTTAATTCTAAATAAAAATGTGCCTTGTTCACTTTCCTCAGCCTTCAATTATTCCAGTGTGACACTTATGTTCTCTGTTGTTCCCCAGGCTCGTATAATCCAGACGACACAGAACAGCATCACAGTGCGCTCGGTGTCGTCGCCATGCGAGCTGCACCTGCGCCTGGTGCGCGACGGCGTGACGTCCATGGAGAGCATGCTGCGCGCCGCGGCCGCGCGCTGGGCCGACCGGCCCTGCCTCGGCACCCGCACCGTGCTCAGCGAGGAGGACGAGCCGCAGCCTAATGGAAGAGTGTTTAAGAAGGTAATTGGAAGACTAGTGTTACAATTGACCTCACAAACTGTATCAAATAAGGCCAGGATGTTGCCGTTACTAGAACCTTTAAGTATTCATCGCTTAGGCAATTTTACAATCTAATAAAGTATCAAGAATCTAGTGTGTATACTCGAGGTTGAACTAAACAGGTGTCCAGGTTATAATGTCATTCACTATAACTGCTTCCTAGTTCCCACGAAAGTCAGCCAATCAATCAAACCAATTTATTACTCGATTGCTCTACCGATTGATTGTTATCAATAGCTTTGACATTGAACCTGTGAGAGTAAGCTCGCGCTGAACAAATGGCTAATGACTCAACTTCACTACAAGCACGTGCTGTTTTTCCTTCGGCACAGTTAATTGATAAATAACTGGGTAGTTTGCTGTTCATATGCAGATAATTTTGCAAGTTTTCAGGGTCAATATCGAACGTCAGTAGCTGATACTCATCAAGCTATATTATGATCTTCGAGTATAGTTTATTTGCCTCTTGTTAAACCATTTTGATAAAAGAAAAATGACAAATAGATAGTTGGTCCTATTATGAGGTTATTAGAGCTCAGAGGACGCAAATTTCCCTGTCATTATTTTTGTCAAATCAATATGTATGACCAAAAAACCACTACAGTACCCGGGCTAAAGACACACCGAGCATTAGAAATTGACTAGTCACAAGTATTCATAAGTGACATCAAGTTTGACCTGAAAGCTAGTTCTACTAACTTTCGCGAGGAACTCGCAAGAAGTCAAAGTCAAAGTCAAAGTCAAAACATTTATTTCAATTAGACCATTTACAGGCACTTTTGAATTGTCAAGGAGTCTGTCAGTTAGTCCGAAAAATGAAGCTAGTTGCTCGTTCCAAAACGGAGGTAGGCCTCTATGGAGAAGAAAGTACTAACTTTCAGGAACGATCGCAATCTGATCTCCAGTCTTAATCTATCAAAAAAACCTCTAATTTACCTACAGTTATTGACATTGATTGTGTCTCTGAGATGAGATAGTGACTAAATTTTTAACGTTATTTAGTAGAATATTGGCCTTCAGGTTTTAGATAGATAGATAGATAGATAGATAGATAAAACATTTATTCGGTGCACACAAAAGACACATCACAACACTAAAGTACAATCAAACAGCTATGGACTACCTACTTAGGACAAAGTAGGGTGCGTGTCTCAAGTTGCACCAAATGGGAGTCCAGCTCAGCATGTGCCAGGCAAACATACCTGACGCTGATATTCTGCTGAATCCCTGCAGTGACATGCGGACGTCGAGCAGATGAGATATATATTAGATATATATTTTCAGTAAGTGTTGTGCTTTTATAGCCATGTCTAACGTTATTTAGTAGAATATTGGCCTTCAGGTTTTCAGTAAGTGTTGTGCTTTTATAGCCATGTCAGTCTGTTAAGTGCACTCAAACTTTTTATAAAGCTCGGATGTACAGTCAGCAACAAAAGTCGATTAACAATGTTACTTTTTTATATCATTTAAACAGACACTAAACACATAATGTACTGGCTTTCAGATTTTCAGGTAGTAGCTAAGGGTTTATTATATCTTAATTTTATTAAATAATATTTTATTAATATTGTACTTAATAATTAGGATTTAGAAATCATAAATGTTAATCGACTTTTGTTGCTGACTGTACCATATTCACAGCCGAATATATAATATGTTTATTCTGACTTCGTCTAAAGATTGCATAGCATATCTTCCAAGGTCCTCTTTTCGATCTCCATGTGATCATATAATTGTGTTGTCCAGTTCAACATGGGCGACTACGTGTGGCGCACATACGTGGAGGTGGAGAAGGAGGCGCGTCAGTTCGGCGCGGGGCTGCGCGAGCTGGGCTGTCGGCCGCGCGAGAACGTCGTCATGTTCGCCGAGACGCGCGCAGAGTGGATGCTGGCCGCACACGGCTGCTTCAAACAGAGCATACCAGGTAACACCTTCTTCATAACTCTTCTGATTTAAAAAATAACAATCAAGGTTGGCGCTGTGGCTGATGGATTGGCTGCTGCGCTGCGGGTCGCGAGTTTGTTTCCCGCTCGGAACACATATTTGCATGACCTGGGGCATGAGGCAAAGGTTTTTATTTTAATACAAATTAAATAAAAAATTTCGTATTTTTAACAGACTGTAATTAATAATAATGAAAGTTGTGTTTTCGACGCATATTTTTCTTTGTCTTAAATATTCTAGAGATAACTACTTTCGCCACTCATTTCCATTTTTTTTTCTTTTTTTTTTGTTAATGTTTTGGTCGTAAGTTTTATCAAAATTAAACCTCAATTTTTTTATTCCAGTGGTAACTATCTACGCAACACTGGGTGACGAGGCGATCGCGCACGGCATCAACGAAACAGACGTATCCACCGTCATCACCACGTACGACCTGCTGCCCAAGTTCAAGAAGATCCTCGCCAAGACGCCCAGGGTCGACACCATCATCTACATCGAGGACCAGCTCAAGAGCATCGACAGGGAGGGGTACAAGCACGGCATCAAGATTATTAGTTACAAGGATGTTGTGCTCAAAGGTGCCTCCTCGAAAATTGGTGAGTGGTTTTGACAAGTGTTATTAAATCAAATATTTATTACAATCCTTAATGTAAAACATAAAGGCACAGCAATATAGAAGGCTTTAAGTTTAATTTATATTTAGGGAAATTTCTTTGTTTTGGACTTCTCATTAAAGCGCAGGCCACACCGCCAGCTAGCGGGCGGGCGGGCTAAGCGGGCGGGCGAAGCGAACGAAGGAAACTATACGAACTACGCGAAATATTGGCGAGCTAAACTATGGGGTTCACACCGAAAACTACGGACTGACGAGCGACGGATATTTCGTTAGCTTAGCTCGTTGAATAGTCGGTAGCTCGCGGTGTGAACCGAAGTATGTAAAGAGGTGAAACGATGTTCGCCCGCTTAGCCCGCCCGCCCGCTAGCTGGGAATCGTCGGATATTTCGTTAGCTTAGCTCGTCAGGTTAGTCGGTAGCTCGCGGTGTGAACCGAAGTATGTAAAGAGGTGAAACGATGTTCGCCCGCTTAGTAGTGTTGCCCAAATGCAAGACCAAGACGAGACCTTAGCCAGTCTTGGTCTTGGTCTTGCGTCAATACACCTGGTCTTGGTCTTGGTCTTGGTATTGCGCTCTCAGTCTTGGTCTTGGTCTCGGTCTTGCAGCAAGAGTCTCGCAAGTCTTGCGAGACTACTAACCGCGGCGTCTTTGTCGGTAAATTATCAAATAAGTAGGTACATAATGACTTTGTATGAAATGAACTTTGTCAGTAAGTTATGCTAGGTACATTTTTGTCACATGGGAACATATTTGTGAGTAACGCGCTACCAACTTAATAAATAGTCGAAATATAATAATCAATACAATACCTTTTAGTGTTATGACGATTCGGTTTTGATACTGGGGAACGTCTATCAAAATCAGGATTGAAACCAAATCCCTTTTTAATAACGCCCAAATCTCAGTTTGACTTAACTGCGAGACGCAAGAGTCTTGCAGGCTTAGTCTTGTTCTTGCTCAAATCTTGCAGGGTTCAGTCTTGGTCTTGGTCTTGCTACAATAAATCGGTCTTGGTCTTGGTCTTGGTCTTGCAAAAATGCAAGAACAAGACCAAGACCGCAAGACCAAGACCGATTTTGGGCAACACTACCGCTTAGCCCGCCCGCCCGCTAGCTGGCGGTGTGGCCTGCGCTTCATACAAAGTAATTTCAGACATCATTGCCCCGTATAATGCCCCGTTGGCCTCGGAAGGCTCGTGAAGCCGCTGGTCCTGCGCCTGATCACTCCCCGATCGTGGCAGTATACCGTTCCATCACAATGCACCTATGTTAGCGCGCACACTTGTGCACTATAATGTTTCTTTATTCCGACAGAAATTCAGTCAAGAGAATATTATTTAAATGTACTAAAACTAAATGTATTGCATCGTCCACAGAGCCGGTCCCTCCGTCTCCGTCGGACACGGCCATCATCATGTACACGTCAGGCTCGACGGGCGTGCCGAAGGGAGTGGTGCTGTCGCACCGCAACATGCTGGCCACGCTGAAGGCCTTCGCCGACGCCATGCCCATCTTCGACGGAGACATCCTCATGGGATTCCTGCCTCTTGCGCACGTGTTTGAGCTGCTCGCTGAAAATCTGTGCATGATTGGAGGTGAGGATGGATTTGTTTTGTGATATTAATTCTCTATTTGAAACTGTGGGCAATTTTTTTAGACCTGAGTCTGAGTAGTTATCTATACTAATATTATAAAGCTGCAGTGTTTGTTTGTTTGAACGCGCTAATCTCTGGAACTACTGCTCCGATTTGAAAAATTCTTTCAGTGTTAGATAGATTAGTTATCGAGGAAGGCTATAGGCTATATACCATCACGCTACGACCTACGGGAGCGGAGCAGTAACCAAAGACGCGGGTGTAACCGCGGCGGACAGCTAGTAATGGATACGACTTGTGTGTTATATCCTATTTTCTAAAACTACCCCGGTATTGCCTCATTAGTCGCAAGCTTGGGGACCTCGGATGGATTTCCAGGTCGGGAGAAAAATGTCATTGGGTTTTTCCATTAGGAATTTCTCAGTTACATTCCCGGAGTTTAGAAGTCCTGGGACACCTCGTACTTCGATGCGCACGTGTTGCCGTTGGTCCTGCTTCAAATCTCGCCTCGCGAATGTCGAATTGCCGTCCCATCGAACTAATAATAATCCTATGCCCGCCGTGACCGACATTCGATCAGGAGTAAATAAATCCCCTGGTTATCTGTAATGATTAGCTGATCAAACGCATTTAAGACCTTTTAAAATACCAAGATTAACATTATTATGCATTTGTTTCACACTTACAAACTAATGTTCACACTTCTTTGTGACGGTGGTGACACAATCTCATCATAGTAACGTCTATAAAATAAATGTCGTTCAAAGTCCATGGCGAACATCGATTGTCTATCTTAATTGCATCGTACTGAAACTATCGTGAATACAGTATTTATGTGTTTTTTTATGTTTATGTCGTGGTTTCATTTTATTGTTAAGAACTAAGGTGATGCGGTTATTGTAGTTAAACATAGACGGGCTCATTGTTGATTGAGTTACATGTGATGACTATAAGCAAAAGCTAACCATAGGAACTAAAGATTGATCTAACCATTGTAAAAAAGAAAAACGATTTGTGCCTTAGGCCAGAAATCTTAGTACTGCTCCGAAAGTTTTATTTAGGTTTTGGTAAACGTCTTCCCCACAATTCTCAACCTCCGATCTTGCATGATCAAGTCCAATATACGATTACACAAAAGATATTGCGTCTAAGTATTATAATAAATGACCGTCTTGAATGACCAATGTCTTTTTTCTCCAAATAGGAATGTAGACTTAACAATTTCAAAATCACACTTAAGTACAGTGTATCATTGCACGGTGCACCTGTCTCCCAGTAACTCTCCAATGTTTAGTCACAAAATTACACTATTGTATGATATTACCCAGGCGTCCCCATCGGCTACTCAACGCCGCTCACCATGTTGGACACGTCCAGCAAGATCATGAAGGGCACCAAGGGAGACGCCACCATCCTGCAACCCACCTGCATCACCACCGTACCGGTAAGTACTCTACTAGTAAATAGTAGCACCTGGCAATAGGCTCACCCCCTATTACATGGGACTTAACCATAACTGGCGAAATGTGGCTTTACTAATGGGTGCACCCCTGCCTAAGCCTTAGGGGATTACAGGCGTGATAACGGAAAATAAGAAACTCCGCATTTTCATCAAACAAGGCTATGATGGCATACCAATTTTGCATCTTGCAACACCAGGAGCTTGGCTCAATCCATCCTGATTGTGATTGCCACATTTTCTTTTTTGAAAGAAGCCTATTTTTAAAGAACATCGTACTAACTAAAATTAGTAAGTAAACAATTACGGATTAATTTGTTAAATCAATTATTTGACATAAATATGCCTACTTTATTAGTTAGTGTTGATAGTATCCCTGTCGCTATTTTTTACTAAAATATTCTTCCTTTCACAGTTGATAATGGACCGCATCAGCAAGGGCATCACCGACAAGGTGTCCCGCAGCGGAGAGTTCGCGAGTGCGTTCTTCAAATGGGCCTACACGTACAAGCAGACCTGGATGCGACGCGGCTACGACACACCCGTGCTTAACAAATTGGTAAGTAACTATTCATTATCAAAACAGATAATAAAGTTACTATGGGTGTCGTTTACATTTCGTGTCTTGGAAACCACTTAAAGTTGTTGATTCTGGTTGTGGTGTGTAGATCTTTGACAGCCGTGATGGGTACTCAGTTTGAAAATTAGTCTTATCAAGGTTTTTTTCAGTAATTTGGGATGTGGAGGGCAGATGGGCAGTCGCACCATGTATAATACTGGTATTCAGCTGCATTCAGTTAGACTGGATGCCGACCTTAACATTAGACAAAATCTAAGCAGGTTTCCTTTGCATGGTGACATCGTCTTTGTATATTTACTTATGCCTAAGTTGTTCTCCCTCCCAGATGTTCTCCCGCATCCGCCAGCTGCTGGGCGGCAAGGTCCGCATGATGATCAGCGGCGGCGCGCCCCTGTCCCCCGACACGCACACGCAGGTGCGCATCTGCCTGTGCGCCGACGTGGTGGCGGGCTACGGCCTCACCGAGACCACGTCGTGCGCCACCGTGCAGGACCCGCACGACCGCTCCACCGGCCGCGTGGGCGCGCCCACCTCCGGCACCGACGTGCGCCTGCTGGACTGGGACGAGGGCGGCTACCGCGTCGACAACAAGCCCTACCCGCAGGTACCAGCGGCACACCCTATACATAACTACACATCCTTGAGCTAAACTACTTATTTTTGGTACGACCAAAATTGCTTATGAAAGACTACGAGTAATTTTAACAAATAATTAATTTACACGTACAAAACTGCAACATAACTAAAACAACAAAAATATAAAGAAAAATTTATTCTTTAGTTCAAGTTATGAAAATACAAAAACATTTCCCTTTATTTTTATTCTGTTCAATTATTTAAGTTTATAAATTACTGAGAAATCTTTTTTTAATGATTCCAGGGTGAAATAGTGATCGGAGGCGACTGCGTGGCGGAGGGCTACTACAAGAACCCAGAGAAAACCAAGGAAGAGTTCATCGACGTCGAGGGCCGGCGCTGGTTCAAATCTGGAGACATCGGGGAACTACACCACGACGGATGCATTAAAATTATTGGTTAGTTATTTACAACTTTGCTTCAAACAAAAGTAACAGGATCCTAACATTGAACAGTGGGCATGAGAAGAAAATCATGTTTCCTTTAGTTTTATTTTTACCATCTGAACAAGCTACTTTAATTAAAAAATTAAAAACCACGACTGCAAAAATTGCACATAATTATTTGTACTTTGTTTACTCGTCAGTTTTTTTTACGACGTATTTTACTTACAGTGTTATTTAATTCTTAAATCTACTTGTCAAATTCTAGACGATAAACATAGACACGACCAAATTAATTAAAAAAATAAATTGAGACTGGTATTAATTTACGTTTTAAAGTGACCACACCGGTCACTTTAAAACGCCGGTTTTACTAGCCTATGTTACTCGGAACGATGCAAGGATTGTAACGATACCCCATACATCTAAATCGGTTTAGGCGTTTAAAAGTTATGGTGGAATAAAGAAACTCACATACATACATACATTAACCCTGAACACATAACACTCCTTTTTTTGGGGCAGTCGTGTAATAAACTAAGAAGATTTTTAGTAATACGGCTTGCCTATTACACATGTTAAAAATCCTCACCGCACAATCTACAACTTCCGCTTCCTATGTTCACAGATCGTAAGAAGGACCTCGTGAAACTCCAAGCCGGCGAATACGTGTCCCTCGGCAAAGTAGAAGCTGAACTGAAGACCTGTCCCATCGTGGAGAACATCTGTGTGTACGGCGACAGCTCCAAGTGCTACACTGTATGCCTCCTCGTCCCTAACCCTCAACACCTTTCCGAGCTGGCTGCGAGGATCGGTCTGCCCGCCATGGACTTTGAGCATCTGTGCCAGAACGCTACCGTGGAGAAGGCGGTCGTTAAAGAGCTGGCTGATCATGCTAGGAAATGTGAGTTGGGTTTTGATATTTTTTCGACATTAGCATGTAATAGTTCAAAAATAGACGGTGATTATATTACAAAAATTACCCAAACGAGTGGCGAATGAAGCTGTCCCATAGCTAAGACTAACACAAAAGAAGTAGTGTGTGATTATTTGTTGTGTTTCGCAGGCGGGCTGGAGAAGTTCGAGGTGCCGGCGGCCGTGAAGCTGGTGACGGAGGTGTGGTCACCGGACATGGGGCTGGTGACCGCGGCCTTCAAGATCAAGCGGAAAGACATCCAGGAGCGGTACAAGGAAGACATCAAGCGCATGTACGCGTCGTGAGCGAGCTCGTGCTGAGCTGCTCCCGTCCCTCTCCCCGCGGCGACGTACACCGGCTCCAAGTTCTACGTTAGTTTCGTTAAGTCGTGTACATATTTGTGTCTTACGTCTAAATATCGTAGTGTGTATTACTGTAATACTAAATTTTCGCTTGTGCGAGTGCGGACGGATGATTGTAATGTTTATGTATAAAAAGTGAGTACACCGTTTGACTGGTCGAACGCTTCTGATGAGATTCTTTGTGTAAATTAAAATTATGTAGATCTGATGTGGAGAGTGCGCTGTGCGTGATCGGAAGTAAATTTTACGTCATTATTATAGTCCTCGGATATCGTGTAGATATTGGCCTAGCGTCTCATGTGTAGATAGCTATTGTCCCTACCATGAAACCCACAGATTTGTTCCTACGCTTTTTTAAAAGACAAAGTCGACGTTTCGTGGTCGGGACGAAACATCGCTAGACTAAGATAATTGTATTAGTACTTAGGGGGATCGGGGATAGTGTTTGCAATGTAATAATAATAATTTTGCAATAAATACATTTTTGTTCGTTTATTTGTATTATAATAATGATGACTCATTTAAGAAATGAGTGTTCAAGGCGAGCTCATTGTGTTGCATAATATTTAGCAAAATGATATGTTTTAATGTATTGATGTAATACGGTTATGTTGACACATGATGCATTCGTACAAGCATAATAAAACATTCATGAATATTTCTAGTTAACTCTAAGAAGACTTATTAATTACTCTACGAATATCATGTAACTATTTTATCATTGTACTAACTACATATAACATAAGTTTTACGTAGTGAACCAAATGTGTGCGTGTCAACATAATTTGGTCGGATTATAAATTTGTTGATTAGTTTTTATTGTTTTGTAAATCATGGCTAATGTTATTGTTTAGCGCGCGTCACACCCGTGAGGTAGAGGCTAGTCAATGTTACTGAACAATGTTGCAGCATTTTATCCTTCTGGCCGCATTTCGCTGAGCATTTACATCCATTTTTAATATAATACAATTTTAAATTAAATATAATGTAATCAATGTTACCTGAACAAACGTAAAATTCCATTGATGTATTTAAATGTGAGAACTCGAGTGTTACTGTACGGTATCGTTATATTTTTCGATGTAATCATATTGTAATAAATAGAAACAATGTTCGTCTAACATCAGTGTACTGTTGGTAGAAGTTTGCTCAGTTTACGTGACTGTATCTTTGTGTTTCAAATTCTTAAGCATTGCAATGAAAACCAATTTTGTATTATTTATTGAATAAATGTTAATAAAATCATTATTGGCTGTTATTTTTTATGTAATGTTCGATCCTCGACGCGTAGTGCATACAACCCTTTTAAAATCAAAATGAAATCATTAAAACCTATAATTATAATACTACATTTCGTGATTTTATCCGGTAGTGTTTATAGGATGACAAAATAAGAACTACATAATTCATTGCAGTTGTATACTTTATTTTATACTTCTGTAAATAACATAATATTCTCATAACATATGTCTTAAATAGAGATTAAAGTGGAAGCTTGCGAAATTACTGAAAACCGTATGAAAATATCAACTGTTTTGAAAATTATGGAGTATTTGTTATTTATATTTCTTTGAGTAAATAATAAATCGAATACAGTACTTACAGAATTGAGATGTCAGTCGCTCTATAAAAATACTGATATTCATTAGCCATATTTGCACCCCAACTGCGTTACATGCTACTAATAACAATCACTTTCATTCTGACTAATTACCATACGACGTAGATGTCTTTTTCATTTGTTTTAATTTTATTTACCTTTTTACTTTCTATTCTCGTCAAAAACAAAAAGAAAATTAAGTAATCTTCACAATTTGATGGTCTATCACAGTAGT
Organism: Hoplodrina blanda; assembly: GCA_949316365.1. NCBI lineage: Eukaryota > Metazoa > Arthropoda > Insecta > Lepidoptera > Noctuidae > Hoplodrina > Hoplodrina blanda. The sequence continues at coordinate 891,017 of OX438581.1, read as the reverse complement.
GATATTGTGAAAATTGTTGAGTCCACCACAAAAAACCACAAATTATGAGTTGAAGTTACGTTGATCTAGTTATAAAATGTACAATTTTTTTTTTTAATGGAACATTTAATTTAGTTTTGTTGTTAAAATAAAAGTTATTGTCACAAGGCGCATGTTATGCAGTCGGAGTGTTGAGTTCATCGGATAAGGTTGGCAGAAGGTTACAGTCACAACAAAATAAAAGAAATTGTATCCCCTAAAGTAAATCTAGTTTAGCTAATCTTGTCATAATGTTAAGTGCTCATCTTGCAGAGGTGCCGCAGCTGCATGATCTTGATGTCGTCCGTGCCGAACTTGACGACTCCTTCTTGATTCTCTATCGAGATCAGCTGACCCACAGCTTCGCGGTCCTCGCCCGCGATTACCTAAAAAGTAATAATTAAATAAGTGTTTGTTTCATGAGCATCTGAATGCAAAAGTCAAAGGTCTGTTTGGATGTTGTGAAGTGTGTATGTGAGTATGAGCTGTGTACCTTGACGCGGTCCCCGGACTGCGGCACGACGGGCTCCAGCAGGTCGGCCAGCACGTTGACGACGCGGTCCTCGTGCGGCAAGTACAGCGCGCACATGCCCGCGGACAGGCCGCGCACCACGCCCGTGTGCCCCGCCACGCCCGCCAGCGCAGAGTCACCGTGCGGGGCCCGCACGCGGACCTGCACACAAGCATTTTATACATTTACTAAAAACGTCACTGATATCGATGAAGGAAAACATCGCGAGGAGACCCTGGACTTCTAATGAATGTAAGTTTGAAATCGCAAATCCGCCTTGAGCAAGCGTGGTGATCATTGCTCGTAGGTACCTTCTTTGTTTAAAAAGAAGCTTTTGCCTTGCAGTGGCCAAACTGGCCAATAATAGGCTGGTGTTATTACAAAAACAATCAAATTATTTTGTCCTGTGCCTGAGATTCAAAATGCAAGAATAACACCTGCACTTTTTGAAGGTGCATTAGGTGCATATTATTTACAAATGAATGCTTATTTACCTCGACTTCCGTGGTGTGCCAGTCGGGAGCCGCGGCGTCAGCAGCGGCGTAGGGCGATCGCGGCGAGTATCCTCCCGGCGACGGCGTGGCCGGGTAGCCCGCCGTGTAGCCGGCCGGCGACGGGCTCGGCCGGTACGGCGAGTACGTGTGGTCCGACCCGTACATCGTGCCCGGCGTCTGTGGCGTGAACGGACCGGCCGCGTACGCGTCGTTCGCGTCATCCAAAGCACCGTACTCGAAGTCCGGAGCCCGCGCTGGCGTGTTGGCAGCGGTGGGGTCCCACGCGCCGTGCGCGGGCGTGCGGCCCCCCTCGTGCGACGGGGTGGCGGAGCCGTAGTGCGGGGTGCGCCCCCCCACGTCGTAGATGGGCGTGGCGGAGCCGTGCATGGGCGTCTTGATGCCGGTGTCGCGGTAGGTGGGTGTCTGCGCGCCCAGCGTGGGCGTGCGTGCGGGCCCGTGCGGCGTGCGCGTGTAGAACGAGCTGGCGCCGTCCCGCGCCGTGTTCCCGGCGCCGGCGATGTGCGAGCGGTCCACCGAGATGGTCTGGCACGCCGAGTGCAGCTCCACGCGGGCCGTGCTGCCCGTCGCGTCTTTTACTATACCCACGTTGCCTTTGTACGGACCACCGGTAATCTTGATAGTCTGTCCAATAAGTTCCCGGTCTCGTGTGACCCCACCACCTCTGCCTCCCCGCCCCCCGCGCCCGCGAGGCGTATTGCCCCCGCGGCCGGACGGATGCATCGGCGACTGTATCCTCGGAGACATAAAACCGAGCGATAAACCAGCCGACGCGTTATTATTCTTGTTACCACCCGCCAACTGCAAGTGTCGTGTCTTACACACGAATATACCACCGTTGTCAAGATACATGCGAGACTGTAGGAACGCGAAGTTTCTGTACAGGTGCTTGATCTCGCCGTTACGTCCGGCGTGGGGACCGTCGATCACTTTTACTATATCACGCTTCTGAATCGTATTCTGTTCAGAGTCAAGCGCCATTGTAAATCTATTTTCGCGTCTTTTCTGTAACGCTTGTGGCTTGCACTCGATCACCTTACCCTGCATGCCGAGAACATGGAAATTCTCCTTCTCAAGTCGTACGATGACGCCGACGGTCTGCGGGTCGAGTTGGACCATGTCGCCCCACTGGAACTGACCGAGGGAATCTACACCAGTAGCCATGTCCGAGCACAGCTGTAGATCGCGCGGCAGCACTTCGAGCTCGTGCATCGTGAGATCTGACACAAGTACCACGCGGTGCGGTTCCACGCGTACGATGAGACCCGTGTCGCCCTCGTACCGACCCGCCAACACCTTCACGTGGTCACCTTGCTTGAAGTACTTCCGCAACTCATTGGGTTTGAACACGAGTGGATCTTTCAATGCATCGTGCTTTGGCATGACAGTTATCATCGACCCATCTATGGCTATAATCCTAGCTTGCAGGTTGGCTAAGTCACCAGAACACACTTCCACATTGTCCCCCATGGAGAATGAATGTAAGCTAGTGGGGTCATCTTTGGCAGGAGCTGCTAATTCTATATCAATTCCTTCAGGTTGCTCTTCAAATCTTTCTAATTCAGTCAGGGTTGGTTTCACGCCTTCCGCCAATATGGCCGACATTGTGAAATTTTTGTATAGGAATCCCTTGCGAGAATATCTGTTGCCCTCAAATATTAGGAAGTCACCGTCGGATGTGACCTCGCCTCCGATGGCTCTGATGGCTTCAGGGTCGAAGGGTTTTGCAGCCGGGCGTCTCTTCTTTTTCCTTTTGGCCGCCTCACTTTCACTCTGTACAGTTCTCAAAGCCCCTCTGAGCCTTGTATAGTCTATTCTAGGTAATAATTTGAGATGCACCTGGTTCTGAGCCAGGTCTACATAGTCTACTTGAGCAATATCATCTTTGTATAATCCTCTCTTTAACCTGACCCATTGCTTTGGCTTCAAACCTGACTGTTCCTTAACTACTCTCAACACATCAGTCATTTCCTTAATCGGAACCATGTCCTGCTTCCAGATACCCATCCTTAATGTGCCAACATTATTTATGATATTCTTAACATGGGTTTGTTTGTAAGCTTCAATGTAGATGTAGCCTTTAACACCTTCTGGGGCCACCACAGATTTGATCTGGAATGGTTCATCAGAAAACTGGTAAGCAATGAACTTCCTCATGAGGAGCAGGACGGTGGCTTTTTCTTCACCTATCCTGCATTTGACCATCCATAGATTAGGGTCCTTGATGCCTGGCAGAAGAGTCTGCTGTGTTATTTCGTCAGACATTTCCTCGCCACCTTCGCCGAAGTGCCGTAATGCTGCTGACTCATCGGCATACTTGTTTCTGAGGTACTCTTCAATTTCCTCTTCTTTCTGGGAGTCCCACAGGTTGGTTCCTCGGCGCCTGCCCTCAATCTCTCGGGCGGTGGGTCCGATCTCGTCCACCTCATTGCCAACAATACCCATCTCTTGTGCTCCTTCTTCCCATTCATCATCTTCGTCAACCTCGTCATCCACCTGGAACAAGAAAAATATTTAATAATTGGGAAGAGTATACAGTGGTGAATATATGTAAAAGCACAATACTCTTGTGCTTTTATCTTTTGTCAAAATACAAGAACTTAGGAAAAAAAATAGTCAGAAAAATTTTTGTGTAGTATTCTTACCTCAGCCTCGTCAATAATGAATCCTCCATAGCGGCTGTCTTTCTTGCGTTTCTTCCTCAGTCTTTCTTCTTCCTCGTCTTCTTCATATTCCTCAGAGTCCACTAGGTCCTCACCTTCGGGTTCTTGCTCATCCTGCAATAAATGTATAATGTTAAAATAGGAGGCCATGTACAGAAGTAAGATAGTGTGTGCTGGAGCATATTATGTTAATGCCACTTCAATATGCCGTCTCTGGTGGCTAATGACAGTTTTCTTGACATGGGCCAAGCTTTGAATAAAGTTGTTCACAATATCATGTTTTCTGGTGCACATTGTTATTGTATTTCTTGGAAAGCAAATGAGTGACTATCTCTGTCCTCTAATATTAGTATAGGTAATCCAAATAAACAACACTAACAAATTACAGATTATTAATGAATATTTGACTTAATCACCAGTAGGTAATTAAGTAAGGACTCTCCCAAGGGCAGTATAGTTTTATTATCTGTAACCTTATTTGTTGCCTTGCCTGTTGTTACTTGTTGCTTGTTGTTGATTTATATTTTCCAACAATCCATCTTTAACTTTTAACATTATGAATAGCTTTGAGTACTTAGTAGTTCTGATACAAAATTAATAATCAAACTGATAGAAAGAATTAGACTGATAGTAATCATCCAACAAATCATTCCCTTGACTTTACTAGTATCATAACTTAAGTTTCAAGTAGAGAGTTGAACTTTGGATGTTTGTCTTGCGTTTCACCTTGTCGTAGACTGGAGACCAAGTGTAGAAACACAACCGCTGCCATTTGTTATAGTGTGTCTGTATAAAAACTGTTATTGCAGAACTTGAATTTTATAAATATACCTCAACTTCCTCATCACCAGATGCCTCTTTAGCTTCATCATCTTTGTTACGACTGGCATCTGAGCCAGCTGAGCGGCTCCTGAAAAAATATCAATTTGTATACTTAATCTTTTACATGTAGTCATCTATATGAACTAACTACAACAGTTTATGTTAAAACCCAAGATGTTAGGCCCATAATATAGCTTTTACAATTTAAAAAATAAGAAGAGTTGCCTTATGGACCCAGGAGATATTTATTTATTTAGTAACTGTGTAAATAAGATTCTCAAAACCTTTAAAATAGTATGTATGATCATACATTAGGTATTGATCAGAGAAAGCATGGTTAATGGTTTGAAGCCATTGACATTATAAGGGTATAAACATAAAGATACAGGTTTTTCGGTCCCGATATGCCAGTACGGGTCGGCACCGATAGGTAAGGGTTCAACCACATATAGAAACAGGTAAATCTGTTCATAGTGACCATCATGTCTTGGAGTTCGTCGGACGATGAGCTTTTTCTCTTCGAAAGTGTTGATTCTTAATAAAGATTTATTATATTATTATTATTAATCTAATGATGCGTAGAAACTAATTAAAAAACACCCTACTCATTATAAATGTAAAAAAGGACAGTCGGTGTTTCTAATAAGAACAGTAAAAGAAAGAAATATGGATCGTATTATTTAATGATTTTGTTTAAATAAAACGACGTGCTCGATTTGGCTGACATGAACGGAAGGGAAGTTTTTTTTTGTTTTTACACATCCGGTACAGTATATTCATAGACAAGATAGTTCGCATCACATATCATAGATAATAATTAGGACTATTTTACACACAACACAAAATAACACACACTACACTGGCAAATGCATAAACCCGTACAGATAGTCGGTGCCGACAAGTTTCCACCTGTTTCTTTATGAACGAGCGCATATTGATTGTATGAGCTATTTTACCCGTACCGAACGGTAATGATCTGTACCGACCTGTCCGTACCTGTAACCTGCTTCTTTATGTAAGCACCCTAAAGCTGTATATCTTGGGGACTAAAGATTTGTTGGTTATGTTTTTTAATAAAATTCATTTGAAAAAACCGTCACGTATTGTGCGATAGCTTCATAAACCACTTCCAGTGTTAATAAAGCGATGATCGTTGCAGTAATTGTTATTAAATTGCCATAACAGTTTGCAAACATAATACACAGTTGTTCATTGACGTTAAACTACTTTTGTAGCACTCACCTGGAACGTGATCGCGAACGTGACTTAGACTTGGACCTGGAGCGAGACCTGGAGGGTGTTCGTGAGATGCTGCGGCTGCCGGATCGCGACCGGGAGCCCGAGCGGGACCGTACTGAACGGACGCTCGCGGCGCTCCTCCGCGAACGTCGGGATGCTACACTTCCCGCCTCAGATCCACTCCCTGAGTAATTACTAGCTTCCGTATCGGACATTGTCACTTCTTCAGGCCTCTCAAATCAATGATTTTGACCCATTAAAAAATATTTCAGCGAAAACACACCATAGGTACGTAGCAAAACGTCACAGTCGAGATGATTGGTTTGGTGTTGCCAGCAGCACAGCCAAAGAGTACTATAATGTGTACTATCCTCTATGTATAAAGCCGGGTCCAGACATGATCATTTGACCGATCCTATCACCGTATCCGATCACCGTATCCGTATCTGCGTCAAGGAGGTTAAAAATATAGGGAGCGAGCGCTTGGTACATTGTAACCGTTCCTCATTTTTCTTAGAAAGAGAGCCACTGAGTTTTGTATTTTATCTCGTTCTGGCATTGTTAAGTGTATTAGAAATTGTGTATATTATATTATATATATATTATATATAATATATTATTATTGTGTGTATTAGAAAGAAACAGAACGCTTAACTCGGTGCCTTTCATTCATTTCAAGGTCACCGAGTTAGGACCGTTTCTGTAGTATGAAGCGCGCACTCCCTATATTTTTAACCTCCTTGATCTGCGTATTGTATCAAGCTCCGTATCAAGTTGTGGTCGCCTCCGAATTGCTCCGTATCCGTATCTTCACAATAGTCATGATCGTATCTGATGATCGGACAAAAACCGACACGACATGGGATCATAACGGCGCGGGCGTATCGAGAACCCGTATCATGATACGTATATCATTACCCGTCCACATATACGATCATGATACGCGTCGACGATACGGATACGGTGATCGGATCGGGCAAATGATACATGTTTGGACCCGCCTTTATGTATACGGAGAACAAAACTGAGAATGAACTTTACTGATACTTAAGGAAATAACAATAAATTATCTGAAATCGACTAATTTGTGGCTTGTTTGCTTCTGCTTATGAATCCATAGTCTGAAATAGTCTATGATTTGACTAGTTTTCTAAAAAAATAATATTGTCTATTGATTCGTCGTTTGCCCCACCGACAAGTGAGACTTTTCATTAAAATAATCGTTAATTTATGTTATACTGAGTGAAAATCCTACCAAAAATATTAGTAATGATATAGGACACTTCTATATAAATTGTTCTGGTTGAATAATAAAAATTTAGAAGTTAGAAGGGTTCGATTATCGCCAAGCTCTTTTGGTGTCTCTCTGGCTTTGGATCAGATTTTCGCACGTCCTACAATAAACAATCATTAGGTTTTGTGGTGGTGCTGCATCTTGAATCGATCGGTGTGGTGTGGTGTTATTGCGGGAGTGCAGTGTATTTGGTGCAGTGCAGTGGTCCAAATGCTGGTCGCAATGTATCAGTGAGGGGCTGCGGTGACCGAGCGGAGCCGTAGCTGGGGGTGTCATGCTGGAGACGCGGTCGGCGCGCGCCGCAGAATCGGTGTGGGCGAACAAGCCGCTGCCGGCGCCGCACGCCATGGCCAACACGAGGCACGGAAAAAACGCACAGGTATACCTTCACTTTACACCCACTGCCGCACGAAGTCACTAGCTTGTTAACTGACTTAATTTGGCATTTCCTGTTTGGTGCTCTACAAAAGAATGATGTATGCAGACAACTTTCAGTTTTGTCCCCCAGGAACAGTTCTTCCAACTAGTTTCATATGAAACTAGTCAGTTTGCTAACTTGACCAATTGATAACCACAATATGATTCTGATTGGCCCTGAGCACCGGTAATTAGGTAGCACTTGTTTTAAATTAATTGCTGTGGAATGTAATGAGCTAAAGTAGATATTTTTACTATTTTTTGCTCATAGTGTGTCTGTTTCACATTATGCATTATTATTCATGTTCCTAACACTTTCACTACTCTACGATCCATGTTTAGATAATCATCGGTGTGAATACACTTTAAATTCTTATTGCATGTTATTATATAAAAGAGAAAGATTAGTAAAATGTTTATTCAAGACAATTTATACATAAACAAAAAGATAATAAAGTTATCTTTCTCTGTTATGAAACAAAACAATTAAATAGGTACTAAAGTAAATGATAAACCTGGGCAGGTAGGGCAATTTTAAAGGTAGCCTCCGCTGCATAAAAGGAATACCTAGATAGTTTTAAGTTTCCATTATGATTAAGTTAATCTTTCAAACCTGAAGTGTGATGGTTTAGTTACCTGACATACAACTTACATAATCGAAGAACATAAACTTACTTATGTAGGTACTATAACAATTGAAAGTTAATAAAGAATAAATAGGATGAAACCACTTTGATTTTATTTATTAACTTGCTAGTTTATCGTCTTTTATTCAATCTAACCATTTTGTTTAGTATCAGGGCATAACAATATTGTATAATAAATCTTACTGTTTTAGCTATGAGAAACTATATTACACTTTTGTTCAACAGTGGTTCCCACATTCCTAGCATAGAGTCAACGTCTATGCATCCACAGCTGACCTGTAAAAGTGGTTAACTTGAAAAACTGATCCAAATCTAAGCTACATAATAAACAAATCACATTATTATAAAACGGTTTCAGTTACTACTTTATCAGTCAACAAGAATCAATTGTAAACTATTTAGGAAATGATTAAATAATAAATTATTTATTACTTTTAATAGAGTCTATTATATTACTCATTTAAATTCTTGTGAATTGATAACACATATTTTTCTTCGCTTCGCATAGTAGTCATTGGCCTTCCCCTCTCGTAGCCTGTCCAATGGTGACTATAAACATGTTTATTGTGCTATATTCTTGCATTTTGCTGTCAATTAAACTAGCATGTTAAGTGTAATCTTTAAACTTCTTACTCTTGTCACAGGATTTGCATAATAAAAACTTTTTAAAGACATCTCTATGAAATATAAAAAAGAATATAATAATATGTATTGAATCATCACACTATTTCACCCTATTAATTTTTTTTCATTCTAGAATTTTAAATATACTCATGTTTTCATCATCATCAGTTTAGCCAAACTACTGTCCACTGCTGGACATTTAAGTCTCCCCTATAAATCGCCACAATTACTGATCCTGTGCTGCCGCATTCAGCGGTATCACATGGCCTTCACCAGGCCCTTGGTCTTGTGGGACATTCAACCATTTTAAATTCTTTGAATTAATGAACTGCCTAAATCATTGCAACCTGTCCTTAAAAGTCATTGCATTTATCAATTAACAAAATGCCTAAATAAACAATGCAACATAAAACCACATGTAATGATTGATATTGAATTGTTTCTGGTTTTCCTACAATTATCCTTTTTCTAACATAAATATTGAATGAGTGAACACCTGCATGTATCATTGTTGAATAAAGACAATTATTTAAAATACCTGATTGTACTATTTTTCTATAAGTTATGTAATGCCAGCAAAAGGAAGTATAGAGATTAGACTTAACTTTTTTCATCTTGTTTTTATTCAATTTCATAGCTTTAAGCTGTCACTTGTGCTAAAAATTATAATTTTAATTGGGTAATTTATGTTAATAATTATAATAAACATCTGCACCTGGTGTCTGGTTATTTTAAAAGAATATACAGACATAATTAATTATGGTTATTTTTAATCAGACATTATTTCTACATCATATAGCTTAATATTAGTAAGTACTATAATAATGAACAAAAAAGTAGACTGTACAACTTCAATAAAACCTGAAATCATAAACAGGATAAATATCCTTTAAAACAATAGCTTATTGGGTATTCAGGAGTCATCTTAAACAAAGCATTAGTCATTCGTAGCCAATCCTATCATGTGCAATTTTCCTGGATTGTGGTTGTATGACTGTTGTTAGTTTTCTATTTGTTGTGACAACATTATTTTATGTTGTTTCTCTAAAACACATATTCATAATTAATTAGAATTCTTTGAAATTTAATGTAATGAATGATGAAATAAATAACTTACTTTACTATATCATGTAGGTAATTCCCTGAATATATTCATATTCATTTATTTGCATAACAAAATGTGTAAAAAGATGTTTCAAAAGATTTAAACCTAAAGTACAGTTACCGACACGTAAGTTGGCAAGAGTTTTTGTAGTGGGGGAAGTTTGCGCACGCACAATTTTATACATTTTTATATGCGCGAACTTCCCCCACTACGAAAATCTCTTGCCAAGTTACGTGCCGGTAACTGTACAGTCAAACATAATTATTGCTGCATACATATTCATATCTCAGGTGCTGCCTGTGTTTTGACAAACAGGGTGATGAATTCAGGAGTATACAATTAAAAAAGAAAAACTTTATTGCAACTAGATCTTTAAAATATATACATTACATCACTCCTGTAATCCCCGAAGGGTTAGGCAGAGGTGTAACCATTAGTCCACCCACATTTCGCCAGTTATGTCATAGAGGGAGATCCTATTACCATCAACCGGTCACAAATCCAGACCCAGGCTGCTACTTAGACATTCCTGATGGAAAAACCCAATAACCCTTTGTCCGACCTAGAAATCGATCCCAAGACCTCATGCCCAGCAGTCGCGCTTTGCGACCAGATCGACGAGGCAGTCCGATCTCCAATGATCTATACAATATGCTGAATATAATCCTGCAATGGCCCTGCATTATCAGAGTGAATGGTGCCTGTTATAGATGGAACTCTTGATACCTCCTTTTCCTGACGTCAAAGCATGCCACATTTCACAATAACTATGAGATAATCCGTTGTGTTATTATTCTACAAAATGTGGGCGTACATCATTCTGATTATTATGAACAGATGGGACTTTTCCACCTAGCAAGCGGTGTGTTGTCATCGACGCATTGCACTGCTATTTTGGTTGATCTCGGTCGTATCGACAGTTTGACGTAGCGTCGTGAAATAGTTATCTGGGCAGCATATCTGAGAGCTCAGAAGTACCCGCCGCTTTAGCAAGCATCACAAGTCGAGGGTGTAATGCATCCCTTAAAAAAACGTGCTCAGCAGGCCTCAGCAGCTTACTTTTCATCATCATTTACCTAGGTACTAACTTCTGCCCGCGACTTGTCTGCGTCAGAGTCGATATAGGTATTATCTCGCGGGAAACGTAATTTTTTTCGGGGTTTAAAGTAACCTATCGGCTATTAAACGACTATAATTTATCTCTTTACCAAATTTCATCTAGACCTGTTCAGCCTTTCTGGCGTGATTAAGTAACATCCATCCATCCATCCAAAATTTCGTATTTATAAAAGTAGCAAGATATATTGGATATCGATTTTATATACTAGGACTAGGTACTAAGAAAACGCGATAAAAGCATGACCGTTGGCAGTCGTGTAGAAAGGGGTGTTCTCTTACATAATCCCTCGAGAGCTTTCTGTAACACGCTCCAACATTTTTATTCGACGATAAATCCACACTGTGTCACTTCTACCAAATAATACCTTATTCATTCTTTTCCCTTCTATTTTTTTCCAGGACGACGTATGCTACGTGGTTGCTAAGTACGACTACGCGGCGCAGGGTGCGCAAGAGTTGGACCTGCGTAAGAACGAGCGGTACCTGCTGCTCGACGACTCGAAGCACTGGTGGCGGGTGCAGAACGCACGCAGCCAGTCCGGATACGTGCCCAGCAACTATGTTAAGAAGGAGAAACCTTCGTTGTTTGACAGGTATAGGGGTAATTCTGGGATTAATTAATCAGCCTTTTACGTTCTTGCTGTGGAGTCAAGCCTCATTTCTGTGAGAGGGTGAAGCAGAGCTGTCATCACCTGAATGGCCGACGCCAGACAAAAACTTCAATAACTCCAGACATTCGTTTAAAATTGAGATATTTTGAGAAAAATGTTTTTACAGTAAAAATAAAAACATTTTTAGGTATTATTCTATTTTTTTGCTTATCTTTCAATGAAACGGGTTTTCTTGGGACGCTATCTGAAAACCCCTTCCGGATGTCTACGACAAACCCGAGGAATCCCGGACGGATGGCATTGGCACCCAGCCACCACTGGGATGCATCCATCTGGAATGTCTTTACTCTATTCTTCTGATGAAAAGTCCATCATGTCATGGAACCGATCATTCGGTAGAACTAAGTGTGATGGCATTTTCATAAAAACACGACTGTTTTTAGAAAAACTCAATCCAAATTTTAACCAGACCCGTTGTTGATGCCGTTTTGTAATCGCTGGTTACTCATATTTAACTGGGAAATAATATACTTAGCTATTTATTATAGATATCATACCCACCCAACTAGTAATAAATAAAAAAAATGACATACTTGAGTCATACAAATTGCGGAAGTAAGTCAAGTATGTGTCACACTTTAAAATTCTGGTATAATCCTTTCCGTAGTCGCGTCGCTTCAATAGAACGTCTTTTCGCAGATCAAATCTAGGGTCCATACACCACTAGGCTAGGTCAATGAAGTGGCTATGTACTAAACAACCAAATTTTTGCGATTGATCCATGATTGATCGATAAAAACCGAGACATAGATCTTATCGCGAATAGATTCTAAAAAAAATATTTCTGCAGTATGTAAACATTGTCTGTAAAAATATGATAGATAGCATTGTTTACTACCGTGACACATAATATATCAAATGGGCGGTAGGCTAAGGTATGACATATTATGTACCTGTATGTATTCTAAAAGCTTTTTTCTTTATTTCATTAAAAGGAGCCAATAGGAATAGTTGAGCAAACTGGCCAATACTGTGCTCAGCTGTCTTGTTACAACACCCAATTGTAAGCGTCACATTATGAGATGCGCCATGATTTTCGAAATGCCTCCTGGACTAAAATGTTCTCTGAATTAAAAGCTGCGTTTTTGCGGTAAAAATGGCCTTTTCAAGAGCAAATTTTTATGAATACCTTTCTTAGAAAGTTGGATCACAGTTGATCTGGGGGCCAAATCTACTAACTTTTAAGGACGATTACAATCTCATCTAAGCGACAAAGAATGTCAAAAAATGTATGTAAATTAGTGTCGTTTTTGTCAGATTGAGAGTAGAGAGGGCCTTCAGAATCAATTAATTTGACTTTGACTTTCCCAACGCTGTTGGCACAGTATAATATTCTAATATACCTAGCCTTTGTAATAAAAAAAATATAATCAGGCTACATAAACCCATTGCTTGTTAGTTGCACACACATAAACGTGATTACGTTCGATCGTTAACATTATCACAGCCACTTTGAAATCGGTCAATAAAACACTTCTTCAAATCAATTGGCAATTCAATTAAACGTATATATGGCGCACCGACCTATAAAAACAAATCTACAGTATGTGACACCTCGTAACATTAACCATTTAACCTTGCCTAACAGAATAATGCTAACGAGAATCTAGATATTTTTCCTCGGTATTGTATTAGGTAGGACTTTAGTAATAGAAAACATACATAACATCACGCCTATAATCCCCGAGAGGTTAGGCAGAGCTGTACCCATTAGTACACCCACATTTCACTAGTTATGTTCAAGTTCAAGTCCCATGTAATAGGGGGTGAGCCTATTACCATCAACCTGGCACAAATCCAGACCCTGAGGCTTCTAATGAGAAATTCCTGATGGGAAAACCCGATAACACTTTGCCCGACCTGGGAATTGATCCCAAGAGCTCATGCTCAGCATCGCGCTTTGCGACCATCCGACCAACGAGGCAGATTAGTAATAGTATCATCGACTGTTAAGTTATCTATAGTTCTATGGCCAAAACAAACATTACACGATCTTGAGTTTTATCTCTGTGTAGGAAAGGTGACATTGAAGATATCAAGCTTGCATTTACCGAAAAATGCATTATGTAAACGTTTAATCTGTTTGTGTATCTAAGTAAATATAAATCGGCGATGTTTTGTGTGTACCAGACGTACTTACCTGTATACTACGTATGCTTCCTCTGTGTGCAGCGTTTGTTTACCCTACATTATCTGACAGTTCTTTTTAAGGGTTCTAACTGAGCCCTATTTCCCACAGTCATCCGTCCGTCTGTCTGTCCCTCTGACACAGGGCTGGCTCTTTTGTACCATAATAGGCAGACACATGAAATTTTCAGTTTGTGGTGACTACACCACAAACTGAAAATTTACCATGCAGTCGCAGTCTAGCAGTCGTAGACTAACTGCTATACTTAACAACAAATAAAAATAAAACTAAATTTATAAATTAAAACAAGAAATCAGAATTTTTCTTTTTTTTTTGTTTCGACCTCAATATGGCTCGGTGGTACGGAACACTTCAAGTGCGTGTCCCACTCGCGCTTGGCCGGTCTTTATTTCGGCTCATTAATGCGCACTCAAATGAAACATCAGAAATTAATTTTCGGCTCGGTTGCCCTACTTAGTCTATGAAGATTTCTTCACAAAAAAAAAAAATAGTGCACATTGCGCAGCTCTCCAAAAAGGCTGAAGCCTTGTAAAATAAATATGAGTAGGAGTGCATAACCAATTACAACATTTGACAGGTCTATTAAACAAACAACTCACAAAAAAGGCCAGATAGTTTGTGTGTGAGTTTTAAATGTTTGTAAACGCCCCGAAGATGTTATAGAAGTTCATAGTGTAAGGACAAGTAAAATAAAAATGAGTTAGCAAAAGGCCGGACTAAATGCTATACAGTGTCTTTAATTTTGTTTTTTTTTTTGTTTATCGTTATGTCGTGATTACTCAGTGGTTAAGTTGCCTTTCACACACAAGGTTGTGGGTACCCAACCGGGCATGTCAAGTGACCATATGATTTTTCAATTTCATATCTATAGGTAATACCTATTTTAAAAGTTTATCTTGGATATCACTGACATCGGTAAGGATAACATCATGAGGAAACTTGAGCATATATCTAATACCTAAATTTAAATCTGAAATCAAAATCCAATTCAAGTAATCTATTCTTAAACCTTCTCTGTATGAGATGAAGGCTTTGCCCTGCAGTGGTACAATAATAGGCTGATATGATCTTAAACTAATAAAAAGAAAAGATTTGTATTTTTGTTTGTAAATTTTGTAATGGATAAACTCTTGATCTACTTAACCGATTTTATAAATTCTTTTACCTATGGAAAGCTAGATTATCAGCGAGTAACATAGACTATATTTTATTTAACAATAGTGATCCATATGATAATTCACGCAGGCAAAATCGCGGGCAAAGCTAGTTATGTATTTTATGTTTTGCATCTACATAGACCAATACTATCTCTGAGACATTTCTCCATGTAATATGAGCTAGGTAAATAGTCACACCGTTTGTTATACTATTGTCTATTGTAATATTATAAACTTGCGCTGCGGTTTCACACGTGCTTACACAACAATATAGTACCATTCAGCTAAGTGAAATATGTACACAAACATACATTGGCGGATATCAGCTGTTTCTCTTTCCGTATTGTTGAAATGTCGAGGGGAAATGGTTATAATTATGTTTGAAGGATAAAGTAATAAGTTGGTACACTTAAAAAGTTGATATAATTACTACACTTTTGTTACAACCTTGAATATAAATCATTTAAATTGTTGCTGTCTCCTTGCTTTGATTTATTGGTACATTAAGTATGCGGGTATCAGTTTATTGAGGAGCAGCTATGTTTTAAATGCTTTCTAGCTTTGACATAGTTGTGCACGTCAGGCAGACCGCCACTACCAAAGAAACCGACATATTATGAGTCGGGCTCGCACTTGAAAGGTTCCGTACCTACTACTGCACAATATTTAACACTACTACTATTAACTCCCCCCTTTTACTATTAACTTTGTTTTATTTTTTGTTAATAGCGACCATAGTATCCACACTCTGTGAATATTTCAAGTGTCAACCTATTTATATTACGGTATATATAAAAGATGAGACGGTCCATGTAGGTAGGTAGGCCAAGATACAGACGGAAGGACGGACAGACAGACAGTAAAGTCTTAATAATAGAATTCCTTTGAGTACAGTACGTAACCCGAAAATTAAACAATAACGATACCGACATTTATGAAAAATCTCGCACACAATTTTCAACACTATTTGTGATGGATTTTAGTCTAATATCAATTAAACAATGAAATCTGCTCGTTTGGTTGCTACTCTAACTGCGCTGATATAAATCTACCTAAATAGTAAATTTCGGTGTTACAAAATTCGTGAAACTCATGCTTTGCGAGCCTTCATTCAAATACATTACTTATACATCATAACGTATGTGTCACAGTCGTCAGACAATGAGGGAAAACATCGCGAGAAAACAAGCGTCTATCTTCTATATTATAATAAACCTGAACAATGTTAGTTTGTGAGGAAATAATAACAATAAACACATTAGTAGACTGGCCTCTGCGACAAGCACACCACCGGAACTGCTTTCGCGGATTATTCTATTGCGCACGCGCTTAATCCATAAACCAGTCTTTAAAAAGTGCTTCAAAAGTTATTTAAATATGTATGGTGAAGACGGCTATAGCCTAGACTAAAATTAGTGCATAAACAACATCCATTCGAGATCATTCACCCTGCCATCCAAGTGTCGTGTAACAATGATGATGAATATCAACACAATCGATATAAATTCCAGTATTAAGAAGAAGGTGAAGAAGGGCTCCGGCTCCAAGACGCTTCCGTCGAACAGCTCGCCGGTGCGCGGCGGCTCGGAGGCGGGCGCGCGGCGCGTGGAGCCGGCGGACGCGCTGGGCACGGCCGTCGTCAAGTACAACTACCAAGCGCAGCAGCCCGACGAGCTGTCGCTCACCAAGGGCACCAGGATCCTCATATTGGAGAAGAGCAACGATGGCTGGTGGAGAGGACAGTATCAGCAGCATACTGGATGGTGAGTGTTTGAACAGTTTGTTTTAAATGATGTTCTAAATTTAGATGTAAGTACCCAAAAAATCACACACATATACAGGTTGTAAAAAAACACATCACATAACCGTTAATTATGAAGGGTTAGGCAGAGGTGTACCCATTTGTACACCCGCATTTCGCCAGTTATGTTTTAGTCCCATGTAGGTGGTGAGCCTATTCCCATCAACCGGGCACAAATCCAGACTCCGAGCCTGCTACTGAGAAATTCCTTATGGAAACCTTATGAAAACACAACAAGCTCGACCTGGAAATCGAACCCAAGACCTCATGCTCAACAGTCGCGCTTTGGGACCACTAGACCAACGAGTCAGTCAGAGTCTTTATTTATCTTTATCTTAGTGCGCGTACTTTCGGGTGCATGCAACAGTATTTTAGGGTCGTGGCAGTATTTTATTTATTTAAACTTTATGCACAAAACAAGTACAAAGGAAGGCGGACTTAATGCCTTAGGCATTCTCTACCAGCCAACCAAAGGTGGTGAAGAGATAACACAGCAGGTGCAAAAAATCGTACACGAGAAAATAATCAAATAAGAGATTTAAAAATCATTAAAAACAATAACAATTAAAACAGATTTTCGTAAAAAAACGTGTTAAAAAGTCGAAACTTTGACCTTCAAAATCTCCGTAACCAGAAGATTCCCAGGTATGGTCTAAAACAAAAACAATGTTCACAATGATGGGACGAACATGTGACTGGGCCACGTTAGTCTTTTGACACCCGTTACACATTTATTTCACAATTATATGAGTAGGACTTTGTCTTCAGATTCATAGGAGACGTTTGTAGCCAATAAAGCTTAATCAATTTATAGTACAGCCCATTACAATCATTTAGTATAGCAATTTAATGTGATACAGTTACTTTGCTAACAATACTTAAGCAATAACAAGGGAAAAAGGTAAATAATAGGTAATAACGATAATTTTGTTATTGCACAACAAAATGCGAAGTAGAATATACCATTAATTAGCACACGCACGTTACTCCGTTACATGAGTGACGTCATGACGTTATGAACTAACGATATAACTAATGCCGGCCATCCACCATCCAATCTATCGTCCAATCGGCAGGACGCTACCGATTGGATCATGCCGATTGGACCGTGGATGGGAGTGGATTGGCATGACAATTATAACGTGACAATTATATCATGCCAATCCACTCCCATCCACGGTCCAATCGGCATGATCCAATCGGTAGCGTCCTGCCGATTGGACGATAGATTGGATGGTGGATGGCCTGCATAAGGAAAATTTCTACCAAATACCTAATATATTATAACATCACGTCTGTAATTCCCGAAAGATGAGGCAGAGGTGCACCCAATAGTACACCCACGTTCCGCAAGTTATGTTCAAGTCTCATGTAATAAGGGGCGAGGTTATGGTTATCAACCGGGCACAAATCCAGACTCCGAGACTGCTACTGAAAAATTCATACATACATAAACTCACGCCTTTTTCCCATGGGGGTAGGCAGAAACCACAGAACGCCACCTGCTACGATCCTTACATACTCCTTTCGCCTCATCTACGTTCATACATCTCGTCATACAAGCACGCCGTTACGAGTACTCCGCACCTGACCTTTCTGAAGAACCTCACCAATAAGGTCAGTGTAGGTCTTCCTAGGGCGACCCCTCCCTGCGTTGCCACTCACCTCTGCCATATAAATACCTTTTGTTAATCGTCTTTCACTCATCCTCTCAACATGACCGAACCATCTAAGCATACCCTTTTCTATCTTTGTCACTACATCCTCTTTTAATCCGCAACGGTCCCGTATAACCTCATTCCTCACTCTATCGTTCAAAGTTACGCAACACATACTCCGCAAGGAACGCATTTCCACAGCATTAATCCTACTCTCATGCCTCGTTTGCCATACCCAACATTCACTTCCATACATAAGCGTAGGCACCAACACGCCGAAAAATTCCTGATGGAAAAATCAAATAACACTTTCGACCTGGGAATCGAACCCAAGATCTCATGCTCAGCAGTCGCGCTTTGCGACCACTAGACCAACGACGCAGTCCAAATAATGCAAAGGATAGTAAATCACATGCAGTCTTTAAAACAAGATTAAAAAATTACATTGATGCATATATTTACAATATTTACAGAGTATAATCTGTATAATATAATCTATCTCTGTGTGTCCAGATCCGATATTGAATTAACTATATATTGTTTTTAAACCTCGATATTCCCCTGCAGGTTTCCTTCCAACTACACCAGTGAAGAGGGCGATAATGAAGACCCCGTACATACGTACGCTATGGCGGAAAACGTTCTCGACATCGTGGTGAGTATAAATAAACATACAAACAACACCGTCATCATAATACATAATATTATCTCCATTCTCTTTTCTTTATCACAGTTTGTTTGTGGATGAACTGGTTGGCATAATTTCTTTTTCCATCCAACTTATTCCATCATCATCTCATATAACAGTATTTTTCATGTCATGCATTTTTCTACCAATCACTTAAGGTCGGCTCAAGCTATATGATAAATGAGTTGCAGTTACAGGATCAGCTTTGCGTAAAAAATTAAAAAACTTATTTCTGAATATACCAGAAAAGGTTCTTCTTAGACCATACAGTTTACATCTCTAGAATCTTCAATTTGTATATCAATACATTTTCAAAACATTTCTTTTTCCATTGCTGCATTGTTCTCAGTATTCCCCGCAGGTGGCGTTATACTCGTTCACGTCGAACAACGAGCAAGAGTTGTCGTTCGAGAAGGGCGACCGCCTGGAGATTATCGAGCGCCCCCCCTCCGACCCCGAGTGGTACCGAGCTCGGGACTCGCGCGGACACGTCGGGCTCGTGCCCCGGAACTACCTGCAGGAGCTAGCTGACTACCTCACCACGCCTTATAGGTAACCTTCTCTTATCTAGTCGAGGTCTGTTGTACGTTAGCCGACTAACGTTGATATGTTAGTGGATACTAACGTGTTTGTCCCCACAGTGACGGAGACGGCGCGCGGCCCCCGGCCGGGGGCGCGGGGGGCGCAGGGGGCGCGGTGGGGCGCGCGTGGTACTACGGCGCCATCACACGCACGCACTGCGACGCGCTGCTCAACACGCACGGGCACGACGGCGACTTCCTCATCCGGGACTCCGAGACCAACGTACGTATGCTTCGCGCCGCGTGCGCTAGCTGTGGTGGCCCGTGCTCACGTGTGGTATCGCTGCAGGTGGGCGACTACTCGGTGTCGCTGAAGGCGCCGGGGCGCAACAAGCACTTCCGCGTGCACGTGGAGGGCAGCCTGTACTGCATCGGCCAGCGCAAGTTCCCGACGCTGGAGCAGCTGGTGGCGCACTACCAGCGCGCGCCCATCTACACCAACAAGCAGGGCGAGAAGCTGTACCTCGTGCGCCCGCTGCCCAAGGCCACGCAGCCGTGCTGAGCTGGACTATTGCTGTGGGGTGGCCTGACAAGTGTGATATATTCATTTCCTACTAAATCTGTTTTGGTATAATTTCGAGTCGAATGGCCGTTCCGTACGAATGTGTATTGTAAATTATGATTAGCGTTTCCCGTTTTATACTCCGGTGTCCACTATTTACTCGTTAAACTAGTTCAGAGCTTCCGTATATGCATTGTCAATTTTGTACGAAATTTGTATCCAGGCTCCGCATGCTCGATCGGAACCGACCACCGTTAGTGAGGGTTTTGCACGAAAGTAGTCGATTAATCGAGTCGAACAGATTCCGGCACGATCGATTCACACCACTCAATAGTACAACGTCGTCCCGCGGAGTCTGTTCGTTACCGAACACCTATATACTGTAACGACTTAGTATAATACGGCGTTGCAGCAACGCCTAAACTTAATTAAACAACAATAACAAAACCAAAAATTGGCTTCTTTATCTCTATTAGTGTTTAATAACATTTTATATCATATTATTTAGGTAAGTTCGATAGTGTAATTTTTATAATGAGTTATAGTTAAACTGTGTTTTACGCATATTATAATCAATGATCGCGCGTCGGAGAGCCACGCGAATATATTGAGTGGCTCTACCGACGACGCTTGTATAACTAAATATACACGGATGCATACGTTGTGATGTTTGGCTAAGTAAGATATAATGTAAGTCATGATCAGGGAAAATCGTGGAATGTGTAAGGAAGGCAACTTATTGTAAGTGAGTGGGAATTTTGTAAGGTTTTGTAACGCGCTCAACGTTTAGAGGACTCGGTTGTGATTGGCAGCATTGAAACTAGCATGTTTGTAGCACAATACAATGCTTTTTGCTATGGAGGTAAGGTGTATTGAGTACAAACTATGCTGACATTTACTATTCACATAAACTGGCAACATTTTCTCATTAACTTCGACATTTTGAGCTAAAAAGAGCTCCAAAACCCACAAGTATTAAAAAAACATTCCTTAAAATAATTAATATAACATTTCAACTCTTCAATCACACCTGTCAATCGCAACTGCTTCAGTCTCTCGCGTCAGTCGAGAGTGATCTCGTTTGCGCGGACGCACCAACTGTATAAGTCTGACTAGTGGAATCGCGTAGTCAAATATATCAATGATAACAATATTCCTACGTTTTAGTCTTTACGACAACGAATTAGGTAACGCTTGGTTGGGACCGCATCAGTTTTAACTGCCATTGACTGGCCACATTTGTCATTGTTCAGTTACCGGTGTCGGAGTAAAAGGATAAAAACATGACAGTGTTATATACTCAAATCTGCGTAGAATTACGTTATCAATATGAGAATACAATGAGAACACATTCGTGATGTAGGTAGTCTAAACTGGTGCGGTGGGCATGGAATCTCAAAGGGTTGATTTCCACTGAGGTGACAATCGCTAGTCAATATTATACGCCGACATCACAAACAACTCTCGCTCTTATGTTATTACAGTTTTATTTACTTTTGTAATCGTCCGTGCGCGCAGTCTGCCTGGTCGCCTTATATTAGGGACGATGAAACAATAAGATGATGCTCCAGTCACAAATACACCATAATATAAATTATTATTAAATATAATTATGAATAATTTCAAGGATTAAAATTTAATTCGTAACCTATGTTAGTGTTAGCTTTAAATTAATGACGTCAGTCGATTCGCAATGGTCTATTCTCGGCGTTATAAACACACGGTGTCATGGTGTGAATACGTGACTTCGAAATTGTTATTATTAAGTGGAATTAAGGGTTGTACGTTATGTATTATAAATTATACAACGCCAGGCATGCTGCGCGCACACTCCGCAATTCGATCCACATGTAAAAAATAACAATGGCAGCTTATTTGTTGTTTTATACATATTATTATTGTTTATAATATATTAATTAACGTAGATACCAATATATAAATTAAAATGCGAATCACGTTCATCGACTAATTTTAAGTTTGACCTTGACATGTTCAGTTGTAGCACCTGTAATCTGTAGTTACGTCCAACACTTTGGTAACACTCCATAACGGCAAGTATTAAGTAAATACTAAATAGCTTTTACACAGGAACATTATTTTTGTATGGACTTTTTTTTTTACTCATTGACAGTTGATGATGCACCAAGTGTAGAGATTTTTGTATGCGAAAACTTAGCGATAAGGGTAGGTTACATGTAACACTGTATGATAGACGATTGAGGGTGTTTTCCTCGGTTTAATGTATCTGCGCGTGTGTGAACGATTATTTGCATTTATATTATAGTAACGCATTCTATACGACTGGACTAATTTGAGATTAATTAACCAATGTCTAAAGCTGCTTTATTTATAACGTTAATTAACTAAAATTACTATCATGTATTATGAAGTTTTCTGGACTAAGTTGCATTTGCAAAATTGATGCTTATCGCCAAATATAAGTTGCAGAAGTACCATCTGCAAATGCTTCAATGATTTTTGAAGTATGAGATACTTTCCTTGGACAATTTGAATGGAAAACATCCTTGAGATGGCGATGTCTCCCGACGTTGATAACGCACTATAATTAATTACATGTGATACTTTTGAGATATAACTTTTGTCTACACGAGTGTGAAGTAAAGCATAATGGAATGGATTGGTCAAAACTGAAAATGAAATAATTAAGTCGTGTTTGTATAATTTACGCTCTGTATCTGATATGAATTGCAAAAAAGATTATAAATTGTAACTTTCTATTTAAAAATTCAAAAAGTAATATTATATTTTGTTTGTACAATCTTATTGGAGATAGACCACTCAACTAAGAGTGGAGAGTTCGATGCACTTAAGAGAAATTATATTATCATAATTATGAATATACATAATATGAGCATTATTCTTCTCAAAAAAATTACTCTAAACAGCATCATAAAACGAGTTTTTTTTTAAGAAGCCAAATGCATTTACTTTTGTAATATGTATTTGACTCAAGAGAAAGGGAGGCGAATCTATAAATGCTACTCACTAAACGAGTTATATGCGCGTGTGAGTGTGAGTTATAAGCGCTTGCGACACAAGTCATATCTCAAAACGCAGTGATCGTAAGTTACTAGATCTTTTTGATGTATTTAATACGTTTTATACTCAATAATGTAATTAGAATTAAATGCGAGGCAAACTCAGTGTAGAGATTTATTAGAAAAAAAAATAGCAAATTGTACCGCCGCTACAGGTTTTGAGCTATTTTTTTACAATATTGAAAAGTTGATTACGTTCGGCGCATCGCGGGTTATGTTGAAATTACAAACAAAAATACATGGTGTATATTTGAACCATAAGCTTGACATAGCTGGATCAAAAAATCTTTATTTGCTTAGCTTGCAGAAAATAATCTTCGTTCATGTTGAGTTCAAAATACACCGTGTATAACAAAGTCTTCCTAGAATGTCACAGCACTGAAGCCGCATTTATTGAACGCAAGCACAAAGCCAGTAGCGACATGCACGGGGTAATCATTAAGATGGACATATTGAATTGTTTGAGAAATTAACGAGAGTGAAGTAAGACAGAGTTTCGTGTATATTATTTGTCTGGATTGTCGGACAAACGAATGGTAATTGATTGCGAATGAGAAAACTATAGTGCACTAATATTAACAAGCTTTATAAAATAAACATTGCCAAACTTAGAAAGGAATTAAAGCCTTTACATTCCTAAAGCTTTTTTTAATAACACTTGCAATGATTAGCTTAAAACTTAAGTATTGGGTACTAAAGTACCGACCTACCAGTTTTTCAAAAATCGACTTAACTACATTACTGTATCAAACGTTTTAATAGTATACTAGGTATAGATTATAGAGTGATTCGGTTTTTTTATTTTTATATTGCTCAAAGTATAATATTTTATAATTTGTATTTGTGAACTTGTGTTTGTACGTTTTTGTGAATGTATATTATCCGATATAACGAGCCAATGTAAGTGCAGTATGTAATATTTAACAATAATTTATTTATTAATTTGCCATTTTGTGTTTTATTTACTTATATTTACCTTTCCCTTCTTTACGCGCCACTGTTTCGTATAGATCAAATATTAGGGAGTTGGTCCTGGTTACCGAAAGTTTTTCCTTTTAGTTCCACCGCACCACCATGGTTACAAACAGCTATTGATCAATCGAGTCAATTCTAAATCAAAACAAGATCACGAGCTCGACTGTTGCTTGTTCCGTGCTAAGTGATTCTATCGTAAAATGTTATCGCGCAGAGATAAACTACTGATCCAGCCGTGGGAGGATCGCAGATTCAAAGATCATCGTTCAAAAGTGAGTCACTGATTAAAGTTCATGTTTTCATTCAAAATACATGAATTGCATACGAGGTAGGTAAATGTAAATGAGCGAAAGTATTCTCGTCTGTTCAAATCCGAGTTTCTTGTTGAATAAAATTATTATTTTCAAATTCGAGGTAAGATCCGCTTTGCCAGCGATAGACGACCGTGCCCCGGCGGCGCGGCCTCACGTGGCGCTCAAACTGAAGAAAAACCAACGCGAACTTGATAGAAAGAACAAGATACAGAGCGAAAACTTCAGCTTACTGCAGCGACTGAACGATATCATGAAAGTGAATCGACTCGATAATCACTGGACAAAGCCGCTGCCAAAGTAAGTTCTAATATTCAAGACAGTTTCAATTGATAACGTGTGGTTTTGGAACTAACAAGTAGGCGACACGCAACTGCCGCCCATTGTACTATTATGTAAATTACTGTTCGTCGTGATGACCTAGTAGTTAAGACGCCCGCTTCTCATTCATGCGGTGGGCTCACAACCGGGCACGGGCAAGTGGTTAATTCAATTTCATATGCACTTTCTAAGTTTGTCTTGGACATCGGTAGAGAAATACAGTGAGGAAATCTGAACTTATAAATAATATAAGTCTGCTAGTAAGCTTTCAATGCTCATACCTTTTCTGCATGAGAATAGGGCTTTGCCATGCAATAGGTCGGCATTATTGATCTTCCGGGCCCGAAGAGCGTTACAGTTTGGCGTGTGGGGTCACACACCTGCCAGATTCTATCAAAATATTTTCATCATCTACTCTCAATGCTGTTAATAATTAGAATTTGCTTAGCTGTTGTAGCCCCATTTCAGTTCGGAGTACCCGTACCGTACCGTTATAGTTTTTTTAACCGACTTCAAAAAAAGGAGGAGGTTCTCAATTCAGCCGGTATTTTTTTTTATGTATGTACACTGATTACTCCCAGGTTTCTAGTCCGATTAGTGTGATTCTTTTTTTGTTCGATGCAGTATACTTGCCATTTGGTCCCATTTTCATCCAATTTGGTTTAGTGCTTTTTATTTTGTGAGCATTTTTCTAAATTAAATATATCGTGTGAGGTATTGTTTGAAAGGGCTTTTATTAGGGATTTTAATCATTAACACACAAGCACTAAAAAGTGAAAAATAAAAAGCTTTTTTACAAAAAAAAGACAACCGCCTTCAAAAACTACAAAATAAAAAATAACTTTAGTTTGGAAGTCGGTGGCAATACCTACATAACAAAAAACAAAACCAAAGCCGCCGACTTCCAAACTAGTTATTTTTTATTTTGTAGTTTTTGAAGGCGGTTGTCTTTTTTTGTAAAAAAGCTTTTTATTTTAAATGTACAAACACACTATAATTTTTTCCTGTATCGAGAGTGCTAACCAACATAATATAAATTGACATACACAAGTAACCAGACCCTCTTACTATCCTCTATGGCTCTATGGTTTTAGATTTTTGTGACTCATTGAGCATCCCAAAATCTGATATTTTGTCAGACGCAAATCTATGATTAAATTATTGAATGTTAAGTTTCCAGCAAAAGGTGGGCTTGTTCTACGATGCGGACTCGTTGAACAGTAAAGTAACGGCGCGGTCTTTGCCAGAACCTTCCGAGGAAAGCTACAGCAACGTCAAGTGCTATGCGTGCGAGATCAGGAAAGTAAGTCCTATAATATATCTTTGTGGATAGTATGAGAAAACGTAACTTCTCATATAGTACTTTTTGTTCACAGAAACAGTACGACTACATATTCAAGCAGATGCATAGAGACTCCTTACCTTCTATTTACTATAATAATTAGTATTGTAATGTCTGTTTTTTAAATAAAACGATTATTATATTGGACAGAATTTATTGGTATATAGATACAATACAAATGGGCTGAAGTCAACATAATTTCATATCGGGACGGCCATTCCGGTCGCGATTTCTGAGACTGCATTTAATTATTATTGTACGGTCGGGAGTTAAAAATCGAAACATAAATACTATGTTATATCAAAAGCATCAATTCAATCGGTAAGCAGATTACACTAAACGCATACGTCGCGTACGCGGCACTTAACATTAAAGCTATCCACTTCGTGTCCATCGTCCGTTACTCGGTACATTACGAAATCGAAAAACAAGATGAAAATTTTCAAACATCACAATAGAGCTGTATCACAACGGAGCCGCAGCACTGCGCGCGTCTCGCCCGCTGCACGAGCCGCCGCGCCCGGCCCCGCCCGCCGGCCACGGCAGCTCGCTGGCCGGCCACGGCAGTTCGCTGGCCGGCCACGGCAGCTCGCTGGCCGGGCGCGGCAGCTCGCTGGCCGGGCGCGGCACGTACCGGCGCCGGGCGGGCCTGCGCTCGCTCGCGATGCAGCTCGGCGGCGGCCGGCACTAGAAGCGGAAGCCCTCGTGCGGCCCGGGCGCCGCCGCCGCGTCGAAGTGGAAGCCCGACTCCGCCGCCTGAGGGACCAGGGTCGCGTCTTCCTCCTGCAAAGAACATTGTGACACTCAGTATTACGACCACAAGTAAAACATTCCTAATATTAGAGGAGGTAACTTCACCAGTAAGTTGCCTTAGCAACAGTCAGTCAAATTACACACATAAAATAAACAAAATAATGATTCATCACATTCTAGTTCTACTCGTTTCTCGTTCATCGTCGGCGGTCGGACCACTATCGCCTATAATTTAAAGTTCAAAGTACATGACACAATGAATAATAAATGTTCCACAAGGGACATGTGCCCCTTTGTCCTTATGGCATCGTAAAAGTTACGACAACACGACAGTACATACCTCTCCTGCGAAATATTGCTCAATGATATCGTAGGCCATTTTGTAGATCTCCACTTTCTCGTGGCTCTGCAGCGCCTCTATCTTGTCGATGCCGCCGCACTCCTCGATCATGTTTGCGACCTGGTCGGCGTTCTCGCCCGCCATCTTCAGCATGTTGCTTAAACCATCTAGAACAACCTGTTGATAAAACATTTTTTATGTTATTATTTTAAAATTACTACTCCTGAAACAAAAACATGAAGCATATATTGCAGAAACGTCTTACTATTCTAGCTAATGAAACCAGATACACAAGGCCAGCAAACAAAGTAATTATTTATTGGAAATAATAATTATGTTAAAAATTTAACATACATAGTATGCCAAATCAATAGCAATATGGACTGTATGTATTATGGGGTAGACTGCCTTAGGAAAGAAGTGATTAAAGAATTCACATGTGAAATTAATTCCTTACAGAGAAGCTGACATGGCTGCTTGCTAGTAAAATAACGCAAATTGAACATACACCACTGAAATTAATGAACTCACATTGATAACTTGAGTATCTTTGCAACTGAGCAATTTGCAGAAGGGCGGTATGACTCCGCAGTTGATGAGGGCGGCGACCTGTTCCTTGGTCCCACTGATACTGAGGTTGGACACCGCCCAGGCAGCTTCCTTCTGCGTCTGGAACTCGCCCTTGGTGAGGTTCTCCACGATCTTGGGCAGTAGGCCCGCGTCGATGACTGCCTGCACTTGCTGCTTGTTGCCAGCTGTGATGTTTGATAAGAACCATACTGCCTCTTTGCAGATCTTCTCTTTCTGTTGATGTTATTAATGCATGTGAATTATTTTGTAATAAAGATTACATTTAGCTAGACTTTAGTCAAGTGAAAGAGCTCTATCAGATTAATTATGCATAACAAAGTCAGTGTTTACATTCATCTTTATCAACATTATGAAATTGCATTAACCCTTTGGCCGCCAGGGACGTCTATGGACGTCAAATCAAAAAGAACGTCCTGAGCACTTTTTGATTTGACGTCCATAGACGTCCCTGGCGGTCAAAGGGTTAATTAAAATTCTTTTGGTTGACCCTCCACAATGACGTTTCAGTAGGTACCTCTGCTAATTATTACAACACATGCCATGAATAATTATTATGAGTTCGTGTATGTACGCACATCCGATTGGCCGCAATGCGAATCAAACAGTGCATTAAACTCGTACATTGGGAGAACCTATAAATAGATGGATGAGGACCAACAGATGTTTGTGGAAAGTATACAACTTGGGAGGGGCCAATGCTCAGCTATGGCCTGTGACAAACAAGTGAATAGCTGGCATACATTTAAATTAACATATTTAGTAAAACCACAACTGTTAACTGAATTGATAAAACCGCCGAAAATGAAGGTCAGACATCTGTCGCGTTATCACTATCAGTCAATGACCATTCAACTAAGCATGTCAATGTACTGTAACATCTAATGTTTTATGTCAACGGATTCTGGGCAGACAGTTGAGTGCGGTAACTTGCGCGTGTACAATAATAGATAATAATTACCAAGTTGGCCGCCGACCAGACGCGCGGACACCTCTACTCGTTCACACATTACAGAATTTGTATATTTCTGTGTGAAACAGTTTTGTATGCATTATTTTGTTTATTATGTTCTATTTTCTGTGCGATGAATTGGCTCTAACACCGTAACTTACGTCATGGTGCATTGACTACTAAACATAGCCTACTTGAAATGGTCACTGTTAGTATGGTGTTAGTGTGGCATTGATATACAGCTTAACCCAGTATGTTACTATGTAAGGCAAATCAGTAAAATTGTGTTATTGTGCTGGTTAGCAATACTAATAAGGTGTATTCAGCTACCTATGGTACTTAATAAGCAAACAATCTAGAAAAAGTAAAGTAGAATGTGTGTGAATGGCTCATAACATTCCAGTCTTTCTCAGTTTGTTTACAGAATTCTAATTTGTTTATTTCAATGAAATTGGCAGGATTACAAAAAAACTAAAAATTGAATATCCTCTAATCTAATAACATTAAAACGAGCATACCTGATGCGACAATAAGGCGGGGAAGTGCGACAGAGCGTCACAGTTGAGGACCACTTGTGTTTGCTCATCCGTGCCCGTCACAATGTTGCCCACTGCTCTCAAAGCTGCCGTTTGGACCTTCACCTCCTTATGTGACAGCAACGGGATCAGCTTCGGCACTATTCCCGATTCTATCACCATTTGTATTTGCTCATTGCCACCGTCTGTTAAATAGCTAATCGCCCAAACTGTGTCTACTAATATCTGGAACATAAGAATTAAATAATATGTTATTCATGTATCAAACTAAATACATTGTAATTGACCACATGGTGTCAGATTGTATTAATAGTATCATGTTGTCAGGTTGAAGCAAACTCAAGACTATAATGTATTCAGAAGGAAATTCAAGAACAATAAAGTTTATCATGATGTTTATTGTAGAAACAATAACATTTTGATTCATACCTAGTCTGTATACATATTATCTACAGATTCACTTTCAGATAAATACCTACTTTTGTGTTAATTTAAATACACCAGAAGATTGTTGGGTTATTAAATATTCAGATAAAATTTTATTTGTAAGATCTGGGAGAATATTACTAATGCCCACTTTCTGAGGTCATCAAATGCTATAGATTCAATAAAGTAACCTATTTGAACTGTATTTCTTCCATAACTGAGTGCTTATAACTACAATTGAAACCAATAGATAAACGTCAGTTCACCTCAGAAACTGGGCATAAGGCTGTTTATTGTTTCAATTATCAAATTGAGGTGCCACAGATTATTTCATCAGATAAGTGTGTTTTTATCAATTTTGTGGTCATTGATAAATAAATTGAAGTCAACAAAACATGCTAAACAAAGCTGTCTGCATTATAAATATTCATTTTAACTTTTAACTCCATTTGTAGAATATTCTAGAGGTTAAAAATTAACCTCTTGTAAAATAACCATGTATGGTTTCCATTGAATTATAGATGTAGCAATAGATTAAGTAACTAATTGACATGACTCATTATGTCTGTGTAATCTATTCACAGAAATACAAATGATTTAATTCAAATGAGCCATGAGTTTCAAATATGCAAACTTTAAAATAGAAAATAATGCAAGTGTCATCCTACATTAGCATCATAAAATTGTGTTAAAAAGTAAGCACAGCATGTATGATGCAATGTTGACTATTTTTAGCACTGTTTCATTAAAATTAGACTACCTATTTAAAATGTTTTATTTAAACTTAGGAGTGGTTAGGCATAACGTCAGTCAATAAAATAATTTTATGGCCCAATGCACTTTTATCTTCTGATGAAGCCTGACCTAGTCTCCTACTACATGTTTATTGTACATTGGCATGGTATTTTTTAGCATTGCAGTTGAATGAACTTCTATGGCCTAACTTTTCAAGTTTGGAGATAGAGAAATGGGTAAAAGAGTACTCACATTGTTGTCATTGTGCGTAATGAGGACATTAAGTGCTGGAAGAATTTCTTGAATAGTCTTAACTGGTGGTGGTGGGTCCTTACTCCTGCATAGGTTGACAATGACCCAGGTCACATTACGAAGGAAAGATATAGGGATGTCTGGCTTGATGAAATTCAACAGTGGCTTCACCACTCCCAACTCAATAACAAAGTCTCGGAGCACCGGGCCATCTCCAATGATGTTACCCAGAGCCCAGACTGCTTGTTCACACACATTCTCATGGGGAGACATAAGCAGCTGAAGGAAGACAGGGACGGCACCGGCGTGAACGACCTTGTTTGTCTGTGCTGAGGTGCCCGATGCGATGTTTGTCAAGGCCCAAGCGGTTTCAAACTGAAGTGTGGGGTTGTCAGCCCTGGAGAGGCACTGTACGAGGATGGGGAGGATACCGGTGGCGATTAGCTCGTCAATGGGCGGGTTCTTGTCGGATGACAGCAGCTTCCTGCATTGCTGCACGGCGGCTAGCTGAACGTCAGGATTATCGCCGTTCGCCGCGTTCATCACCAACTCCTTGAGATCCGTGGACGCCAGGGTCCTTTCGATCTCATCCTCGTCTGTTGAGTAGCTGATGGGCACATTACGACGTTTCTGTAGTGTTTCGTCTCTTTTATTTTTTCTCAGTTCTACTGTAACTTCGTTCCTCCGCCTGCGCATTTCCTAAAATCACACGCCAAACGTCATTCCTTCGTCACAAACCATCTTGGCTATAAATTATAATAATACTAGGCAATGAATTACGTTTTTATACTTACGTCGACATCTTTGCCAGTGTTCTTGAAAACATGCATGCGGTTCTTCACTTGATCAGTCGCCATTTTATTTATGAGCTCGCAGTCTCGTTACAAACGTGGTATAATTACACAATGAAACAAAGGATCAACATAAAATAACGACGAAGAAAACTAATCAAACATGTTTTAACGGCACTATACGCGTTGCTGATTCATTAACCTCTTTTTAACACAGAATCATAGAATAATCTACAACACGAAAATAATCGTCCGTTTCCTCCTCGAATTTCTTTCTTTCTTTTTTTCGGTTGAACTAACTAACTATAGACAAGTTACATCTACCTCATCTCAATGTTGCTAACATCAATCATTTTCTAGCCAATCGAAAGCAAGCTGTTCGAAATCGAAAGTATCGAATAGTTCTATCTAGAATTCGACTAAGATTTGACAAAAGATTTAGTGTTGCAATAAAAATAATTCCCAAAATTATTTTCTTTGTTGGTAATAACTTATACAGTATTGATGAATTTTCTTTCCCATTACGCACTTCCCACAGAGTAGCACTTCCGTATTTGTTGCAGTCAACATAGGAGTGTTGTGGTATTCAATTTAAATTTGTTTAAATTTGAGCATTAAATCCCGTGAAAATGACGATATTGGCGAAGCCTAGCCTCACAGTGACGAAAGCGGCGTTGCTGGACGAAGACAATGATGAAGTAAGTATTTTATATAATGTTTCTATGCACTGGGATGGATAAATTTTGTTCATCGATCGACGATGCAATTTGTTCCTTTTGATAAGAATTTATTCCATTCCAAGGCGTATAGCTTTTACTCTTGACACAAATTGGTTTTTATTTATAACTCAAATCTAGGTCCGCATTGATTTAATAAGCTGCGCCTACCGCGCAGATAAATATTTTTGATGCAGTTACTGCGACATGCCCAGGTACATCTTTATTGATTTTCAGTTTACAGTAGATGGTTGTGTAGCTAAAAATACTACAATCGATACTGAACTGGTATGCGAGTACCTAACAGTTAGCGTTTTCAGACCCTTGAATCCATTATGCGGGAATAAAAAAATAAAGGTTTTTTTTGTAGGTACCTATGCAGCTGGTTTAATTTTGGCGCCAGAAAAGCTTACTCATGTTTATGTTAATTGGGTTTATTAATATTTTTTTATGACGAAAAGTTAGGGAATGCAGATTGCAGGACTATTGTTTTACAGTTACACCCAGCCGCGGTTATTAGGTCAAATACCTATGTAGCCGTGTAGGCAGGTGTTCTGCACCTATAAATTGATGACTGACTAGAATACTGTTAACTTTTCTTAAATGTAATCTTGTTCATATCTACATTATTTTGAATTAAACATAAAACCAGAATTTTATTTTTGTATATCTACTATCTACACTATGTAACAAAAACCCTGTCAGATCAGTGCCGTTGATCAGTTTTTATGTTTTATTTTAATTTAATTACTTCTTCTTTCTTTTTTCACTGGGGAAAAATAATAAGCTCAAATCCATTAAATGGTTACGTATATGTGTACGCAGTAAGATGCCGAATAATACCCTTAAGGATCGGACAGGGTTTTTGTTACATGCTGTACATCTATCCTATATCCAGCAGTGGACGTCGTTCGACTGTATCATGATGATAATAACAATCCGAATAAATAGACCTTCTAGTAGGTACCTGCGGAGACTTAACTAGTAAGAATGATTTGAGAGTATAATTTGTTCTTTCTCAGGTCATCGAAATGCCGTCGGGGCCGCACGTCCGACGGCACGGCATGGGGGCTGTCCTGTGCATGGCCGTCACGGTGTCCCTCCTCGTCCTGATGGGCATCTTGACCGCCATGCAGATCTATCAGCAGGTCACGAACGAGGCGAACGGCCATAACCACTTCCAAGGGTTCTGCTCCATCCCTCTGCCCCGGGTACGTTATTATGATATTTTTATTTTTGTCCTTTAACCTGTTTAGGTGTTGGCGACAGCAGAGAGAGGTGAAATTGACTGATGAAAATGGGTAAGTTAGGAGGGTCATCGAAACGTAACCTTTTACCATAGATAAAAAACAGCTGTTCCTTGAAAGTGACCTGTAGATATATTTTATGTATGTATCTAAAAAAATCTGCTGTTCCGAATATTTGGAACTTTTAAGTTAAAAATATATGGAACAGCAGTGAATTTTTCGAAAAAAAAAATACCATTCTGGTTGTTCAACATGCACTGAATGCATTGAATAAGTTTGCGAGGCGATGTTAGTTCCGCCGTTCATAGGAAGCTAGCAATCGGGCACAGTTCCTGGCTATTTGTGAATGCTACTTGGTCCTGTATCGGCTAATATTGAGTGTACCGCAGCGGGTAGGTACTCTAATCACCCTGCAGGGGCTCCAACCAATCTACACTTGATTGAAACACAATTTGGATACAACATGTTTCGTATATTTAGCTAATTGAAATGACATTAAAATATTATTTTATGTAGAACTGCCTGTCAAACCTTGGATTATTTTTGGACAGAGTTTACCTTATTACTCATTTTCAATCATAAACAATTTAATATGGCCTAATCAGCCAGTCTCTATCAGTACCTGTCTACCTACGTCATTAAAACTATGCCTGCTCGACGAATCGCATGACGTCAATTAGTTATAATAACAGAACACTTGCCAAAATCTATAGGTACATAGCTGATTTATAATATTGAGAACAGATATAATCCTGTTTCAGTGTTAAAGACTGTTTCTATGTAATAAGATATTAAACAATATCGCCCCTTAAAGCCTTCGGCTTTATGCTATCAATCGATAGTTTCGCTTTACCTTGCAGTTGAATATTAAATGACCATTCTAAGAACCACCCTACCTAGAATTATACCTTTATATGTTATAATTTCAAAGTCGTAGGCTCTATGTCAGTCAGTAAGTTACTAATAATTTATAGTAAGGTATATACCTTTATTGATTAGGTACGTAGATAGTGTTTTTTGTATCACTCATGTTTTAGACACGATCTTGCCCTATTTCTAAACGAGGGGAGCTATTGCCACGTGTATGTACTCACTAGCTTTTGTCCGTGACTTTGCGTGGAAATCAATGGTCCCCTTAATTCTGCTCTGTCGCAAAATCCGTTCTCGACACTGACAAGTTTTATAGGTCAAGTAGTTTTTGATATTTCGTGTTTAGTCAGTGAGCGAATGAGTTCAGAGTGACCTTTCGCTTTTATATGTAGATTGGGTGACTGCGACACAGGATATCATTCAGGCGCCTGATTTGGCAGCAACACAATCAACGGTGAACTCTACACTTGATTGATCGATAAAAGGCGGTTCTGAAGTAGTTAAAGAACGGGTGTTAGAACGAGCAACTAGCTTCAAATTTCTGACTAACTGACCGACTCCTTGACACTTCAAAAGTGCTAGTTATTCTGTGGTGCTAGTCTAATTGAAAAAATGTTTTGACTTTGTTTTTTTCCTTGATAAAAAGATTTTGAAGGTTACTGCTGTTTTACGTTATGTTTACCTACACCTAAGTACCGATTGCAGTTTTTACCGGAATCTCATCGCTAAACAAAATAAACAAAGCCAGCTTGTGCAAGAGAAAATTAACGTTTGTATGTTACCTACTTATCTATCTACGCACAAAATTGGAAACCTGTATACCTACCTATTGTTGCGAAATTTATTTGAAAAATTCAGAAAACAATTTGCCTAGAGGATAGGATTTGTAATAGGATATCCCTCTTGGATTCAACGCTCTCTTCCCCTGTTGGCCTTAGGTACCTGCGTTCACGTTTTTAACATTACAGAATTGAAAATTATGTTTTTCTTACTCCTCTCTTCTTTTTATGACTAATTTTGTTGCGAAATCCAAGACAGTTGAATCGTTTCTCTGGGACTCTTCAAGCTTCATTGCCTCGGCGCTTTTCTGGCGGTCTGGCTTTCAGGAGTTGCAGTGGTAGGGAATAGTATGGCGGGCTTGTCCCAAACGTAACGTAACAGAAGTCGAAATAATTATAAAGCGTTATCAACAATCGGTCCAGTGTCATCTGCAGCTGTGACAACGAGATCGGCCTCGCGTTCGTATTCAATGTCGCAGTGCATTATGTCAGCCGGTGCCTATGTGCCTGGGTCATTCCATTGACCCGCCCAGTTGACTCCGACCTCCAATAAAGACCCTCCACTGTAATTGAAAATGTAGTATGGGATGTCTGTTATTTTGAAACAATTTATTGTTATCTTGTTAGGCGTTTGCGTCGCAGTTACATAACATTTCCATTGCCTAATTTAGCCAAACAGTCATATTCGACTTTACTTTAGTTTTCCTTCCATGTTTCACAATTAGTTATGTTTGTAACTAAATTAATTAAAATTATCATAATTATGCTTCTGTAACGAAGCACTGTTAGTTCATGATAGGTATACCTAATAACAAATTATGAATTCATGGCGAATCAACCACAAAATGTTGTGGGTTTTGGCTATTGTTGTTGTTATTCAATGTACAAATACATATTTTATGATGAATTCGTAGCCAAAGCTATTTTGTCTTGTTGTTACTCCTAAATAAGTAGGTACTTAGTTTTTGTTTTCTTTTAATTAAAAAGGAAACTTATTCTAATAGGCACCTTCTTTATATTTTTCTGTCTAAATCTTTAAAAGAACCCATGGAACATGTAGTCGAACTGATGATGTTATAAAAAACAACCGATGTTCAAGTTCTTAACACATCAAAGCACTTTTTCAGCGGGGCAGGCCTAGTGTTGAGTCACATAGGTAAGTTACTACATAGGTATAGAAGCTACAAGAATAACGTAACAAGGGTTTTGTAAAACCTTAATTCTTGTTCGTTCTTCCCAATACAGACCTACCTAAATTTTAGATGTTAAAACTTAGGCAGGTCTATCTGTTCGAACGTGCAACTAGCGTCAACTTTTTGAATAACTAACTTTTTGACATTTCAAAAGTGCAGGTTTTAGCTTTGAAATTGAAATAAATGCTTTGACCTTTGCTCTACTACCCTAGAATTCGCATTGGCCGTACCAATAGGGAGTGACCAATTTGAACAGAGGAACCTGCGCCAGATCGATCGGACCGGATGCATGCACATAGACACCTACAGCCGTACATAGATACGTACGACTTGAGTGGTATTATCGATTAGCTTCAAGCAGTAATTGGTTCGGCTATCGAGGTCATATCCAATAGCCGCATACGGTAGGGTATGGATTTTATTAAAATAGATTTGAAGGAATAACATGACTACTTAACTATCATACTACTAAGCTATCATAGCCAACTAGCGACTCGCCCCGGCTTCGCACGGGTGCATTGTGGATACATAAACCTTCCCCTTGAATCACTCTATTTTTTTAAGAATCGCATTACAATCCGTTGCGGAGTTTAAAAGATTTAAGGCCTAAATCTTTTAAACTCCGCAACGTATTGTAAATTTTAAGCGTACATAAACGTACGGCGGGAAGCGACTTTGTTTTAATACTACGTAGATATTACCTACCCACGTTTTTCAGAACCGTAACCGTCTAATGATACCCACTTTTAAAGTATTACGGGTCTGTTTGTTTCAGGACCAACAGGTGTCGGAGACACGCAAGATGCCGCTGCGTTGGAAGACCACCCCTAATGCTGGCCGCACTGAGCCGAACATCCAGGTATGGTCATGATTACGTCCTCAGGTAAAATCATTCGCGCAAATACGACTTACATTTTTCGTGTGAAATTGATAAAGAGTAACACACATCAAATGGGGTGTAAACAGATACATCATCTCGTTAATTACGCATACCTACCGCCCATGACCCAAAATAAGCATCATTGAGCAAACATTATTGGTAGGAAACTTAGAAACAATTTTTATCTTTGGTGTACTTACTATAACCAGTGATTTTTATCGTAATTAGACAATGTAATTTACGCAAGACATTATCCTTGAATGCATCCAAAAGTACAGGAGTCATGGGGAGTATTTAAAGATTTTAAAATTTTGTTAGAACACCTAAAACTTTTTATCGTTAAAAAAAGTTGGAAATTAGACATTCAAACAAGAAGAAAACAAGAAGATTTTCAGATACGGTCCAAGATAAACAATATATGGCAATAACCGAAGTTTATGCTCCCGGCATCGGCTATTAGACCCGCATGATCGAAGAGTAGGCCTTTTATTAATTAAGTGGTACTCCAGTCGCTTCGTAAGGATGTTACGAATAAAATGAACGTAATTGTATATTTTGTTGGCCTCATGATCAGGTTTAAATGTTACAAAAGCAACATCTTGTGGCCAGGTGGTGAGCCTGACGGACGAGGACCCGGAGCACTTGTTCGACCTGCTGCGTGAGGTACTCGACATTGACATCGACGAGTCCGTCGAGAAGATCTCCGTCTTTAACAACGGGCACCCCGTCAGTTTCATCCATGACTTCGAATCTAATGTCACTGGTGAGTTTTACTTTTACATTGGTACTGTAGGGACACAATATGTACCTATGTGCGCAAGACAAGCGAAATGTATGCTAGCGCGACGTCTGTACCAGTTACTGCGCACTGGCCAGAGCGAATGGCGCTTTGGGTCTTATCGGAATATAACAACTACTTAGGTATTCAGTCACCCGTGTGTTATTTGAGAAAAGAGTCCCAACCAGACCAGGTATTACTTAAATCTAGGAATAAAATTATTATCTAAGACATCGTCATTTCATAGGGGCGTATCAGTGTACAGGACCATCGTGTGGAGGTTCTTTCTCATTGTCCATTATAGCATAGCAACCTCCCTAACCAAACTCGCTCCACAGGCATTGTGGACTCCGAGCGTTGTTTCACAATGGACATGGACCCCGAGCTGGTGCTGCAGCCGGAGCTGTTCCTGCTTGGCCTGCAGCACGGCGACGAGTTCGACGTGACGCGCGTGCGCAGCCAGCTGCGGGCGATGCTGCCGCCGCTCAGTCCCGAGAGCGAGCAGCTCGTCGCTGCACTGAGCAAGTGCGCTGATAAACCCACTTATAAGCTGCAGAAGGACACTGGAGTAGTCAGTGAGTATACCTACATTGTTGTATTTCCTGCTAATATCATAAATGTCTGTACGTTTGTCAATAAATTACGCCTGAACGTCTGAACGGATGTTTACATGATATTGATATAGGGGCTCCTAAATTAGGACATAGGAAGCTTTTCATCAAGGTAATTTTCGGCTCTGACTCGGATGAAGCCGCTTGCAAGTGCAAGTTTATTTATACATATGCCGTAAGCATTACAGTTTCCCGGGTCGACGGCGCGTTCTGTTCGCGCGCGCCTCAAAGAGCTGTCAGCACAGGGACGGGGCCCCAATAGGGGCCAAACGCCTGCCGGAGTTGCGGGACGTCTTAACAGGATACCGTGGCCCCGGAACGTAAAGGGCAACAGAAGGAACAGGGTGGTTTTTTAGTCAGTAAAAGTCTGACAGTCCCTTCCGCCCCACCCAGGGCGGAAGGAGTCATAAAAAAAAAAGCATTACAGTTTCGCAATTTACGAGTATTTACTACGGCTCCAGATAGGTAAAGTATACTTAATGTTATTGTAGGAAAGTTTTTATTATAATGCGGATATGATGTACCTACCCGTATAGGTCAGAAGGTAGAGCTATCTTATCAAAATGCACCATAACTTTTTTTATATCAGATAAGTTTGCTTTTGACTCTATCTAGGTCAGACGTGACAGAGACAAATTGGAGTATTGGACATTGTATTGTCACCAGAACTAAAGGTGCATGCAAAATTTCAACTCAGTCGGATAACAACAGATGGTCGAAAAATGGTTTGCAAACTTTGAAAGGACAACTTATTTACATACATACGAACAGTGCAAGCTGAATAAAAGCTTGTAAAAATCAATAAGTAAAATTTTAAAAGTAAAATGGCGGCTCTTTTTATTATTGTACGCCTCGATAATTGAAAAGTTTTAAAGCTGAAACATTTAAATAGTTCAACCACAGAAAATAGTGGTGAATTAATTATTATTTCAACGGCAACCGCATCGCCATTACGTCACTTCAAATTGAATCATTCCTGTTTATTCGTTATTTAATATCAGTACTTTAATGAGTTATTTACTTACTTTGGTTGAACACTTAATTATCCTTGTTTCAATGTTGGTTCAATTTTGAGTGGTATAGGTATGTAAAATAATGCATAATTAAAATAAGTGATTGCAACTATTGTTGGAGATTTCCAGATCCATCAAAGAGGATCTGGAAATTTCAACCTTTATTTAGGCTCCACTAAATAATATGGGAACAAACAAGATGTCGCTTAGATAAAAAATGCGCTTTTTTAAAAAATGTATTTAAAAAACAAATAAGTTGCTCCACACACGCACCTAAGAGTGTTAAACATATACTTAAATTCACTCGCTTTTGACTCAATTTTAGGACGGATCCCTGATTTTTTGATAACAAAATATAGCCTATGTTTCTCCGCTGATGTAGCTTTCTATAGGCGATTGTTTTTAAATCGTTTAAGTAATTTTTGAGTTTATCCATTGCAAACAAATATACAAATCTTTTCTCTTTATAACATTAGTGAAGACATACACAAACAGTCAGACCCGGAACAACTATCTGTAGGCTATACAAATTTGTTCCATGCGGGAACTGTACCCGTGACCCTCAACTCAGCAGCTAATCGCTCTGCCACTGTATAAAGCCAGCGCTCCCCTGTTGCAGTCCGCAAGCGCTCAGCAGACGCGCCGCCGCACGACTACATGCAGTTCGCCGGCAAGCGCGTGCAGGAGATCGAGATCAGCAACCTCGCTGAGCTGCTGGAGTTCGAGCAGGACTCCAAGCAGGACAACTAGCTCCACTAGAGCATCCAACTGCTTCTAGTGGCGTAGGGACACGAGGGCCTAGCTAATGGAGGACTAAGCGAGGGGCGAGAGGGTGTCACCTGTTTTATTTTGTTACAACTTAGAAGAAGGCACTCGGCGAGCAGACTGTATAGCAGAAGTTGAGGTTATACCATCGGATTAAATTGTTACTTTCGTCTGCTTTGAATACCGAGGGTGTGATGAAGCCAATATTGATGAATGACATCGACTTACTTTCGCTTAAAACGGTATTGATCAGTACCTTTATCAAAATATCACTATGACTGACCGAAGGACAACGGTGTCCATGACAATATTACTAGTTACTACCTACTAGTAGGGGAACAGGTCTGAAATGTGTCAATACTCGTCCGCCCGTACGTTAGTAGGTACTCCATTTGCTATCCCCTTCGTGTGAGTGATGGGCTGGTGTGGATGTAGGAAAAAAGTTTAGTCGATTCCAAAAATAAATCGACTAAAGTCGTTCTGATTGAAAGGATGGCGTTATAACTGTGATGGTTATTATTTAATTTTAACTTAGTTTCTTACGCTCTCTACTTTAATAACCCGAATTATTGATATTTGAACCACTTTAAAACTGAATTGTGGACAAATCAGTCGATTCCGAATTGTATACGCACATTGTATATTGCATGGTTGTGTATATCATTTGGATATATCTATGGATGGTGGTCATAGCTTATGTAGCTATGGTCCTATTAGTAACTTAAACTTTGAAATAACAGACGCATAAAGCAATCGATTTCAGAAATCGATAAAACTGTATTTTGTCTTTGTTTCACAAACCAAAGATGATATTATATTTTTAATTTAGGAATTGTACATCACTTTAATTTACTGCCAGTCTTACACTGTCTTTGTATTTATTATTGTTGTATGTTTTCGTTGTTAATTTTATGAAAAGAGAAAGGTGGAGATATAGGTTGTCTGTTGTAATATAACATGTACAGCACAATAAGGCATGTCAAATAATATTTTGTGCCAAAGACAACACGACCAACATGTAATGAGACTAATTATTTCTTTCACTGAACGTAAAGGTTCGAAATCGTAACGCTTCAAGAATAATGCCAGTATATAGTATATGATTACAATTTTCACAGTTGTAACATGTTATATTGTAAAAGACAGAAATATTCTCCTATATCCACATCCAAGTGAGAATAGTTAAGACTTAATCTTAGTCCAATTTTAAATGTAAGCACATAATACTCGATTCAACTTTATGTAACTTAAGTTCAGTTTTTAGTCTGATATTATCATTATTTAGTCGATTTTCTGTCACTGTTTGATTTAGTCGATTGCAAAAAAGAAAAGTATTATTTAGTTTAGTTTATTATTTTAGTCTTAGTGCCATATATTTTATGTGGTTTTAAAAGTAATTTACAAGATGATAGATCTTTAATTGTAAGGGTAATAAATTAATCGTAGATCACGTAATATCGTGTGATAAGCACAGAAATAACATTATGTTACATCATGTTTAACGTAGATCTGATCTCATTCCCAAATATCCCGATGCTAACCCACGGTAATAAGATGACATATTGGCCACGATTTGTTGTAATAGTTTAGTACACTTTGCTTGTCCATGTAAGCGATTTATGACAAAATAAAGTGTTTCAATGTGATTTGTGTTTTATTTCTTAATCCTTTCCTATATTTTTTGGTCCTTCGTAATCGAGATTAGATACTTATCTACTGAATTTTTGATGTGTAAATTCTTGCGAAGAGTGAGAGGAAACTTTGAGCCGCGGTTTTTACTAAAGCGCAGAGGAGAGATGTCTCGTAGTCAACCAATGGGATACTGTATTGCGTTGAAGCTAAGCGGTTAGATGTAAAAATAACGCAAGCTGATTGCTTGTACGAGACATTTCCTTAATACTCAATTTATTATTGCATTTCATATGTAACTATTACATTATAAATTATACAAAAAGAGATCAAAATGGACCCTGTCGGGCACAGCAATAATTAGAGAGGAAGAGGCCTCTCTCCGTTTTGGTGGAAACCGGGCCTTGCACATGTTTACCCAGCTGCCCTACCATGAACTCTTATCGCGATCCAAAAACTGAATTGTTCTTCAAATAAGTCAATATAACGCATCAATTTATGCGTTATATTGACGTATTTGAAGAACAGTTCAGTTTTTGGATCGCGATAAGAGAAAATACGTCAATAAATGACATAAATTGATGCGTTATATTGACTTATTTGAAGAACAATTCAGTTTTTGGATCGCGATAAGAGTTCATGGTAGGGCAGCTGATCATTATCAGCCTACAGCCCATTGCTGGAAGAACACAGGTTTCTCTAATCACACGCCCTAACTACCCTGCAAAGAAAAAAAAAAAAAAATCATTACGCCACCTAGTCTGAGGACGCCATCTACCCTAAATTTAGTGATTCGTAGGTACCACTCTCACCGGTTTGCATTTTTGAATTTAGTACTAACTGAAAAATATAGATGGCGCTATACAGAAAAAGCAGCGGGACAACCGTTTTTCCCTTGTGGAAAACTTGTTTTATTTGGATTTACTTAAATTGTTATAGTAATATCCTCTCATTAGGGTGACCCTCCATAACTTAAAAAATAAGCAATACGGCTGCAGCATTTTAATGGCCCAACAGTCATATGGGGACTTCAGCCCTACTGGTTAATTTGAAGTGGAGACATTTATTTTGTCATATTTAGAATCGTCCTCTGCTTCACTAGAGGTCACAACTTAGGCCTGCGTTGCCCACACGCCGCGACTTTCCTCTATTTGACCTAGGCCTACGAGACTAGACGACCTGGAGAGATCCAGGTCGTCTCGTAGAGCTACTTCATGGTAGACCTGCTTTCCTGCACAGACCTAAACAACATCCATTAAATACTGATTTCCAAATGCGCTTTAGCTTTCACAGCTAAACCACTGAGCCAATTTTGATGAAATTTGGAGGCTCGAACCCGCGACTTTGGTAGTGTAAACAATTTGTGTTTACTCGTAGTGATTGCAGTACGTGAGAATGTTTTTCATGTTGTTTACTTTAGTACCGACAAGTGTGACATGATATTTCATAGCTTTATACTTAAAATAGCAGATCTCATCTTTTACAGAGAGAGAAAAATCTCATTCTCAGATTGATTTTGGTTATTTCCTGAATATGCGATGCATAGCCATCTTACCTACCTAACATTTTTATAAGAAATCTCACCAGAAACAATATATTATAGATTGTTACGAAAATTATTAAACAAAACACACCGAAAAATAAAATAACGACGCGGCCTGACTAGCGGCACACAGCGCAATATTTTCATCTTAGCATAAATCTGGTAAATAGCAGTACAATAAAATATCCAAACAATTGCACCGGAGCATATGTATAAATAAATATGTCAACAAAAGATTTACAAGCCATGTATTCCGTAATAAACTAGAACGAATTCCTATACAGAGTGGCGCCATTGTGTCGGGACAAAACTCTCAGAATGTACGACGCGCGCTTTCTTCTATAGTTCCATTTTTGAATTTTATAGGAACGCGAGCGCGCTGCCTGCCGCACAGCGCAGCGCTCACCTGCATGCGCACACCACTATTGTGCGCGACGTGAATGCCACCCTTTGATGTCTCCACAAATTTCCCAATGTACAGTTTTTGTGGAAATCCTTTTCCTCAATACACAACAACGTCGCGCTCTTTCACTGCGCTCTCCGCCCGCGCCGCAGACCGCCTTCATTTACATATTTCAACAATTAAACACTAGATCCATTATAATTTATTAATCTGTAATTACGAGAGTGTCGTATCGTTCCCTATGGTTTTGTTTGCTAACCCGTGTTGGTTGTTTATTGAGCCAATATTAGCTAGTATCGGGACTGTTCAGCTCAGTAGTGTATCGGGCGCGCGGAGAGCCCCGCGGGCTCGCATTAAGATATGCA
Organism: Hoplodrina blanda; assembly: GCA_949316365.1. Classification (NCBI taxonomy): domain Eukaryota; kingdom Metazoa; phylum Arthropoda; class Insecta; order Lepidoptera; family Noctuidae; genus Hoplodrina; species Hoplodrina blanda. The sequence goes on along the minus strand of OX438581.1, from coordinate 846,666 downwards.
AATGTTATTAGGAGACTACGCGCGCATTATCTTTTAACTGGCGCGGAGATACGGCGATGTTTTCCCGCTTATAAACAGCCATTGTATCGGAGATCTTTCTAGATAATGCGATCATTAACGTTCACCTACAGACTCGGCTGGCTAATAACTAGGATCTGGGTTATCTTAGGAGGTTATTGAGGGCGGTGAACTTCGATATTAGGTCATTAGGTACTCAATTAAGAAACCTTACCAACATTGAAGGCTGAATTGTGGTTAACCTTTACTTCAGATGGCACTGTCTGGGGAAATCTTCGTTGTAAGACAAGGAATATAGAATTTAACGGTTATCGAAACAAAAGCTATCGATATCACCTAATTTTTTATAGAAAACGATCGAAAAGATAATCGATTTAGAATACGAAATAATGGAATTTCACATCTGCACTCTTATCGAAATTTTTTACTCGACTAATCGTTATCTATGGTGCACTGACCTAATTATACGTCAGATCTTCTTTGTCAAAGGGCATCCCAATCGGATTTAAGTTATGCAAATCCGTAGTGGCCAGTCCCTTGCCCTTTTGACTAGCGGCCACGATCCTATAAGTAAATTATGCAGCTCTTGATGGAGAATAGTTTCAGAATAATTAGTTACTCAGAAGCTGTTTTTCGTGTTGCTGTTTTTATGTGGTATTTATTTATTTATTTATTGAACGTTCTATAAATATGCTACGTCCAATTAATTATTGAAGAGATGGTCGCTAATTCAATTTCCCATACTAACGGCTTTCACCTCGGCCATGTATTGTTTTGTTTGGGATTCTCGATCTATTGTTTATTGTGTTAAATTTTTTGGATGGGAAAGACTATGGCGCAACGTAATTAGTAACAGCGTAGCTTTAATCTTAGCAGATCAAAGCTACGGTCGCATCAGGTCAAAAGTAAAAAAATATTTGGCATCATTTTTGTCCGAACATTGAAAATCATGGCAATGTATTGGTGTATGAGAATGTGATTCCCGGCAACCACTAGCTCGTTATACTACAACCCTACAACGCTACAGACGCTCTGCGTTCAAAGGAAAATAAGTAGGTTATAGGTACTACTTACCCATTTAATCATCGTTGAATCCCACATGCTGTTGATTCCTCTATCTCTTCGTTCTAATTTTTGTTCAAAGATAAATAAAAATATTGAGCAATAAAAAAACGTCAGAATTGTATAGGTATTATATTTTAAAATTGACTTTTTTATTTTATACTTTTTAATGAGCATGGTTTGCCAGCCAACTTTAAATCGTCATACATATTATTATGTAGATACTAAGTGGTAATTCGAAATGAAAAATGATAAGAGAAATACAACCTTAATTTTAATTCGTTACAAATCTTTCAGGGGGTGAATGTACTCATGAATATGAACAACTTTTATTAAGGGACATATAGTACGAAATGTGAAAAAAAAAACAGCTGATCCATACATTTTGATCGTAATGTAGTACATTATTGTATGGATCAGCTGGTTTTTTTTTTTCACATTTCGTACTATGTCCCTTAATAAAAGTTGTTCATATTCATGAGTACATTCACCCCCTGAAAGATTTGCAACGAATTAAAATTAAGGTTGTATTTCTCTTATCATTTTTCATTTCGAATTACCACTTAGTATCTACATAATAATATGTATGACGATTTAAAGTTGGCTGGCAAACCATGCTCATTAAAAAGTATAAAATAAAAAAGTCAATTAAAATATAATACCTATACAATTCTGACGTTTTTTTAATGCTCAAAATTTTTATTTATCTTTGAACAAAAATTAGAACGAAGAGATAGAGGAATCCACAGCATGGGATTCAACGATGATTAAATGGGTAAGTAGTACCTATAACCTACTTATTTTCCTTTGAACGCAGAGCGTCTTTATTCAGTAGTACCTAATTAAGAAGAAAAAAAGATGAAGAAAGAGAAAAAGAGAAGCAATAAAGATACCTATTGAGTATTGAGTATTAAGTGGCTATTTCCCCCGTGGTAATAAATAATCATTTTACCTTACTTTCTTACTTATTTTCTTACAAAACAGTTCATATTATGTTTTATTGTAGGTACCTTAAAACTAAGAGTAACTGGCAAGGTTTTTCATACTCGGAGCGGGGCCGCGGGGGCCGCGAATTCCGCAGTACATAATATGCAAACGGCTCGGTTTCGGTTGCGCGCCGGCACAACGGACCGGAAGCGATAAACACGGGCACAATACGCGCCGGACAGCCGCGGATCCGAGATATACGGACCGGACGGAGACTTTGTGTTGTGTTATGTTATTGTGCAGACAAATAGAATAAATAAGTTAGGAATAAGGAATAAGCTGCTTCTTCTTGAGCATAGTTGAATAGAGTCTTCCGTAATTTTTTGGGGTCTATGAATTATTGGCTTTGTAAAATGAAGAGGTACTTAATACCTAATTCCGGTTTGATATCATCATCCGGAAATCCCCATCACTGCCTCAAAAACTAACTCTACCTCAAAAAAAAATAAGCAGAAATCACTGTGACTGAGTGAGACCCTTGACTCTCGGCCTAACGGTCTGTCTGAAGAAGAAGAAGTAGAATTAGAAGTTTTTTGACAGATTGAGACTGAGATTAGATTGCTATCGTTCCTAAAAGTTAGATTTTTTTTTCTAGTTAAAAAAAATCGCATAATCGTGTTATGTTTACTCTATTTACAGAAAACATTTAGGTACTGAGAATGGAGAATTTGGGGAGTAACATGTGATATTTTGAAACTGGAATTTGCTACGAAACGTTTGGCGACACGACAGCGTGATTGTTATTTTAGGACATCCCGAGCCTTGCTTATTTTCGTCTATATTAAGTAAGAAAACGCACACATAAAATAAAAAATCTCCGAAACAAAATATTATTTTACCAAGATATAAAAGAAAAACTGGTCGCGAACCGCTACGAAGTCTATGTTAGTAGGAATTCATAGAGTAAATAAACTTCAATAGGTATGGGAAATATTTCTGTTTGTGTTCATAATATAATGTTCCCAGCGGTACCTACCTATGTCGCGGACTACTCGTCCTACACGTGGCGCTGCAAAGGTTAAGTTGGTTAGGTCTCAATGTACATACCTAGTTTACCTAGTTTAAATATTAACTATTGTAATTTAAGTTCCCCGTTGAACATGACCATATTAATCTTCCTGGACGATGTGTCCAAATCCTTACTGGCATAGTAGGTACACTCTTTATCTGCTGAATTTCCACTTCATTGGATTAATTTTTAGATAAAGCCATTGTTTATTGCTGAGAGACTAAACTGTTAGCGTACCTTCCTTCGTAACTGTAAATTATCAAATTCATTTTATTTATCATATTATTTTTTTATAGGTTTTGTTATAGATACGCTAAATGTCGGCCCCCTTACGGTTTTTCTGTTTTGGGATCGGTCTGGCACCATCAATTTCCAACGAAGGATAGCTTCCGATGCTGTTTTAGATAGTTTGATAAATCTATTTCATGTTTATGGGCTTAAGGTTGACATTTCTACTACTAAACTGCTAACGTTCTAAGAGGCCGGATTTGACGTTTCTCCTACGTAATAATTTGAAAAATCCAATTCACAATCCTGAATAATTACTATGTTACCCATACACTATAACAACGAGTATCACTTGTAAACATTAAGTTTAACTTAATTTTGAAAAAATACACTCACAAACACGAATTAATTGCCGATTTATATTTTGACAAGACGTTTTGACAACACTACACAAAGGATTTTGATAGCTGTCAAATCCGGCTTGTTACAATGTTAGCTGTATAGGAAAAAGTTATAAGGTTCAGATGCGTCGAGAACGAAAAAACCCTAAAGTCGGCCATTCAAGGCCCATGGTCGGTCGCGTTTTTCCCAAATGTCGGCCGGGTATAGGGTGTTTTAAATTAAGACAGACAAATATTATTAATATGATTTATTTTGGCAGGAGTCTCACTAAGTAATTAAGTATACATTATTAATTTATTGCCTCAAGCGCTTCCTTTATTTTTGTGCGATCGTAACTGCATAATTTTCTTAGTTTTTTGTCATTGTAGTACCTTAATTAAATTAATAAGCATTAATTCTAAAGGCAGCTTTTTGTGACATGCAGGTTAAATAATGAATGAAAGATTCACGACCAACAATTTACATTTTTTAAGCTAATTAATATGGGTTTATGAGGTAGCAAGTTCCAAAGAGTAATTTATATCTTATATTCCCAAACCGTAATAAGCTTTATGATAGCTTAAGCTTTTTCAATATTATCAACTCCTACATTTAAACTTAACTCTTTATATTATAAATAAATTAAATGTATAATAAATATTTAATTTTGAGGAAATAAGAAAAAGTAATCAGCCTGTATAGTTGGGCTCGAATTCGAGGCTGGTCGACATTACGATCTTTAATGTTTCTAAAGCCGGCCCCTATTTTGTGTACATTATTTCTCGAGATTCAACTAATATCACCCCGGCCGGTATTTGGCGATTAAACGTAAAATAGATTTATTTGCCTATACAACCTTAATTTTAATTCGTTACAAATCTTTCAGGGGGTGAATGTACTCATGAATATGAACAACTTTTATTAAGGGACATAGTACGAAATGTGAAAAAAAAACAGCTGATCCATACATTTTGATCGTAATGTAGTACATTATTGTATGGATCAGCTGTTTTTTTTTCACATTTCGTTCTATGTCCCTTAATAAAAGTTGTTCATATTCATGAGTACATTCACCCCCTAAAAGATTTGCAACGAATTAAAATTAAGGTTGTATGCGTTGCAAATTCTCCTATTAAACCAATGGAATTCATCATATCAGCCGTAGGACGTCCACTGCTGAACATAGGCCTCCCCTACTGATTTCCAATAAGACCGGATGGAAGCGGCTTGCATCCAGCGCGATCCCGCGGTTTTTATCAGATCGTCCGTCCACCTTGTGGGTGGACGTCCTACGCTGCGCTTGCCGGTGCGTGGTCTCCATTCGAGAACTTTACGGCCCCATCGGCCATCCGTTCTGCGTGCTATGTGGCCTGCCCACTGCCACTTCAACTTGCTAATTCGCTGGGCTATGTCGGTAATTTTGGTTCGTCTACGAATCTCCTCATTTCTGATTCGATCACGCAGGGAGACTCCGAGCATAGCCCTCTCCATAGCTCGTTGGGCTATCTTGAGCTTGCTAATGAGGCCCACAGTAAGAGACCACGTTTCAGTGCCATAAGTCATCACTGGTAGCACACATTGGTCGAAAACTTTCGACTTGAGACACTGAGGTATTTCGGACGAGAAAACGTTACGCAATTTTCCGAACGCTGCCCAACCGAGTTGGATTCGGCGATTGACCTCTTTCTGAAAGTTGGCCCTACCAAGTGCGACTGTTTGTCCTAGGTAGATATATGAGGCAACAACTTCCAGAACCGTGCTCCCAATTGACAATGGGGTGGGTACAATATGGCCATTGCACATTACTTTTGTCTTGTCCATGTTCATTTTAAGACCCACCTGTTGGGAAACTCGGTTAAGGCCTCCGAGAAACCGATGGAATTAGTACAATTGGAATTTATAAAACAGACTGCATTTACTTTAAGTCGGCCACGGCCGAGAATCCGGTTTTAAAACAATACATAAAACATTGAAAAAACTATCTCAAAATATAGTAAAAATCACTAATTACTGATAATAAAGCTTCAAACAAAAAAAAAAAAGAAATGTCTTACCGTTCTAATATCAATCCCCGAAATGTGGGTATTCACAGCAAGTAAGGTACTTTAACTATGAAATTGACGCTTCGACGGCGCAATCGCTAATGACGCTCAGTGTGCGAAGAGTGAGTGACGTAATCGGAAAGTAACGGTTTGTACATATAGAGTATGAACTAAGGTTGTAATTCGAGTGGCAAAGGGTCACGGTCAAAATGGGCGTAAAACCAACAGCTTTAAAATATATTTTATGTGAAAGCTAATGACAATTACTTAATTTTATACTATGGCGGCAATCACCCAAACAATCGGTGAGCAGAGATATTCAGTGATATTCAAACGTATTTGTATATAGAGTATAGAATCCAAAAAAACCGGCCAAGTGCGTGTCGGGCCACGCACAATGTAGGGTTCCGTAATATGCGAGGGAATCTTACAATTTAACCCATTTCCTACGGTCCGATTTGCCTTCGAGGCTGCGAACGATAATTTTTATTGTAATGATAAAAAACAAACTTACGTTTGCAGTTGAAAATCATGTTCTCCGATACATTTTGCTTAGGAAAATATGTTATCCAAGTACGTTTTACAAGTTGGTTGACTATTACGCCTAAACCTGTAAAGCCTACTTACTCGTGATAGTTTTCCTTTTAATTTCGTTATGTCGCAGAACATTTCAGCGATGGTGTGTATTTAATTAAATTATTTATAGAGGAGTCATTAAATGATTTAAACAGATGTACCTAATATTCTGCAAACTAATGTGTGGTTGCTTCGAATTAAAATACAGTCGCGGCATGTCAGATCGCGCACATTTAATACTTACATTTTGATCGATAGAGACCAAATCGGTAGAAATGTATCGCATTTCTACCGATTTGGTCTCTATCGATCAAAATGTTGAGCATTACTGTACTTGCTTAACAGGCAGAAGAACAGTAGGAAGTTGTGCCCACATAGTTTCAGTTTTGTGGTTTTTGGGGTTAGGACGGCACGAGCCTTTCATCGCACCTGCAGAACATTTATTAGATGTTATAGTTGATGATAACCATTGATATTTAAATAAAAGGTATCAATATATAGTAGTTTTTAACAAATCGCCTGTCCCTATTAACAATGTTGGATCTGCAAATCAGTAATTTTACAGGAGAGCGCGTCAAAGTTTAAATTGCTTATAATTTTTTAAATATAAAAACTAGGTTTACAAAAAAAATCTATAAATTTATATACGTTTTAAAGCTTATGTACATAGTAATATAATATTATTTTTCCTTTTCTAAATATATAAAAAGTCAGAAATGACTTTCATAACGGTATTGGATACATTTTATTTAGTCGGATCTGTCATATCCTACAAAGTTACTTGGAAAAACTTATCTATTAAATTGTCGTAAGTTCCACATACATCATTTTTAATAGGAAGTTCTAGTCAAGTTTTTGTCGTATTTAAAATGGAATGAATTGTAAATAAAGTATTATTATATTAATTTCAATATATTTATTTCAAAAGTAAATATCAATCCAAAACAACAGAAATTAAATTGTATTTAGCTTGATAGGAACACTAATTAAATGAATAAGCACTAAACTACCACATGACGTGCGCCCCTACAACATGATTCGTACTGCCACAACCGACAGTGCATCCTCTCCTCGCGCCCCGCTAAAAACGTCGTAAGTTAAACATCGATCATTGTTAACGGACAGTCGTGCCATATACGACTTTGTTAACGTGGCTATATCAAAAACTATGAGAAAATAATAACTTTTTGTTAAAGATACTGAAAGATAATGCTTTTTTTAGGTTTATAGTGCAATAAAACCAAAATCAGTAAAATTGCATATCCGACCTTGTTAATAGGGACAGGCGAAATATGTGTGTTTTATTTAACCAATCTTTGGGATTATTTTGCAGTGATACCCGGTCGATATTGGGGTTAACAAGTATTTAGGGGATATTTAGAAGTACAATAAAGTAAATTACAACACATTTTATTTCTGTTGGTTTTACGCCCAGCTCTCATACAAAAATGCCCATGATCCTTTGTCACTTCATTACGTTTTAAATGAACGCAAGCTGAAAATGTGCAGACGGCCGAAGTTTGGGGGGGGGGGGGGGGGGCGACGTATGGCGTATTTACCCTATCATTGTTTTTAATTTGTAAAAACTGTACAAAATTCTTATTAAACGATTATGTCTATTGTGAAATTTTCTTCTTGAAAACTTACTCAATTTTGGGCACCTTATAAATTAGCAACACTGAATCGACGGTGCCGTCCTCTTTCAGTTCACAGATAAGGTGGTAGGCAGCATAGACAAAACGGGAATGAATTAAACTAAAAAAAAGTTTCTTTTTTTTCTTTAAAATTACAAAAGTAACATAATTACAGAAACGTGATAAAAGTATGATTTGTCTTTTATCCATTCATTGTAATACTCACTGTCGATTTGCTATAATTTTATTGTAACTTCGACTATTAATGGCTATATTAAAATTAATTTAGTATTTAAAAACCTAATTCTCCACTATATTTTTGTATCCTCCTTATACATAGTACAGGAAGACTTTTTTATCACGTTCCAAATTTTTTGTAGGTATTAGGTAACTTTAAAAGACACCATTCTTGATGTCAAAATAAAACATTGTACCTAATAACCGGATTCCGGAATTTCAATTTTGCATGTGGTGACCTAGTAACGCGTGAATAAAACGAGCGGGTGGAGCGGGAAGGGGTAGCCGGCGCCAGCGCACGAATCGGAATGTCGTCTCTATTTAGCAGTGTTGCCACTTTAGCTCTTTTAGAGCTTAATTTAGATCTATTTTCAATCAATTAGCTCCAAAATAAACAGTTTAGCTCTTTACCTCTTTTATTTTTAAATTTTAGGTCCATTCCAATACACGAAATAAAAAAACTTTTGGGTTTTTGTCTTTCAAAATTGTAGGTTGTATCCGATTTTTTTTAAGTGCCTTGTTCGATCATTCATTCTTCTTCCTTCTTCCTTTTGGAGTACTCTGTTGATTTGTGTAGCTGTAGTGCGAATTACAATAAAATTAGTACTTATAGGAAAGTGCAACATGCAAAATGTCATCGAGTAGGCCATCACACAAAAGTTCCGAGAAGAATCCGAGACTGCTTTTCTAGGCGAAAGAAGTTACTAGAACCACATGGCAACTTAAAACTCAGGGCCAAGCACAAGTGGATCAGAATTAGTGAATACACACAGTTTCGATAGTTTTGACGACGAATAATCGTATTTTTAAATATCTCTCATAATAATCTAACAAGATATAATATCAAGTTACGTTTTTCTTTATCAATAATTAAAATTTAGATTTTTAAACTTTTTCAAAAAAAGGTTTTCGAAGGTGGTCTAGCTCTCTTTCAAAAATTGAGTTGGCAACATTGCTATTTAGTCATTGTCTCTTGTCTCGCGGACTCGCGGCCTCGCGCCCTTACAAGACCGGAAGTGTATTAGTTCCGTGTTCCGTGTCCATGTGAATGTGAGCGCGTCGCACATTAGTTCTGTTCCGTATAATCCGTATTCCCGGGAGCTGCGCCGGCGGCCCGCGCGCCATGCCACCCGCGCGCCAACTGAGTTTGTTTATCGTGTGAATTCATGTGTTCAAACCGCGATCCGAGTAGGTACTATGAATAGTGCGAAGTTACCTACTAGTGGCGAAAACTTAAACGGGGCTCCGTTGAGGGACTATACGAGGTAGACAGCATATAATCTACCTCGCCTTCGTCAACAAGGATTTACAAACGCAAGAACACGAAGCCGTCGAGTGGTATTGGACCATTTGTGCATGGACAATTCACAACATCATTTCACGCCCAAGGACGTGGTACCTAGGTCAAGACTCGTAGAGATCGAAGAGGAAGTTTAAATGTAAAAGGTAGGTACCTACCTACCTATTTTTGTTTTTAAAAAACTTCTTATCTACCGATGTTACTAATTTGTAATTGATTACCTACGGATTACTTTCGAATCACAGTGAACAGCACGACATACCATGAGACGGTCCTAAGCCCGTAAAAGTAGGTAGGTACCTATGCAGGGAAAATTTGCAACGTTCTATCATATCACAGAATACCTACTATGTTTTGATTTTTATCAATGTTTGGGTAAAAATTTAGTATCCTTTGGCAGGCGGATGGGGATGGGAGGTGGTGGCGGGGAAGGGGGGAGTGTTCCCTCTCCCCCGGTACCACTCCCGTGAAAAGGTAACAGATATTTGTAATCTAACCTCAAAACACTATAATCACCTGCTACGGTCGGGGAAAATCACAATCAAATATCGAATTTGCTTCCAATCAATATTAACAAAGGCGTCGTCGACGGAGCCCCGCTTCGCGGGGCTCCTACTTCTGGGTGGTTTAAAAAAAAATAACCACGAAGGGATGGCGGGGTCTTTCAGACCCCGCCATCCCCTTCTAACCTAACCTGTCCGAGTCGGGGTGCCCCAAGTTCCGAGCTCGCTTCGCTCGCTCTTGAATACTAGGAGTAACACTGTAGTAGACTCTACATCTTTCTAGGTTGTTATAAAAATCAAAACAACAATACACAACAAATTATAACAGAGACAGTTTTTTTTTGCTATCCTTTTCTCTATTTTGGTATGACATTGTACACCACAGGCGATATTTAGTTGTTGATCTCCTATTTTAACGTTCTGTTTCACCTAATAACGTTTACATTTCGCTTTTTATCTGATTTGAGGTTAGAAACAATTTTTGTAAATTTCTGGAAAAATATCCATTACCTTGTAATATGAGTGGTAGCGTTATAATCGGGGCCCCATCCTCTACCAGATTTAACCACTTTTAACCCCGTCCGCCTGCCAAAGGATACTAAAGCCAACCCCAAACAAATTGTACCGAATGTTATACATGTATCTGTGTATCCTTTATTGTTGGAGATCCTAAATAAATAAATAATTATTAGAGGTTCCAGTATTCGCCATTAGATATGTTAATACACATATAATTACGGTTTTCTCCTTCAAATGCCATGTTTTTCTTCAATTCCCATACGTATCAGAAAATAACAATATTATACAGTCTTAATTAAACCCTTATCTGTGCTCTAACATTGCCAATAGGCCGTTCACACACGATCCAATCGCGGAGATACAGGACGTGTGCCGAATGACTTGTTTTGTCTGCACGTTTGTGCCGCGCCGATATCATTTGCATATCTTAATCCGGTGGAGGTGGCGCCTGTCCCTGGGGCTTCGCCTTTATAATGCTAACTGACGGTGGATGTAATCAAGGTAAACGCTGGGTACACAAGCCAGGTGTTTTGAAAAGCCAATGTTGTGCTGTGACTTCTTAAATGGCGCAGCGGGGTCGATTTCTGTTCCTGTTTAGTGAACGACGCGTATTCTCAGATATGACTTCTTTTGATCGGAATTCAGATAGGTGTACGGGAAGACGGGAAATGGAACGAGTTTGTGTGTCTTGAAGAATACACTTGTTTTTTAAGGTAAAAAGAAAAGGGGTAGGTGTTGTTGTTTGTAAGGCGAAGTAAAAAGTGGTTTCAAAACGGCGAGGCGAGGCAAGGAAAAGCAGGAATTGATGTCACCCTTTTACACCGAAAGGTGTACCTACTGCGCCGACCAGCGCTGGCACGTGTAGGCTCACGCCACGCGAGATTTGTGTATGTATTTAGGGCATCGGAACCGGTTTTTCCCGGTTCCGGTGAAATCCCGGTTCTGAGGGTCCTTGAAAGAACCGGTTCTATAAAACGGAGTACCGGTCGTTTCGGTTCTTTCGGTTCTCTCTTAATAACGATTTTTTTTGGGGATTCGGCATCATTAAGGTATAATATATTGGATATTATAAAAACTGTCGTGGAGGCACTTGTCGCCGTGATGCAACATTGCTTACAGCTGATATTTCTCTCAAATTTGCAAATAAAAAATTGCCGGAAAAGAACACTCATCTAATAAAATGGCGGCTGCATTGCGTAAACAATATGCAAAACGACGATTTGTCCAAGCAGAAATATTGCAATATTTGACAATCCCGGAGAAGTATTTTGATAACATTGAAAATGAAGATCTGTTTTTTTACGGCCTACGAGTGATGAGATGCTGTGGGAAATCGTAAACCTCATTCAACGCACAAAACAAAGTGTAAGTCTTGTGTGTACGTCTGATTTTAGGAGATATGATGATTTACAAGTATCTCCTTTAACAAATGAAGAAGTTAAGTTCTTCTTTCTAAGGAAATAAGTCAAGCTACTGCTTCTGCTCCTGAATTGACATCAAATGTCATCAACACTACTAGCTGTAAGGGTAGAAATGGCTCTGTTTGAGAATGGTGGTCAGAGACAGCGAGGACGATACCTATCGCTGGCTTACCAACATTTGCTATCAATTCCACCCACTAGTTTGGAGCCGGAACGTTTATTTTCTTCCACCGGGATAGTCTGCAATAGACTCCGACGACTTTTGTGTGCTTTTTGATTTATTTTGAGTGAATTTGTGATTGTAAAAGTTCCTATTTCTAGCTTGTAAGATTGTTAATTTTTTTAAAGTATAATTTTTACTTATTTCATAGCTACTTTTTGGTCTCTGTAGTGTCAAGTCAAGTCAAGTCAAGTCATTTATTTTCAGAACAATATACATTGTGTAGAAATTTCATAAAATAAAATGTAAAATAAAGTAGAACATTACAATAAAAAAAAGTCACATTCAATTTAAAATAATTAATAATACAATAAGACAATTAATTAAAAATTATTATAAAAGATGATAAGATATGACATCTAAGCATCTAACTTTCTATAAATAATGACTAATAAAGATATAATGTCAAATATAAATAACAAAAAAAAAATTATAATAATAATGAAATTGTAGTGAAAAGGTCAGGTAATAATAATAAGACATCTAATTATAAAAAAGTCAAAGATAATAAGTGCTTTTCACAAATTCAATTACAGTCTAGAACAATAGTATTACAATTGTCGCATATCATCTAGGTACTCGTCGACACTGTAATAGCCCTTCCTCAATAAATATGTCTTTAATTTGTTATTAAATAAGTTTGCGCTATTTATGCTTTTAAAATCTAAGGGAAGCTTGTTGTAAAGAAATACTGATTGGTACCTGGGACTGTGACGAACCACGTTTAGTTTTGGTTGAATTGTGTTAGGCAAGTCTTTTCTACGTGTATTAACTCTAACTTGTCGTTGGTCATCAGTTTCAGATATATGCAATTTCTTAACAAAACTGGTTAGCAGCACCAGTATATAAAGGCATGGTACCGTCAAAATATTAAGTCTAATGAAATGGTCTCTGCACGAATCTGTTTGTTTTAAGCGGAGCATTGTCCTTAAGGCTCTTTTTTGTATTACAAATGCCGAGTGAATATTATATTTATAGCTGTTGCCCCAAAACTCAATACTATATCTAAGCTTAGACTCAACCAAGGCAAAGTATACCATCCGAAGCTGAGCTAAAGTCAATACTTCCCTCAGGCATCTGATTGCATAGCATGCTGAGCTAACAGACTTTGTTACAGACGATGTTTCAACCTTCCAGTTTAACAATGCATCAATGTGAATACCCAGAAATTTTACATAGTCAACCACTTCGACTTTGTTGCCACATGACAAAACCTCAAGAATTGCGTTGTTCCGAACGTTTGACTTGAATAGTACACATTTTGTTTTATTTACATTGAGCTTAAGGTTGTTTATACTAAACCAGTGTTCAAAGGCTTTTAATAAGTTATTAATTTTGAATTCTAAATTATCTAAGTTATCTGCAGACACTATTGCATTAGTGTCATCAGCAAAAATAACGAGCCTAGTGTCTGTGACACGGTTTTTTATGTACTCAACTAAATCATTAAGAAATAGGATGAAAAAAATTGGGCCCAGAACAGATCCCTGAGGGACACCTCGAAGTACTGTCATTAAATTGGAATTCAATATTTTTTGTTCTTCATTCACTACTGCCTTAATCTCTACAAATTGACGTCTGTTATGTAAATAAGATCGAAATAGTTTCAGAACGTTTTCCCTAATACCATAATGTTCCAACTTGGCTAACAAAATTTCATGGTCCACTGTGTCGAAGGCAGAACTAAGATCCAGAAATACACCTGCCACCTTGTGTTTCTCATTAAGGTTGCCAATAACCTCATCAACCAGAGCCTCAACAGCATCGGCGGTTCCCAATGATTTTTGATAGCCAAATTGTTGTCCATTTAAGATGCTATGCATTCGCAAGTGTTTCATAAGCCTATCCTTCATAATCTTTTCAAAAATTTTTGATAGCACAGGCAATAGTGAAATCGGCCTGTAATTGCCAGGATCAGTTTTAGAACCCTTCTTAAAAATTGGAATTACTCGTGCAATTTTAAACTGATCAGGGAATAGGCCTTCCTTAATACAGTTATTGTAAAGTGATGCTAGTGGAGTTGCCAGTATGTCAATATTGTCTTTAATGACAGTCAGGGGAATTTCATCATAGCCTGTAGACGATTTATTAACCATCTTTTTAACTATGTTAAAAATTTCAAAGGGTGTAACTGCCTCAAAACTCATGTTAGAGTTTACTCTGCCGACACTTTCAGTCAGATATGTATTTGCCAACTTATGATCACACGCTTCAAGACGGACATTGTTGTCAAACCTTTTTGAAAAAATGTTAGCAACGTCTACAGCATTATTAATAATTGTGTTGTCAATCTTTAGAATAATTTGGTCATTTTCAAGGTTTGTCGTAGCATTGCGCTGTTGATTGACTATTTTCCAAATCATCTTACTAGAGTCTGATGCCGTTTCTATTTGTTTAATGACACTGTTTCTTTTTGCACAGCTTAACACTTTCCTATACGTTTGAATATACTTGTTCCGATATTCAACAACCGAATTGTCGCATCGCGACTTATCTAACGTGTTTAGGAAACGTTTCACTTTGCTAGCTATTTTTATTCCGTTAGTTATCCATTTGGAGCGATTAGTTCTATTTACATTAACCCTCACTTTGTACTTTTTAAAGATGGTAGAGTGTAATTCCCTTAATTTACTTATAAATGTGTTAATACCAGTGTCCCAGTTAGCGTCTAATACCATTCTCCTAAACTCACCTATATTCTCGTCATTATATTTTCTTTTCCAAAGACGAAGGTAATTTGTTCGTTTCTTATACTCAACCTTTACCAGACTAAGTGTACAAAGTAGACCTGCGTGTCCGTCTGACAACCCGTTGTGATCCACATCAGTGTAGTCTACGAATCTGTCAGATAGGTTAGTCAAAATATTATCTATACCTGATTCCGAACTATTTCTTTTGAAGGTGGGGGAATTAATTAAATAGCGGAAATTGTAGCACTTCAATAATGATAAAAATGAATTGTGTCTCAAGTCATCTTTTAAAACATTAATATTGAAATCTCCACAAATTACGCATAGTTTGTTGAGGAAATGCTGTAACAGTTTTTCAAGGCTATTCATGAAATTATCAAAATTACTATTTGTAGGAGTCCTATAACAACAAATAACACACAGATTTGTCTCAATATCTTTGACTCCACATACTTCGAAATAATCGGTTTTATATAATTGCTTACATACTTGAAGTTCATCCACGTTTCTATCATTGAGTGTTAAAATCATCGAGCCTCCTCTAGTCTTTTTGATTCTCGTGTTATAAGACCCCATTTTGTAATTAGTAAAATAAAATTGTTTTGCGAGAGTATCATTCAGAAAATGTTCAGATATGCATATGAAATCAAGTGTTTTTGATAATTGGCTTACATATATTTCAAGGTCATCTTTTTTATTGTTAATCCCACATAGATTTTGATGGAAAATATTTAAATTTGTGCATGGTTTACCATACTCGTTAGAGAAAAAAAAAGCGATTGACATTCATTGTGGTCGGTGTCACAAAGGGAGTTATTGGACGACTGAATATTTTCTCTATCAGACAAATTAATTACATTTGTATCACACATATCAAATTCCTTAATCATTAAACCTAGATTTACAAATATGTTAGACACACCATAGTTATTTACAATTCCATGTTTCTTCCAGAACATTTTAAAATCATAAGACAGATAATAATTCGAATCAAACAAATATGCATAATGATGAGTACATGCATCCAGATATAAAAGACTACTAAATGTTTCTATCCTTCCGTTATACATATTTGAATAGTCATTAAGTCTAAAAGTAGGCGCACATATTATAACATTTGTATGATTAATTTTTGAAAGAGTTTGACGTATAGCAATAGTTAAATCGATGTAATTGTTCGTTTGCCGGAAATCTTCTTCACCGATGAAAATCAGGCAGTAGTCGTCCATTGTATAGTTTTTCAACTTGAGATCAATGTTGTCGATCAGTTTCATTGTACCACAACCAGGTGACAGGTAATAAACTTTGTAATTGGGGAACGTTTTTTCTGCGATTGTGAGTATTTTGTTTTTGTTATTTGTACTCAAAATACATATCTTCATTTCACTACGCGTGTCTTGTTGGATAGACAGTTTAGATTGTTTGATAGTGGGGGTAGGCTGCGCTTTAGTAGGTTTTTTCAATTGAGTTGAGGGTTCGGCTTGTCTAGATAATCGTTCAATAGGTGCATCTAACGACTTAATATTTTTCTCGATAATTTCTCCCTTTTTTAATTGTACATTTAGATCCCGTTGGTTATTTTGCGGTTGTGGGTATTTCTTTGGACTGCTAGGTTCCACTGAAAAATCTAATTTAGTTTTGATAGTACTGTTATTCTTTTTTTTCTGCGGATTTTTTTTGGGAGTCGATTTACATATATCCTTGAGCTGAGTTATTTGGGTACCGTACATAGATAATTGCTTTTTAAGATCACAATTTTCAGTTAGTAGATTGGTTATTTCATTTTCTGCAATTTCTAGTTTCTCCGCCAATATAGAAACTTTCTTTTCCAGCATTTCTATTGAGACACTGTTGTCGATTTTTATATTTGGGCAACTCCTGTGAAGTTGAGGATTGCCTATTAACTTATGGGACATAAATTCAATATCTTCGTCTAATGATAAACTATCAAATGAATTTTCTGTGGATATATTTGCCTTTATATTTTGAGACGTATTCTTGCTCATTAAATCAATATATTGTTGCGTAGACGATGTTTGTTGTTGCTTAGTAGGTTTGATAGAAGTGTTTTGTTTCTTTCTAAGTGTCACGTTCGAAATTGCAAGTTCCTCAGCAACATCAGTGATTGTTTTATTTTTAACGCATATTTTGCACTTCCATCTCTTTTTCTCATCAGTGTTCTTTAGGCGATATGTCGATTCTGGGTAGCCCTCACAATCAAATTCGTACCTTTTTTTGCACACTGAACATTGAGCAGTGCTTCTTATGTTGACATGTTTTTTGCAGATATTACATGTTACCAGTGCTGCCATCTTGTGTTCATTGTTTACAATATTTTTCGAACCAGACATTTTTAACACTGTTTCTTGTTATACCGTGTATTTTATTTATTCTTTTCTTTTATGTTTGTAAAATATGAATTTTAAATTTACGAAAAGTGATATCTGTCACAAGTGCGGCTTGAACTCGCGACCACTCGTGTGAGACCTGATTGCAAAAATCGATGCGTTAGCCACTAAGCCAAGCGACCATTAATACAAGGGTCAAATTTGGTGACCATAAGCAGCATATATTATTCGCTTTATTAGGTACATCAGTTAGTGTGATGCGTGACAGTTAAATTTTAAATCACGGTGTGAGTCACTTTTGCACTTCTTTGTTATTACTGGTTTTTTCCACACTTGTTTAGATGAATTTGTATTACAATTATTATAAGTTTTAACACTCTTTTGTTTATTTATGATTGTTATTGTTGTACTTTCTTCTTATTTGTTATTAAAATGCAGAGTTTATTGATCACAGTATATTTTGAATTTAACTTCACAGTTCGTGTATACAAACCGTGGATAACACTGTCACTTATGAATTAGGTAATGTTTTGTTGTTTCACTTAGTTTCTATTCACTTCTAATCACTAATAGTATTTTTTAATATTTTCTAATAACAGAGCGTTTACTTTTACGTTAGTCTAGACGCAGCGCCATCTAGCGAACCAAGTGTAGTGAATTATAAACAACTTATTGTCAACTGGTTGTGAAAATACTGAATTTTAAAGAACTGATTGTTACTTACAAAAATACTTTAAACGATGTTGTAATTTGAGTATAATTACAAAAAATATAAATATTCTTACTTACCGATAAAGTGTGATTTTTATTTAGATCCTTTCCCTTTATTCGTTTTGATAGTACGAATTCTATATAAAAGATAGCCTTGAAAAGCATACCTTTTCAACTTGAATTTATGAAAAAACCCGAAAGAACCGAAAAAACCGGGTACCCGGTTCCGGCTCGAGTTTAGAACCGAAAGAACCGGTTCCCAAAATAGGGCCGGTTCTCGATGCCCTATATGTATTATGGAAAGTAATAAATACTCAATTTATGCAGCATTATAGTTCAATTCACATTCACATTCACTCCAAAGATAAGCGAGACGTGAATTAAAATATTTGTTCGTACAACATTGAACTGTATTGCGTGCAGCAATAGAGTATTTTATTACTATATTATTCAAATTTTAATTCGTCATCCAAACCATTCCTCGCCTCGCCAATGTGAAACGACCATTAATGGCTAAAAGTCATACAGTACTTAATGAATGTTTTTAGCAGAACGTAGTTTCATTTTGTTCATTGTTCAACCTTTTAGTAAACTCAAAAATCCAGCAGCTGTTAACTAAATCCTCTAAAACCCGAACTCCTCAAATTTCGAACCACACAACCACCTAAAGTTTAATATTCCCATTATTTTAAGCAAACCACTTTCTTAAGAAGCTTAACCGAGCCATGTGAACACTTACAAGTGGTCTTTTGAAGTTACAAAGCTAATAAACACAATGTCTGAAGCTTGTGTCATACGAGGCCGGCCAGACTTCAACTATTTTAATCTAACTTAGCGGCCGCGGCCCTTCGACCGTCTTTGTAAAATTCGCAACGAGTATTACCCTTGTTTAACGTTTTCTTAATAAATAACCGCAAACTTTACATTACTGTTAACTTCGACCTTCACTTTGAAGCAATAAAGGCGATTTTCTGTTGCCGTAATCCTAAGGCTTGTGGTTTCTAAGATGTATCGTGGCATCGCAAAAGTTCGCAGGATTTTCGTTATTGAATTTTGTTAGTGAGATGTAAGGTTGATGGCAGTGTTGTGGCATCACGCCGGCAGTCACGTAGGGTAGGCAGAGAGGGGTTATTCAATATTTGCTGACACTTTGCGCCGTTCACGTACGGTCGTTTAACTAAATGTTATTTGGTAAGGATGTGAATGAGCTGTTTTTTGCAATTTCAAAGGCAATAGGTATCACGTCAAGGAAAGAAAGGACGATTTTAAATAGGAAGTATCAACATTGCCATATAAATGTGGCAAAGTTGCCAGCCTTTTAGACTTATTAATATGGTTTATAAGCTATGTAACCTTGTTTAAAGTACCTAGTTAAATAATAAAATATAAGATTTCAATACCTAACCAGAACTTTTTAAAAGTAATATTTTCTCTAATTTGTAATGTATGAACTTTTGTTAGGTTTCTTTAACAAGCATGATTTGAAAAATTGGAAAGCCATTTTGAATACCACCACGTTTTTGATAAAATATGATACGTAATTCCTAGAGGAAAGGGACTTCCTATCAAACATAGTTGACAAGGTAGTTAGAAAACTAGGGTGGCCATGATACATGCCACTATATTCAGGACAAAAAAATATATTATGTTTTCGACTTTCCTTTAAAAATTGATACTCTAAATCTATATTCAAATGTAATGTTTTTCAACGGGGTTCCATGATGACGTCATAAAGGACAATGTGCTTTACGATGTCAAGCCGCGAACTTTGCCTATAAAGTGTGGAATTTAGGCGGGGAGGGGGTCCCGCGGAGAGCACGGCAATGGCGCTCCGTATGCATAATACAAATACATTCATGAATTATTCGACAACACGGCGGATGGAAACGTTATTGAATGTCATTCGTAGCCGTAAACGTGTGCTTTCCGAAATATCTAGTTTTAGCTGCAGGTGTGGTCGTATGAAAATATGGAGCTATGATTTCGGATTGGTAAAGTTTTTGAAAAAATATATTTAGGTAGAAGAAGCTGCTAGCTCACCTTGCGGCGTCATTTGAGTTAATTATTTCCTATTTCTAGCAAAATGTCTTAACATCTTGATACTAATAGGAAATAATGAGTAAGTACCTACCTAATAATAATAATAATAATAAACCTTTATTTCAGGCAACTAAGGCCCATAAGAACACAAATACATAAATAAGTACAATAAAAATAAACTAATACATATTTTACACAATAAACTTATAAAAACTACTGCATACGAAGCGTCGGCGTCGTATTACGCTGCGAGGTGTCGCGTAGCTGGCCGCGGAAACGCCGATACAGCACACCTTTCGGCCAAAACTCTTCCTTGAGGAAGGTCATCAAATGATCGCCGATCGGTCGGAACGCGCACCACAAACGACTTGAAATTAGTGCTATGGCGCGCCTCCAACTTCTCCACCCTCAAGGTCCAGTTGGCTCTCACCCGTATGTACTCTACGATGTCCTCAGCCTTCGTAGCATGGTGCAAGCGGGACACGTAGAGGAGCGTCGTCGGCACGGCAGGACGTAGCAGCATGTGACATCCTGGCAGCGCCGTCCCACACTGGTTGCGATAAGCAGGCTTCCTCTTCTTTCTCTCCACCTTGATGAAGCCGTCCTCATCGCATCCGTTCTTAGTCGCGCTCAATGTTGAGCGACACTGCCCTTCCCCTCTTGTTTTTTCTGCTTGTCGCTTTGATCGCGACACAGCAGGTTTCGTCTTGGCGACAACTGCAGAATAGGCACTTGCATTCTTGCATTCTTTACAGCCGATGACGTAGATTCGTTCGCCGACTGAAAACTGCAGACAGAAGCACCTGCCCCGCGACGTGTGTTTACGTTGAAGCCATCCGGCGACCCACTTGCCGGAATCGCGTTGCGCAACAACGCTACTTCTGCTCGCAATTCACCAATGGTGATATCCGATGACTCCAACTTGGACTTCATCTCAGCCAGCTCTTCTTCTTCTTCAGAGCCGTGATGTCTTTCAGCAGCCTGGTGACGTCGACGTGGTCGAAAGTGACAGGAGGCAGCTTGTGTAGCTCCTTCGCCACAAAATCTGGCACGTCATCCGGATCAGTCTTCTTCAGCAGGTCGATGATGTCCTGCAGACTCTTCTCGCCACCATCCCTCCGGCGAGATGGCATCTGTCCGACTTGGTCGAGTGTTTGATAAAGCAGCAACTTGGCACTGCATACCTCATCCTCCTTGAAGGAGGATTTACAGATCTGCAAGATGCTGACCTCGTCCATGTAATCGATGGCATGCTTGACGAATGCCAAAAGCTCGTTAGCAATGAGCTGTTTCGTTGCCATTGCGAACAATATCGGGCAGCGGTTACCGCTGCGCAAAACGCGAATAAAATATTCGTGCTGTGCAGCGCAAACACGTCCGTTTCCGAACGCGCATCGCGCGACACTTAATGAAAAAGGTAGAAACAGTTCGGTGCTGTTTTTAAAACCTTACTTTATTTTAGATATGAAAGTATAGAATGCATGTACGTATTTTTGTTACTCAATCACGCCGGAACGGCTGAACGGATCTGGATGAAAGGCACAGAGATAGATTATAGTATGAAATAGCACATAGGTTTTTATTCCCATGGGATAAGATATACTTAAACTTCGACGTGGACAAAGTCACGGGCGGAAGCTAAATAAAAATATCTATTCAAAATTTTTCCCAGAAGCGTGGTCATAGCTCTGAACGTTGCTGAACTTATTCGTATATCAATAGCCATCCTGTTAGCCATTTTACGTTATAAGTTTCAAGTCTAATTAGATGCAGCGGAACAGCATTTCATATGCTAACGATGCAAACGTGGAGATCAAAGAGAAATATGAGCAACATAAGTTTTTCTTTACCGGGGGAGTTGGTGCAGGTTCGCTCTTTTACATAGTTAAAACATAAATATTGCTCGAACGTCCCGTACTTACGTGTGTTCGAGTGGGAAGACAGATGCGGTCGAGAACTTAGTTTGTAGTTTGTGAATTTCTAATCACTTGCCGTTGAAATCGCAGCTTTTTTTTAAACATGAAAAGATTTTTTTGGAACGAAGTTCCTATCGCGCGTTGCGAAAGGGGGCTAGACGGAAAAAATTAAGACCAAAAGTTGTAACGACACTTTTTGCTATAGTTGTAAGCTGTGCGGCTTGCGCGTGTTTCTCTGTCTCCCTCTCTCTCTCAATCTCATATAACTTCGTTCCAACCGGGTCTCCCTTGACACCTCTCAAGTTTTTTATACTAGTTTTTGCCCGTGACTTCGTCCGCGTGAAAAGAAAAACTGTTTATTTACGCAAAAGTGACGAATGTCAGTTATCGCGGACGCAGATGAAAACGCGGAATCAAAAGTAGCCTAGAGCTATGTAGTGCCAGTAGTTTATTCGTGAAACCGTAACAGACGGACTGGGCAATTTACGCATTTATATTGTTAATATCGACTTATAGGTAGGTAAGGTTAAGTTTTCAGCTAAGAACGGATTTGATTTTGACTTCCAAGCGAGTATCTGCCATGTTCTCTTCACCACCTTTGATTGATTTACATAGAATACCTAAGGCATTAAGTCCGCCTTTATACGTTTTTTTCATAAAATTCGGTTTATTTATTTTATTTCCCAAAATCTTACTGTATATAGAGGAATGTAAGTGTGTAGTCAAAGATAAAATAACTTATATTTTAGAGAAACGTAAGTGAAGCTCACTTAACCTGTATTTCTAAAGTGATTGATGGAAACGAATTTTGTTGAAATAACCACGAAACGCGAACACTTGCACAAGTTTGGAAGCTCGGTAAAGTTAAGAGTTGTGCCCGTCTCCGATAGATAGTTCTGTCAGGTACCTGTCCTGGTGAACAGTCGGTACTTAGCGACATTAAACAAGCTGACTTTTAATTCATGGCGCATCTTTCTGAGGTTTTAAGTACTTAGCAAAAGGAATAACTTGCTCATTTACATTAAAATAATAATAGGTATGAGCCTATTGTTGTAAAACACACTTAAAGCACGTTAAGCCGTTGGTCCCGGCTGTCATACATGGATCTTTGACAGTCGTTACGGGTCGTCAGAAGCCCGAAAATCTGACAACCAGTCTTACCAAGGGGTATCGTATTACCACAGTATAAGTATGGACAGTATGGAAACTAGGCCTAGTTGCAGAAATAAATACCTACGCTCCACTGCAGCGGTAGGGTTGTCACTCTTAATGTTTTTGAAACTGAACTGTATTTATTAAAACATCTAATTCTGTGTTCTGTAGTGATAAAACAATCGAGTTAAAATAACTAGTTTACAAATAAAATTTAAATAGGTAATCTCTAAGACGAAAACGTTTCGTTCGGTCCTTGTCGGAACGCGTGGTGGATGCCGCAAGCGGCGCACGGCATGGCGCATATGTGGCGCCGATGCCTGATCAACCCGGCGAAATGAAATGGCGAATTGAGGTCGAAATGAAAATCCAAAATGGCGGCCGCAAAACTTTACAATACTTATATGCTTCATGGGTGTCGTGTCCGTGGTTTTCGGGGGTGCTGATGACGAAACTGAGGTCAAAATGAAAATCAGCACCCCCGAAAACCACGGACACGACACCCATGAAGCATATATTGTAAAGTTTTGCGGCCGCCATCTTGGATTTTCATTTTGACCTCATTTTCGTCATCAGCACCCCCGAAAACCATGGACACGACACCCATGAAGCATACTTTGTAAAATTTTGCGGCCGCCATCTTGGATTTTCATTTTGACCTCATTTTCGTCATCAGCACCCCCGAAAACCATGGACACGATACCCATGAAGCATAATTATTTTGTAAAATTTTGCGGCCGCCATCTTTATTTATTATTTTATTCAAGTCATGTTCATGTTATTTCCATATGATTATTGTTTAATTAAGAACGTATATGTATTAGAAAAGCGTGCGTATAATTATACGCAATACACTCCTGGCATTTTGTGAAGATAAATGCAACCACTCGTCTTGACACGGCACCGGCACTCACGACTGACAGCACCGCGATGTCCGCTTAGAGGTCTCGTCGATTCGCGTGTTTGTGTGAGTGTGCCGTTTCGAACGTTTAGTACGTAGTTTCCGTACTGGTCCATACTTATATTGTGGTATTACCCAGCTACTGGGTTTTGGAGGTCAGATAGGCAGGTAGCCTCTTTTCATACATAGAACGACACCGTGCTTGCTCAAGGCGGGTTGGCGATTTCAGATTAACTACTAGCTTTTGCCCGCGACTTCGTCCGCGTAAATGTCGGACCCCCGTTCATCCCCTTTAGAGGGTAAATTTTAAAAAATCCTTTCTTAGCGGATGCCTACGTCATAACATCTACCTGCATGCCAAACAGCCCGATCTGTCCAGTGGTTTGGGCTGTGCGTTGATATATCACTATGTCAGTCACCTTTGAGTTATATATATATTTAGACTAGCTTCTGCCCGCCACTTCGTCGCGTTTTTTTTTACCTGCGTTGAGGTCTTTGGTTACTGCTTTACTAACTATTTCTCATAAGTCGAGCTGTAAGTACTTATATAAATTGTTAAAAAAATCCAATCCGACTGGCAGTTTCAGAGATCAGCCCGTTTAAACGAAGAACCAAAAAGACTTTTCAGATTTATTACATTAGTATCGATAAGTTCAGGTTCCCTCACAAAGTTTTCTTTCACCGATACCAGTGATGTCCAAGATAAACTTTGAAAGTACATATGAATTAAAAAAGTCACAAGTATGAGCGGATCACGACGTTTTAACTTTTAACATAATTTACATTTATAACATTATAAATATTGCGCGTTTCAATATTATAAGTAATGGCGCGGCGGTCGTGCGTATGTTCTCGGGGGCCCAGTTATGGAGAGCCGCCAACGCAACGATATCATAGTGACAACTGCGGTAGGCACTAGGGATGTGATAGCCTTCAATTTTCATACTCTGGAATTGTAATTCGATAAAAGCTTATGTGTAGTTCCTATATCTAGGTAACCTTTTAAATATGCGTGAACGAGCGCTGTCAGTTGTATAGCTGACGTTCTAAGAAGTAACTTCGGCTACTATTTTGTTAGAAAAAAAAAGGGTTCCGCGCAAAAATAAAAGCTTCCTGATAACCGACTTGCACGCGAACGAAGTCGCGGGCATACGCTAGTTATTAATCAATCATTTGAGATAACGATTAGTTATTTATTGATCTCGATCTTGAAAATTCACTGTACATACTATCGAAGAACACCTTTAAAAAAATAGTCCTTTTTCCACTTGAATATTTCAACACTTTATTCGGAATCTATTTGCGATTCTAAAGCCCCAAATTCCGTACCCTGCGTACATATTTAGGGAACGAATCTAAATTCACACTATAAAGTGTACCCAGTTTGTTTTTTAGACCTTGGATACCTAGGTCCAATTAGGGTTGTAACAGAACCTAACCTCCGCCTCTGTAAGTGCGGAACTTCCGCGAGAAATCGTAATATATATTTTGTAATACTTATGTTAACATACAACGTGCGCGGAGGCCGCTCTGCTGTGTTGCAAGCGAAATGGTCAAGATTGTCCTCCCATCCTTCGCACTTACTTGTCGGTAAGAAATACGCGTATAATTTGCCTTTTCTTAATTTCGATTACCAATAAAGTTTGTATAAAAAAGTGTGCTATGTGGCCGTTTAAATAAAGACTATTTTTCTTCAATAAATTATGAATTAATTTTAATAATGAATTTTTCCACTTCCACTTTCTCCTCCGCCTCCGTTAACCTCCGCTAAGAAGACCTCCGTCACAACTCTAGTTCTCACGTGAAACCTATTCTAAATTTAAAAGATAAAACAATTGCCGACCGTAACAAGTTTGACATTAAATTGAATCGATAGAACACTGGCTGGAATCGACACGTGTAACTGCAACAGTGACTCGAATCGTTTTGAATCGGTTCGTGAATCGATATTCATCTTCACACGAGTAGCATCTTCTGGTTATAGTCATATCGAGTGTCAAATTCTCATATTTCATTCAACGTTTGACGTTTAGAATGGTCTGTGGGATATGGGGAAGCGGCGCTTGCCGAATGTTTGCGATATACGATTATGCATTGAGTTTGGTTCGATTTGGCTCGTTACTCGTAAAAGTGATACCGTATTCGTATCCCACGTCGAGCAAAGCGTTATTGGAATCTTCCATCACGAATTTCTTAGTACCAGCCTGGAGTTTAGAAGTTAGTGGTGCGATATTCCCGTGCCTCGAAAAGCACGTAAAGCTGGTGGTCGCTTGATCTCTTCCCAGTGGTGTCGGGTTGCTGTCCCATCGGACTTTAAGGCCGTATACAGAAAGAAAGCTGGAAACTTATAAGCGCTTACCGGCGCTTGACAGCGCTGGTAACCCGCGCAGGAAAATATATGAACGCGCGCCTAATAAGCACTGAACGGTGCCGACAAGTTCCGACAAGCTTCAACACGCGCTGGTCAGCGCTGGCTGGGCGCTGCCATTTAAAATTCTTCTTAAAATTCTTCATTCAACCTGCTCCTTTGTGTAGAACGGACCAGCGTTGTCAAGCGCCGGTAAGCGCTTATAAGTTTCCAGCTTTCTTTCTGTATACCTACGGCCTAAGACTGAGGG
Organism: Hoplodrina blanda; assembly: GCA_949316365.1. Lineage (NCBI taxonomy): Eukaryota > Metazoa > Arthropoda > Insecta > Lepidoptera > Noctuidae > Hoplodrina > Hoplodrina blanda. The sequence continues at coordinate 820,153 of OX438581.1, read as the reverse complement.
AAGAGGAGTGCCGAGTGCACCTGGGTTTTTGCGTACTCTTGTGCACGTTCTCCTGCGTACCTACTTGGTTATGCTTTGGGATTGGACGTCTATACCGAAATACGGTCGGAAAAACATTAGATACTCTAGGCTATTTAGCTGACGGTACAGTTGGCACGGTGGTGGTGTGATTGGTTACTGTGCTGTGTGTTGAGGGTTCGATTCCCACATAAAATAAACATTTACATGACTTTCCGGGTCTGGTTGTTTGTGTATGCGAATTTATATGTTCGTAAACGCACCTACAATACAAGTGAAATTCCTAGTGTGGGGTAAAGCTTTATACAAAAAAATCTATGACACTATAGTGTCCAACAAATATCAGTTAATTTTGTGTAGTCTTTACTTCTTTTACGATCCTCGCGGTCCATGAATTCCTATCAGTTTCACCTCAGAGACCAGTTAGCTGGAAAGCGGTTCTTTCAGTTGAACAGTCTTCGTTATTAGTCTGCGGCAGAGTATTAATATTAATGGATAACTACAAAACTAATTTGCTAAAGTTGTTACACTAAGTTTTAGGTACTCAGTTTCTCGGGATTTTTTAGCAGTTCTGTCACAGATTGTTTTGGCTTGATGGTATCTTGCGTAAATATCTGGGTTTGAAGGATTTTTAGTCTAGATTAGACTTAAGTAATAAACACTAGAAAATGTTAAGTTCTCTAGATTTAATGCCTACTTTTACCCGACTGTGCAACGCAAAAGAGGGTAATGTTTACGTCATGTAAGCGAGAATGATAATATTATTATGTTTAACGCTAAAATAACTGAATTGTTACTCGGTGATTATGAATTATTAACATTATTTTGGTTGCAGTCTCTTTAAATTATAATGTTAGGCTGTCTTATTCTACCATTGTCTCGATTGGCGTTCCATTTATTGATAAGTATAACTTAAATTCTAAAAAGTGTTTACCATTAATATAACTAGCTACTAGTTGTCCAGTACAACTAAAAATATTCTCGCAAAAACCTTTATAATATTCACCAAAATTCCATCTAGTTTTAACTATGCCAACGGAAATCATAATCGCTTCTTTTATTGCCATATACAGCTCAGCACTCTCATTAAAAGTCTGCAGCATTACGAAATCTAACATTTCACTGCAGTTAATTTTATTGCCCGTGGCTCGTGCATTGTTTTTCGGCGATAACTTTAATTTTTAGCACGAGCCCGGCGGCGTGAAACGGTGCATAAAGCTCGCCATGCATGTGTGTATTGTTGTTAATTCTGCGACTAAGACAAAACCTCGCCGGGCTTGTCCGCGGCCCCCGTGTAGGATAGGAAGCATAAAAATAATTTATATGTCGCTCGCCACCGACGCTGCACGGTGTGTTACTAGTTCGGGAGTTGTTTGGAGGGACCCAAACAACTCCGGGCGAGCTTACGATATTATTCTCAAGTTTTGTAAGTACCACATGGAAAATATAATAGTCTGTAAATACCAGTATTTCATTTATTTGTACCTACTGTGAAGAAATAGTACACGAGTTCCCAAATAGTCTACTAAAAGATTCGGTGTCTACGAAGGATTCTTCAGAGAAATATTACAGGGTAACTAAAAATAGAGAAACTAAAGGTTTCAAATTGTCAGTCACCATAGAACCTTTCAGAAATGTGTACGCGACTAGGACGATATCTTATTGGATATTTTTTATTTATGTAGTTGCAAGTTTACCTGAAATACATCGAGGAAAACATTGCGACTAAATCTGGCTTTAATCAACTGTAATTACGAAGCTAAGTAATTACGACGCAATTAATTAGTTATTTATATGTATGAGGAAGTTCGTAATTAGCAACTGTATTACCCATTTACGCTAAATACATTGTTGTTTCTTTAAAATCTATACAAATATTTAAAACTAGCTTCTGCCCGCGACTTCGTACGCGGATCCTATTGCTTATGCCAGCGACAACGGGGTCGTCAAAATCGAAGATCGTCTGATGTAGAATTCTAAGGCCCGGGGACGGGAAAACAACGGGATGAGCGAGACCATTGGAGTCGTTCTAGATCTTCAATTGTTAGACGTCAACAGAGAGTGCTCATCAGGCTGAACAACTCTTGCTAAGACGTCATTCCTATATTTGTTATAGTGTAGCTGGGCTCTTGGAGTTCCACATCAGCTGTTCCAGATCTTCAAATTTTATACGACAACAGAGAGTGCTCATCAGGCTGAACAAATCTTGCTAAGACGTCATTCCTATATTTGTTATAGTGTAGCTGGGCTCTTGGAGTTCCACATCAGCTATTCCAGATCTTCAAATTTTATACGACAACAGAGAATGCTCATCAGGCTGAACAACTCTTGCTAAGACGTCATTCCTATATCGATACCTTTAGGCTCAAAGGGCGTAAACGCCATTTTGGCCAAAATGAGATTTTAATGCAGTCTTACTTAGTTTTTCGTCCTCTATCGATTGGTTTACTTAAAACATCGATATTCGCAAAATAAAATGGTGGATACAGCCATAATTTTTGGTTCGCTAAACATAGATTTTCTTAAAATTTGGGTTGTAAATGAAAAGTATTTCATTACATTCTACCATGTTCTTTATCTCAAAATTCTAAGAACTTTTGTCTTTGGTTATTTTTTGATAGCTATGAGCACAAAAAAGTTATGTCGGAAAACAGTTTTATTTTTTTTGTTTTTGGCTCTCCTGAAAAGTCGTGTTTTGGTGAATACGCCCTTTGAGCCTAAAGGTATCGATATATGTTATAGTGTAGCTGGGCTCTTGGAGTTCCACATCAGCTGTTCCAGATCTTCAAATTTTATACGACAACAGAGAGTGCTCATCAGGCTGAACAACTCTTGCTAATACGTCATTCCTTTATGTTATAGTGTAGCTGGGCTCTTGGAGTTCCACATCAGCCGTTCCAGATCTTCAAATTTTATACGACAACAGAGAGTGCTCATCAGGCTGAACAACTCTTGTTAAGACGTCATTCCTATATATGTTATAGTGTAGCTGGGCTCTTGGAGTTCCACATCAGCTGTTCCAGATCTTCAAATTTATTCTCTCAGCAGAAAATGCTCATCACGTGAAACAATTTTTGCTATGGAACCATTTTTGTATCTCTTATAGTTTAGCTGGTCTGTTGCGGTTCTGCATCAGGTGTTCAAGTTTCCAAGATAAATTATAGCCTATATGTTGCCCAGACTTAATACCTATACAACAAAAAAAAAAAAATTCAAATCCGTCAAGTAGTTCCGAAGATTAGCGTGTACAAACAAACAGACAAAAAGACAAACAGACAAACAGACAAACAGACAGAATTTTTTTTTTGGTTTCGTGCTCTATTACTGTTTCTAAACCCACCTCAATTATTATTTTTTTAATATATTCAATGTACAGACACAGTTTTTTTACTGTTTTATTATATATTTAAAATTAAAATTAAAATTAAAATTTAAAATTAAAATTGAAGTGTCTGTTTGTAAGATTTATAGAAGCTTTTTCAAAATAAATATAAATGTGTAATCGGTAATACACGAAATACCTAAATAAGTTTTTTGTCTTTCTGTCTGCTTGTTCCGGTTAAACTAAGAATTGGCTGGGCCAATCAATGGTGGGACTTTCACTGGCGGATAGCTGATGTTATAAAGAGTAACTAAGGCGATTTTTACTTTAGACAGAATTTTTATTTTAAAAAATCCTGTATAATCGGGCATGCGCTATGTAGTAAAATATGTAAATTGAAGATACGTTCCCCGTAGAAATTAAAGGTTGTACAGTGATCCCAAATGCCAACTGCCCGAAGCGGTAACCAGCCTCGCTCAGCAAACAGAAAGGTCACGCTTGCAGCACAGTGGCATCGTTCGCAGTCGCTTCTGAATTAAAGTATCGCGGCTACGTGTTACAAACCGCCATTTTTAACGCAGCGCCATATTTTCGATACGGAAGTCTAACTAGAAGTTATTATAATGCGAAGTGGTGTGCTGAATGAAAATATTGTCGGAATACAAGACTTTTGAACAAGGATGCTGAGGACTTGTTTGTTTAAGAACCGGAATTAAAGTATGGAAATAAGAAATTGTCTTGCTAGTTTGCCAGTAATATTTATTTACTAATAATTAATAATAATATCAGCCTATTACTGTCCTACTGCAGGGCAAAGGCTTCTTCTCATACAGAGATGGCACGAGCATTGATCACCACGCTAGCTCAAGGCGGATTGGCGATTTCAGACTTATATTAATTTTATGTCCTGGTTTCCAGTGTCCTGTCCGTCCGTGAGCCGTCTGCTTTGCTTTGAAAGTACCTACTCATAATTACGAACAACTTATAGTGTACGAACAAATCCGAAATAAGTATTGAAAAAATACAGCTGTTTTGTACAAAAACACACTTCAACAGTATCAGTTAAAATTGTTCCTGTTTTTGACCACATTCAGCCCCTGAAAGATGTGTACCGAATTAAGTCACCCTGTATTGCCATTTTTATCATTAAGTTTGCGGACCACTGATCCATTTAATTGATCTCCAGTAACAGCGGTCGCCATCAATAGAATGACGTCATTACATCTAATTAATTGTCCACACATGATAGATACATGCGTCTGTCGCGTTATTAGATTGTTGACAGTAGTGACGTCATTACAACGTGACAGGTGAGCGATGAGGATGACTGACGTTTGCGACAGGTAAGCAACAGATGACAGGTGACAACTTTAATGTAGGTTCGTAAACATGGGTTTAATTAAGGCCTAATTAACAGAGGAATCGGAAAACTGTTGACCTCTTTGATGATTAGTAGCTTTTGTTGGCAATTTTCAATTGATATTCTCATCAGACGATGACCCACTAACTACAGTGCCCAAAATGTGCCTACACTTGCACTTTAGAGGACACATTAACAACGCTTCTGATGCCGCGATCAACGTGGCTACCTACTGGGCAAAAAAAAAAAATGGATTGTCTAAAATCACCGACTCAAAAGGATACAGTAAAACTAAAAACGGAACAGCTACAAAGATATGCTCCAATACAAGTGAAAGCATGTTTTAAAATGGCGTACTTCGCCGTGAGTCTAAGATTAGCGCGCGTAGTGGAATGCTTCAATATTGACACCACTCCGCTCCGCTATATTGATCGAATGCAAGAGATGGTTCTTACCTTCTACCCTATTCTGTGAGTGGAGAAGTGTGCTTCTTTGGAACTGTATTTGCATTCAGGATGAACTAATAATAGAATATTGTAGTTGGTACAGAATGTTCCTATCTTTTGTCAATTTAGATTAGTGGACAGATGGAAGTGGGAATAATCTTATTGTGGATTCAAAAGTAATTTGTGAAGTTCTGATATGCAATTACTATTTACTAAATTCAACAAATATGTTGGTAGTTCGCTATAGTTGCTTTACATACAATTTTGATTACTCTGTCCATTTTCAAAGATCTTGATTTAAAACTCAAGTTGACGCAGCTCTGGCTCCCGAGGTACCAGGCGCTGCGTAGCTACCACTGAATCACTATAATCATAACACCTAACTAAACTAAGTAAGTAAGCATTTGTTATTAAGAAATTGTTCTTATTTATAAGGTATCCAGAGTCTTTTCACCTGATAAGGATTATCAAACGGTATAGTTGATTTTTGACGGTAATTAAAGAATATTGAGTTTTCGGGTTTATCTCAAAATAGTCGGCATGTTTGCTATCCTAATTTTTTATCAAATAAGTTCATACAAAACATAGTATTTTCGTATCAATTCCGATCACGTAACTTGCTCTGCTCATTACATGGCTATATTATGCTAGCTGATACAGCTAATTAGTATAAGTGGCTTATGATCGTTATAATCCTGCAGCTATAGACAGCGGGCTCACAGAAATAAGGCAGCCCGGTATAATCCAATTAACTGTGCAAATAAATGGCTTAGCGCCATCATTCATGGAGTTGAATGCAGCATACAATGGGACGTAGTGGTAATCAACGTCATTATCAATTTGATGGGTTATAACATATGTATAGATCATTGATAATTGGGGTAATTGTAGGGTTTTGGTTCGATTTCCAGGTCAGATTAAAAGTGTTATAATATTTTCATTATGAATTTCTCAGTAGCAGCCTCGTGTTTGGAAGTTGTTAGTGTAACACCCCCGTGCTTCGAAAAGCACGTAAAAAACCGTTGGTCCTGCGCCTGATCTCTTCCTGGTTGTGTCGGATTATTGAATAGAGAATATTATTATAGATCATGGGTTTTTGTGTTAAAACGAGTGGAAGGGACATCGTAATGAAATAACGAAAGCTTTATTATTGATTCTAGACCCCACAGAGTTAACATTTTGCAATTTTTAACAGTGTTTTACTGTACAATAAGAAGCACGTTATTGTCCGATGAAGGGCAAGCCTGGAGGCCTACCCACATATATTATTATTTTATTTAAAACAGTATTATTTTAATATTACTTTGCTTTGCACACTAATAGATATTCAACGCTCGGCTCAGCGCCGAGGGATGAAAATTCAACAACTGAAATGATTAAGAGATTGTGGTAGGCCCCCTGGTGATTATGTAATACAGGTTCTACTTACAATTGAAACCAGACTACATCAAGACTAATTTATTTACTGTGACTATGTACTGTACTGCGATTTTGAGAAAAATAAATAAAGAAATCAAGAAAAGCGTAAGTACCATTAGCATAAGTACGGCACTTTTTATTTGTAATGTACTAAAGAAATGAAATAGTGTGAGACATTCCTTCACCACATAAACCAAGAACTAAATAAATGGGAGTAAGTAATAGCATTTTAAATAGTATAATGGCTTTGAACGTCTCACTAAGCGAGTTGTGACCGAACTGAGTGCTTGTAATTTGCTTCTTAATGTGAATTATGTTTCTTTTTCTTGCCATGTTTTGTTTTGGTAAGAAAATCTAAACTAATATTATAAAGAAGGAAAGTTTTGTATTTTTGTTTGTTATGGATAATCTTAAAAACTAGTAACCGATTTAAAAAATTCTTTCACCTATTGAAAGCTACTATATTAGCGAGTAACATAGGCTTATTTACAAAAACATTTCCTAAGAATATACCTAGGTACATGCGATAATTTCGTCTGAGACAACTTTCGATTTAAGTTAATTGGGCCTTTCTCTACTAACAGGAAAATCATGGTCCAAGCATTTTTTTTTACTTTGGCTATAATAATGCATAGTTTTATTTATGGAAACACTTATTATATAACCTGTTGTTTAAGGAGCCAAGCTTAATGAATGTTTAGAATCGTAATTATTTCATAAATTCGGTCTAAAAGCGTTGTGAAAACAGTCCTCTGTTATGTCCTAATTCCGGATCGAGTATGATTCGGTTCGGTTTTTATTAGTTGTATTTAAAAATGTAAAATCTTATAACTCTATAAACATAAAGAATATTGAATGCACGTGAACAAAAAACAATTATAATTTTAGAGAATTTTTTAGTACTAAAAACTAGTGTTCAAATTTTGTCCATTACATTTTTGAACAGTCCTCTGTCACGACTTTAATATCGCGCCACAAAAATATTAAACACTATTGTGGTTACATTTCGCGTGAAACGGAACGTTAACAGTGTGAAGTTCCGTCGGTCACCATGTTAAACTAGTTGCGGCCATTTTCCGCAGTGACAACTCCGTGTCTGTGTGGAAGCCACGTCTCTGTAGTGTTGAGTGAACATTCCTCTGGTAAGTCTATTTTACGGTGTTTTGTGTTATAATTATATTTATTTAACAAAAAAATTGCTTAGTGTGATAATTTATAGCTGTTTCTGTGTTATGAAGTAATATTTAAACTGATACGTGGTATGACATTTTTACGTAAAAATAACAGTCCTCTGTGCAACAGTCCTCTGGAAATATTTGTCGTCCGTGTATTTTATTAATATTCTTTATAGTCTGCACTAACCTACTGCTTGCCGATAGCTTCTTTCTTTCTTACATTGGCCTGTCACGCTAATTCAGGTGTTTTGTTTTCTTTTATTATGGATTTTGAAATAAAAATAATACGTACTTTTACCTTAAAAATTGTACCTACCTGTTTTTAAACCCTTACGGTTTTTTTTTTATTTTGAAAGTATGTTTTATTGTTTTAGTATTGCCGCAATGCCACCAAAGAAGAAACCTAAAACTAAAGAAGAAATAAAAGAGCAGAAACGAATTAAAAAAAATATATTAATATTAAAAAAAATATTATTTTAATATACCTGTAGGTACCTGTTTTTGAGAAATAAGTCTGCATTGATAAGTAAACAAGGCTGATTCTTAGTATCAAAGTTTAATTTTGATTTTAATTATTTTAATTCGTTTCTTAGAGAGCTAAGCTCCCAATTTGTTCCTAATTATAAGTAGATATTTAAATTTTGTATGTGATACAGTATTTAATAAAAAAGAGAATTAATAAATAATTTAATAATTAATATTGTGTTTTTCTTCATATAAACATTGACATAAACTGGGTGGAAAATACAGTCCTCTGGGTGGCAAAACAGTCCTCTGCCGCATTTTTTTACAAAATTGCCTATAACTCGAAAATTAAGAGAAAATTACAATGGTTTTTTGTTTATATGTATTTATATTATAACTTTCTATCGACTTAACATACTAATTTTTAATTATCTAGAAAAATAAGGTTGGGACAACTTTCAATAGACAAGTTTCCAGTTAGCAGAGAATGGCCCAATTGAAAGCTTATTGGTTAAAGTTCAAACGGTTTTGTAACGGAAAAGTTTATTCTTAGTTCATCATCATCATCGTCAGCTGAGCGACGTCCACTGCTGGACATAGGCCTCCCATAAAAATCTTGTGTCAAGGTGTTTATGGTCGCAGTCCTCCGAAACTGATTTTTTATGAAATTCTTTATGTAAGAATAGGTCGTAAAGTATATTTCATACTGCTAGGTGCGCTGAGATAAAAAACACGCTAAGAAGAATAATAAAAGCTAGATTCTTCCTAGGTTTTATTATTCTTCTTAGCGTGTTTTATTATAAATATTAATTACGAAGTTCAGCCCTAACATTAGCATACATGTTAAAGCACCTGCATGTACCTACTTAATACAATAGTTGCTATAATTACAGCAGTACATGGCATTAGTCGCGTTCAGGTGCTTATCTTAGAACATTGTTATATTATGCTAATGGCTGATGTATTGTCTGTCTGATAAGGGAATTAAACAAAAACAATGACGCGAATCACCGGCTATGGGGGGTGGTAGGGTTGGGTTATTGAAATGTAATAAGCTTTACATTCAACTAAATTTTGTTTTTCTAAGTTTAGAGAACTTTAGTTATGAATTTTCTAACGGATTTCTAATTATGTTGATAGTAAAATATAGCCTATAGCACTTAGGGATACCGTAGCTTTCTAATAATAAAGAAATTGTATGAAAGAATAATTATCACTGATACGGGACGGTGCCGGAACTGTGCCGGAACTGTGGCTTTACTGATATGTATGAATCAGCCTTTAATCTCTGGAATCTCACTGGTTTTACTACCATTGTCCAGGGAATATACGAATTTATTTACAAGTGAGACTCCTACATCTCCTATTAATTGCCTCGACATGCTCGATCGTCCATATGATAGTCAACAACAGTACGTGCTAACAGCATATCATTACAGTCGCAATTATAATATGACGTCAGAACAGTAATTAGCAGTCATTAGTGGAATGGGGACAGATTGATATTGTAAACAGGGTTTCAGGATTTGAAACATGCGATTGGTTGGGAATCGGTTCTCTTGCTAACGGCTTTGCATGAGGATGTGAAGATGTGTGGCATATGAAAATTCATCTATATTAATATAATTACGCTGAAGATATTATTTGTTTGTTTGTTTAAACGGTCTAAAAAAACTACCGGTCGGACTGGAAATATATCTTTTTGTATATGATAGCCAGATTATTGAGGAATAGTATTGGCTATATAACATCACGCTACGACTCACGGGAGCGGAGCAGTAACCAAAAACGTAACGAAAAAAAATACGTGGACGAATTCACGGGCAGATGCTAGTAGTATTAATAATTACCTAATGACAGCATGCAAATGACCATTCTAAGAAATATATTTTGTTTTTTTGTGAGCTGGTTTTCATCTTAATCCTGAAAACAACGCAAATAAGACATAATAACATAAAAAATCGAGTTCCGAGTATTTTTAAGTCCGTTTTAAAAAAACAAATCTTAGAAGGAAAAGGCTGAAGATTTTCCGCAAACAAGGTGTTTAAATAATGAAAAACTTCATAAAAACCTTCTATCACGGCGAAGTGTCACCGAATTTAAAGTTCATTAATCATTTTTAAGAGGTCGGTAGCTTATTTTCGTGGAAATATCAATCAAGTTAACGTGATCTCCGATTATTTAATTGAAGCGGAGTTTGTGACAAGACACTCTACTCTCTTTTTATCAATATCAAATTTTGATTGATGACGATGGAAGGGAAAAATAAACCTCTTGGTGAGGTGGAAATATGGTGGAGGCTCCTGCACTTTTACAGCTGTTTGTCAGAATTATTAAAAAGTGACAGTGCGCTTTTTCTACGTATAGATTTGAAGCTTCTTCATTATATAGCTTAAAATAAAGTTTATTACCGACGTCTAGTCTGTACGCTTAGGTCCAACCATTTTCAACCATTTTCAATGAAAATGGTTCAAGAGGAAGGTTCTTGTATTTTTTACGATACTACCATGCGAAGCCGGGACGGGTCGCTTGTATCCCATAATAGAGAAAGGCGCGATTTCGAATTCATTACTTAACAAAATCTTGTAAAAAGTCTCTTGGATAGAAATAAGAACGATAGCAACTATAAATGACTATATAAATTGAAAGCAAATGTTATTTTATTATAATTATACATACATTTGCAAGTTTCTCACACATTTAAGGCGCAGATAACTACCTGTCAGACTGCAAAGATAATAAAAAAGCGCAATGCCTCAATCCTTGCGGTTTATTACAAAATATTCTTGTAATATAAATGACTAAGTATATAATTCATTTAAAGCAAAGTTATTCATCCATTTTCAAGTTTCTCACAAAAAGGCTCAGACAACAGCTTAAGCGGTCACTGCATTGAAAATAAAGGCAAGCGCGGTGAAAAGTTTATTACAAAATATGAAGCAAGAATCGATTTACTGAAAAAAGAGGTGACATAAAATAAAAAGAAACACAAGCACACGCCGTATTCTCATATGTTATGTTATTGTTATTAATCTTTTAACATCCATTGAATCATGTAATATTTAAGATGGAAGGTCAAGGTAGGTAAGAGATTAGTTCACCGTTCATTTTGAATCGTTATTTTCTTCAAAATCATGTTCTGGAATTATACATCTCCTCAAATGTGTTCAAGAATTTCAAGATTAATATTTTTTTTTTGCTATATTTAATAAACTTTTTTTAGAGCACTAGGCCTTGTCAGTGCCTTAACCAGCGATATCTAATTCCACATGTACACTGTGGCATATCTTGTATCTGTCCATCAAGTCGTTTGAAGTGGCCAGTGTCAAGTAATTAATTAGTGCATTACCTGTAATTAAATTAATTTTGGGAATAGACTGTACTTAATTAACTGGATATTCCGATGACAATGGTTGGTCTCGGCTTTGACCTAATTACTAGTCTATTAGTCTAAATAATAAGCTTATTGTAAAGTGCACTTACAGATCTGGCGTATGATCTACCCACGGACACTTTAACAAGAAACTGTAATAATAATATTAATACCAACCTATATTATTGTCCAACTGCAGGACAAAGGCGTCTTCTCATACAGAGATGGCTTGAACATTGATCACCGTGCTTGGTCAAGGCGGAACGGCGATTTAACCTAAATAAACATCACGCCTGTAATCGCCGGAGGATTAGGCAGAGGTGTACACATTAGTACACTCACATCGGCGATTTGAGACTCATAAATATTAATTGGAAGATCACGTTGCCTCACGGTATTTACCTCCACTGATGTCGATGATGTCCAAGATAAACTTGAAAGTACATATGAAATTGAAAAAAGCCACATAGGTACCTACTTCCCCACAGCCTCGTGCATGAGAGCCGGGCGCCTTAACCAAGGGCCAAGGAACTGTACCACGACAAAATTGAGCTCATAACTCGCAGTGACTGCTCCCACACAAAGGGGGTGAAACAATCACCTGATGCATTCCCACTCCCGGAATAGCGCACTTACGCACAACCAAATGATTCCCCTGCACACATTTAGATACGGACAATGGCTGTTACCTATATATTTGGGATAGTTCCACGTGCGGGGCGTATCTTCATAATGTTTTTATATTATGAGTTTGTGTCGGCGATGTCAGAGCGGCTCGTTATGGCGGGAACGGCGGCCATTATGGACAAACTACGTCACTAAATAATAGGCTCGCCGGGCGGCGTACAGTGGCTACAGTTGCTACTCCACTATAAATTATAATAGTCGTGTTTTTGGATCGGATGTGCAGTATTTTTGGGGGTTTAAGGGGTGAAGGATGGTTGTTGAGGTCGTCGTGGGCCGTATCTTGACGTTGGTCTGCAGAAATCCGTATTTACGATGCGATTTCTATTTGCAGCTTATGATTTTGATGGTGATATTTGAACTAGGAATTGAATCTACACTAGCAGGGATTGTAAAGCATCTTGAGCCTGTACAAATCATCGTATTAGTTCCAAAGTTCCACAACGATCAAGTCCTTTTTTTTTTAATTCCACAATCGTGGCGATAGCCTCTTGACGCCTGCCATACCAGGAGCATCAGAAGCGCGTTACCGACTTTAAAAACCGAATTACCACTTTATCCTTACATTAAGTGTCCATATCCGCGCCCACATAAACACAAACATTCGCACATCACTCAACATTTACATTCAACCAAAAAACCCACCCCCATCATTTTAAGGGACAGCCACCGTTTACAAAACAGCCCCCCTAATTAACCTGTCCGTTAATTAAACATCTCATTAATAACCGTTAAACACATAAATTGAAACTAGTGGCACAAAGGGCCGGAGGGGCACGGGGGGTGAAAGGGGCACAATTTGCTCGCTCGTTACTAAACAAAGGCGACATTAGGGAGTAATCTCAGCACTGTCTCATTGTCGGCACTCGCTGCTAATGCGTCGGGAAGCGCAGGGCTGCCTAATTTGTACCTGGGACACTGAATGACCATGACGCCTACGGGGGTACGTAAACAGAAAACTATTTTCGTTTTGTAGAATTGTAACGGTTCTGTAGATAAATTAGTTTAAGCTTGTCAGTAGCTTGGGGCTCTCTAGTGCACATAATAATAGCACACACACAGTTGGCACAGTGAATGAGTGAATTTAAAGAAGAAAGTAAACCCTGGCAGATTTGCCCTCTCTAGGAATTTCTCCTGTATCGTCGGTACGTTGAAATTCATTTAAACTTAGATACAAAAACAGTCATATCCGGAAAAACAATCTGTAGGTCATACAGATTATAAACACACACATACTCACCCTGTTATACCCGGAAAACTTATCTATAGTTCAAATAGTTATTCCATACGGGAATCGAATCTGCGCAGCACTCAACCGCCCAGCCACTGCGCCAGCCGTGTCGTCAGATAATATTTCCACGATAATTTTGTTACATTAAACTTCTGTAGCTGGAAATTCATGCTGAGATTCTCTGATTATCTCGCTGGAGCAATTATCATTATTATCATCTTCAGGTTATTCTTAAATTGCTATCTTTGTAATGACTTGACGGAAATACGATTCCGTAAGCATTGCTTATTCCTATTCCTGTGTCCCTAAGTGCTGCAAGCTGTTTAGTCATTTAATTTTCAAATAATTAGTCTCTTATGAACTTGTCCAAAAGTCGTGATGCCCCAGTGGTGTAGGCGCCCGTTTCTCTTGCACAGGGCTGCGGGTTTGTTGCAACCTGCACGGGTAAGTACCAATTTGTCTTTTTCTATTTCATAATATAGTAGGTACTTAGGTATCTAAGTTTATCTTGGATATCACTGACATCGGTGAAAACATTGTGGAGAAATCCTCAATCCGCCTTGAAGCGTGGTATCAATGCTCGTGCCATATCATGAGAAGAGGCCTGGTATGAATATTACTGATAATATAGTTATAACCCTAACAATTCCTTAACAACAAAAGCAGTCACAATGAAGTCTTACATCATCTCTCTCAAAGATACGCTAAGAGGAATGCACCTAAACTCCTGGGAGGAAGCACAGAGAGCTCATTGTCAGCCCTAGTGAGCGCACTCCGGGGCACATAATGAGCACATTACATAAAAGAGCTCACTCCATTCACGGGAATAAATTAGATTCGCACAATGAGTCCTCTAGGCGTCGCGACGCGCTGCCAATAATTATACAATGTACAATGGCGAGATGGTAATTGGTGATATGGATGTTGTTGTACGCAGTGCTTTATGTTGGTCAGCCTTTGTTCACTCTAAGAACGCACTTTGTGAATGATTTTGTTCGGGACGTCCTAGGAGCTATGCTGTATTACCGTGTGAAGGGTTACGAGTAAAATAACTTCTTTGTAACGTCATTAAAAATCGTTAATCGCCTACATGGTTCTTGTATGATCTGCTTATTACAAAACCCGGATAATTGAGAGTCGGACTAGCACACGAATAGTAGTAGTTAATATTTATTTATATTTAAAAGCCTTTAAAACTACCGTTACAGGTCTCTTAACCTAATGCGAGAGCCTAGCCACACACACATAATAATAAGAAAATATATACACATCAAAAGTGTCTAGGGATCAACATCCCTAACATTGATTAGGGATGTTGATCCCTAGACACTTTTGATGTGTGTATTACCCAAAACAAAACATCAATATTACATGATACAAAAAGCAAGTTTCTGGTATGGAGACTATTATTTTCTGGTATATTTTTATTATTTGTGTTATAGCAGCAATAGACATACATAATGAAAATTTCAACTCTCTACCTTTTATGGTTCATGAGATACTACAGCCCGCTCACAAACAGACGGTCGGACAGCGGAGGCCTAGTGATAGTAGGATCCCGTTGGGCCTTCGGGCACGGAACCCATAAAACTGTTTAGACCAAGATATTTTGATCTCTAAGTATGTTTTATTTTTCTGAGTAGTCGACTAAGAAACACCAACCTCATTAAGTTAAAAAAAAAAGAAATTACTTGTTAAAATGTTTTTTTTCCCTCTCTGGATTTAAACATGACTTGTTAAACAAAAAAGCTTTCTATTATTTATACTGTTATAAGGATACTATTAAAGTACACTAAGCTACAACTAAGTAAAACACCTCGCCTCTACCTACCCCCGTTTCGTACAAGCGGACTAGTCGAACTCGAATTAAACTGAAAAGCGTTGTTGAAATTCTATTTCCAGTGCAAATGTTTGCCTCGCTTTGTCGGCTGGATGACTTAGGCCAAAGTTGAATCTAGACAGGGCCGGTAACCTGCTTGACTCGGCTCTTGACACCTAATTGAGGTCTAGCACACCCTCAAATGGGAAACATAGGACAGATTTTGAAACAAATTGATTGTTTTAAAATCTTTTACACTTAATATGATAAAGTTTAAGAGTTATTTTGGTTTGTTTGTTTGTTGAAACGCGTTAATCAAACTCCGAGTTGGATTGAAACAATCTTTTTGTGAATGATAGCCAGATTGTTGAGGAATAGTATAGGCTATGCACCATCACGCTATGACCTACAGGAGCAGGGCAGTAATCAAAGACGTAACTTAACGCGGGTGAAAGAAACCACATGGACGAAGTCGCGTGCAGAAGCTAGTCATTTTATGTATGGTAAATCTGAATAGCAGTTACTGTTTTTTTATTTGTTTTGAGAGCATTTAGTCCATTGTGAGGTCAGTGTTCTCGAAAATGTCTATCGTGTCTACGGACACTACGGAGTGATATGCTGACAAGTTGTAGACGATATTAGACATACCTATAAAATCCAAGTTTTACAATAAAAGGAGCAGATCCAATCAACATTCTTCAAACTGGCAAAATCATCATACAAATTAAAAAACTTTTTCATAATCTGCATAGTACACGATCTTAAACTTCTAACAGTGTGCAAATAAAATTATGGGCCGAATAATTGATGGGTTCGTTCAATCAATTAATTCTATTCATTAATATTCACGCGGCCCGAGGTGACGATGAAAAACGGGGGAAAAATGAGAGGGCGACCCACCAGGACCTCTGCTCACCCCACTTTCAATAGGACTTAAATATTATTTTATAATTTGATTCTTTAAGGTGGAAATCTTCGGTGCATTGAGGTAGAATTTTATGAGACGATCTTATTTTTTCTTACTTGATATTTACCTTTGAATTGATGCAATTTATTTATGAATGAGGCAATAAAACTGATGATGTTTTAAAGAGAATCCTGTCTCGAAGAGGTTACTTTTCACCTTTCACCTTATCTTCAAATATGTAAGTATATCGTCGCAAAGGGAATGTTCAGTCAAAAAAAGAATAGGTATCCAGGGTCGTCAGATATAGTTGAAGTTTTCTTAGAAACTGATGGATGTCTTCGATTGAAACTAAATAATGAACTGTTGAAACACCATCCATCGGTTTCTAAGAAAACTTCAACTATATTTGAGACCCTGTATATCGATCTCTTTTGTAGTCTGTACGTATTTTCAGTTGAAATAACGCTGACGGAGCGTATAATGTCAGAATGGTAGTTGAGCCAATTCTGTAGTTCTATCAACTTCATAGAAACATCCAATACAAAAAGTTTGTTAAGTAAGCAACTATTGAAAGTTAGGACACAGCGGTACCGGGTAAGGTAGCGTCCGTGTGTATGTAGCGCAATCATCCGATTGGGATGTTTGCGCGGCGCAATAGAAAATGTCGGTATTACTGAGGACAACACTACGCCTCCGGGGAATACCGGTAATGTGCACTGCCGGCCAAGTAAACGTATGCAGTTTGAAAATGCATGACTCAAACTAAAAAAAGAAATTGCATTTACCAACTGTACATGAATTGGTTATAACTTAGCGGCCTTGTGCAGGCATTGTACATTTGAGGGCTAATTAGTCTATTATAAATACTAGCACGATTACGAACGGTAGATTTCAAAAAATTAAATCGATAAAAAATATTCATAGACAATTTTTTCAGTGTTATAATGTTTTTGAGGTCGCCGTAGTAGTAAGCTAGTAGTGTATCTAAGTATTCAAAATGTCTGACTCTAAAAAAAAATCTAATATCCAAGGTGGCTTTAATACCAAAATATTTTATGTATTTATTACGTGTTGAACACGTAATAAAAAATATCCACCACAATATAAATGAGCTCATAGATTCTTCTTGAAATACATACATAATAAATTGCGAAAATCGCAGCTAATGGACGTGTTTCAGATTTTGGGCAAAACATTATTTTCCAGGAATTCCTTAAGTTTCACAAAAATGCTTTCAGAAAGCTGCCGTTAAACCATTTATAATGTTACAAAGATTTTAAGAAAATGGAAGGTGTTTTAACTTCTTAATCATTAATGTATTTTTTTATGTGTTAGTTTCTAAGTGCTGGCTATTAACCAGCCTGATAAAAAATATCGAACCCTTGAGGAATAAATGGCAAGAGTTTATAGGTGAAAGCAGAAAACAGTTATTTTTAACAATACTAGTTTCCGCTCGCGACTTTGCCCACGTCAAAATTAATATAATTTTCCCACGGGAACTATACATTTTTCCGGGATAAAAAGTAACCTATGTGCTACTGGCTATAATCTATCTCTGTGCCAAATTTCATTCAGATCCGTTCAGCCGTTCTGACGTGAAAGAGGAACAAACATTCATACATCCTCACAAACTTTCGCATTAGTAGGATTTATTACTGTAAACAAATCCTGCCCAAATCCCTCTTCAAGAGATCTGTTTCTAAGCCTAGACTTACTTCACAAAACTACATTACTTATATCTAAAAAAAAGTTTATCCAAAACGGGCTTATTCTTGAAACTACAACTAATATTAAAGCCAACCTTGATGTTACCCCAAAGTTTCACAACTTCCCGCTTCTGAATATTTATAATTTTCCGTGTGAGGGGTAAACTTTTGGGGCCGCCAGTGTACGTAGGAGAAACTATTGCGAGGTATTGCTCTATCGGGCCGCGGCCTGTTTGCTTAGGCCGGCCAGCTTTGCACAGCAAATATCATTTGCCACCCGATTCTGGCCTAATTGATTTTTATTGGTGCTATTCAAAACGGGTGTGAATCTCCTCGCAGTTAGCAAGTCAGCACTGATCTTATGTGTTTTCTTATTCCCGGTAATAGTTTTCGGATCCTGGGCTTAGAGGGAGCGGAGACGAAAGGTTTGTTTTTGTTTGGAACTTTGTGAAAAAGTGTTGGTAAGTGAAAATATAAGTTTATCATTTGCCGTCTTGTTCGTAGCTCCTATAGGTTGTGTAAGAAAATGTTTATTAGTTATTAATCGATAAATATATATTAACTTAGTGAATTATGATCACTGTTTTAATGAAAATTAAACTATATCTGGTTTCTGAGGCCTATCACATGTTGATGCTCCTGTGGTCCTCTATGAACTATTATTATATTTAGCCTCTACTGTCTCACTGCTGGGCAAAGGCCTCCCTCAATTCCTTCCATCAGTCGTGTCTTTACATTACTACGTATTGCCAATTCTCAAGGAAGCCATTTAAGTCGTCCCGCCATATTCTTTGTGGTCAGCCATTTCGGGCCACCAATCTTGTTTTCTATAGGCCCTTAGGTCGTTCGACATGTCCAGTTCAGTCCCATTGAAGCTAGGCTTACATTTTTAATTTTGATACTAAGTTCTCAAGTCGATCTTCTAAGAACTGGTCTGCACTCTCTACTGAAAAAACTTTTATGTTACGAGGATTTAAGTGGATGGTACTGTAAAACGTAATGGTTATTACCATTACACAAGTTCTTATTTCTAGATCACATAAGTAAATTATATATGCTTCTAGAATGTAGGTCGAATAGTAATGTCTGTTCGGAAGAGTATGAGCACATTCCCTCTCCGATTAAATTCAAATAAACCGAAGCATAGTTTCGTTAAAAATGAATTGAAGTTAAATCATCTGAAAATTTCGCTATTTTAATATTGTGTGTTATTGGATATATCGCATTTTATATTAAAAAAAACTAGCTGAACCAGCGAACTTCGTGCCGCCTCTGAATCAATGAAAATTGTATAAATTATTTTTTTGCATATTTTCCCGATGTTATTAATAATATTGCTATTCGGGGCGGCGAAAAATCCAACCAAATTAAATATCATAAAAATCAGTCCAGCCGTTTTTGAGTTATAAATGGTATAACTAGCCCGACTTTGTTTTATTTATTTGAAAAATATGATATGACATTCATGTTTATTAATACAGACATGTATAGTAACGTGCATTTTTATATAACTTCTATAAATCGAACTACTAAGCGATCATTTCCAACTCTGCCACTACCAATAGGAATAAACCGTAAATAGTATAGAAAAACACTCCTCCAACTGGATCAAAGCACAAATAAGGCACAAGCCGGTGAACGGCGCGCACTATGTTGAATAGTTGATACCCCCGGCCGCACATAGTTGGCAGCAGTTACAGACCAACAATCTCTAACTCAGAGGTTTAAGTAATCGCCGAACTAAACGAAACTCGGGAGTTTTTCTTTAATCCGAGCTTTGTTACATCTCGTCTTTATCTTTTTACGCGACTTTCTGTTATGTGTGTACGTACTGAGTTCTTTTTTACATACTTTAGCAGTTTTTTTAGTGTTCAGTGTTGTGGTAGTTGGTTTGGCGTTCGCTGTTTGTCTTTATGCTTACTGTGAAGGGAGGAAACATTTAATATTTTTTATTTATTTTGTTGGTAACCTTAGTGCAACTAGATTCAGTTATATTTTTCTTATAAATGACGTTCATAAGTGTCATTTAATGATCACATTCAAATAAATGATTTGGCTTTGACTTTAGATTTTCTTGTCTATTTCAGACCGTGGTTATTTTCTTAATGGTCATTTCTTTTCATAATTTCCAATTTATCATTAATGTTTTCATTAAGCAGGGCTGGGCAAAATACATGCTTTGCTTTAATTGAAATACAAATTACAAAATACAGTAATTGCAAGTAATTAAAATACAAAATACAAAATATCTTTAAGTAAGGTATTTGAAATATAAAATACAAAATACAGTATTTTAGCTATTTTTAATTGAAATACAAAATACAAAATACAAATTACATTTTTTAACCTTTTTAGTTCAAAAATTTAACTCAAATTCTTGTCAAATACCTAATTTTCTAACACGTGCCCTAGAATTAGAATATTTAGAATAATTAAAAATAAAAAGGGTAAAATAAAAATAAAATCTTTTATGAAAAAAGAAAACGACTTCAAAATCCAACAAAAAAGCGTGAAATAACTTTTCTTTCGGAAGTCGGTGACTGTTTTTCATCTTTATCGACTTTTGCCACCGACTTCCAAAAGAAAAGTTATTCACGCTTTTTTGTTTGATTTTGAAGTCGGTTTCTTTTTTTTTTTGTTATAAAAGTTTTTTTTTATTTTAGCCTTTTTAGTTCAGATATTCAACAAAAGTCTTCGTATAATCGGCGTCTTTGAAAATCTACAATCCAAGTAAGGAAAAACGGATCCATACGGGCAACGTCACGGGATATCCATTAGTTTTATATACTAAAACCTTTTCCGGAATTTAACGAACACTTTTCTGAAAACCGCATCAAAATCGGTTCAGCCAAACGCGAGATAATCGCGAACAAACATACAATCGATTGTGTAGTGTTGCCAACTCTAATAGCTGCTTTACCATCATTGCACTCTCGCCTCGCACTCACACTCACGATCGCTAAATGAAATGTATTTGTTAAAATGTATTTTGAAGCCTCAAGTATTTGAAATACTAATTACAAAATACTTCGTCGTCAGGTATTTGAAATACGAATTACAAATTACATTTTAAGAAAGTAATTGAAATACAAATACCAAATACGTATTTGTATTTCAATTACGTATTTTAATTACAAGTAATTCAAATACTGCCCAACCCTGTCATTAAGTTATGTTTTAACTTTATGTAAATTAGTGTTAGCCAAGTTAACCTGTTGAGTGCTGCCCAATCAATTACATACGCTGCCCAAATGCACACAGTTTTCAGCAGTTTGTTACCTACTGCTGCTTTTTTCCCAAATGTTTAAAGCTTTTATCCAAATATTTGTTCGTTTATTAACTAGCAATCAATGGTTTAAATCAGGAATATTTTTGTTTGTACGAAAATAGGCGGAATGCCATGCAAATGCAATCTCTGTTGTGATTGAATGATAAAATATTTTCGAAATTTAATATGCGAGCGGTAACTATAAATGTAATTTTATATTTTGAGTTTTTAAGAGCTGTTCTATTGGAGATTTTATTTTCACAAGCGACCAACAATTTGAACCATCTTGTTGTGTATTTAGATAAAAAAATTGTAAGATTTTCGAAGACTTACTTTCAATCACGTGCTATAGCTGAATGCTATTCTAGCACCTATTATTTTGCTAATGAATCACTCAAGGCCCGGCTGTCATACCGGTATTACAGAACAATAGAAAATCAATTGTGTCTCATTACGTGGGACTTGAGTAATTAAACTCTAAAATTCATTAAGTAAAACAAAAAGCTGAAATTGTTTCAGTTACGATTAATCTATACTAATATTATAAAGCTGCAGTGTTTGTTTGTTTGTTTGTTTGTTTGAACGCGCTAATCTCTGGAACTACTGGTCCGATTTGAAAAATTCTTTCAGTGTTAGATAGATTAGTTATCGAGGAAGGCTATAGG
Organism: Hoplodrina blanda; assembly: GCA_949316365.1. Lineage (NCBI taxonomy): Eukaryota > Metazoa > Arthropoda > Insecta > Lepidoptera > Noctuidae > Hoplodrina > Hoplodrina blanda. The sequence continues at coordinate 798,295 of OX438581.1, read as the reverse complement.
CTATATACCATCACGCTACGACCTTCGGGAGCGGAGCAGTAACCAAATAGACGCGGGTGTAACCGCGGCGGACAGCTAGTTTCTATATACAATCAATTAAAGAAGATCCAGAGGAGAAAAATATGCTATAAGAACAAGTACACTGTTTTACTCATTACTTAAAACTTTGAATCTTATCGTAGTCCTTTACTGGACATACCTAGGACTCTCCCAACTTGCGACACAAGCAATATGTATCGTACAGCTAGAGCTGAACCACCAAAGCACTAAACTAGCGTCTAAAGTATCCGGGATCGATTAGACGGAGTCCGTGGTTTGTTTTCACTAAGAGAGCAGTTCCAAGGCAATACAGTTTAGTCAGTCCTAAGTAAGCACCGGCTTCAATGGCTACGAGACTTTGGTCCCTTGCCACAATTAACGACTAACTGCCGAATTGGCAATATTGTTGTGTTTGACTACTTCGATTAAAAGTTATCCCAGAGAGCCGAAATTGTGAGTTATAGCGAGAAAAGTTAGCAATTTGATGATGTAGACGTATCGATCTGATAAAGTTCGGTGTTAAAAGTTAAAGATAATTTCGAGTTATCTTTTTCGTGGAATATTGAAGTGGAAGTTAAAGTTTGGGGCTTAGGGAAAATGAAGGTATACCTACTTCTTAGATATTGGTAGCAATTTATATATATAGATGATCTTTTTATGAATATAGCTTTGGTTGTATTTAGTTGACTTCTTTCTCATGACAAATCTCAGATAATAAAGAGAAAATAGACTTGTGTTTTTGTTTGCTACTGGATTAAGATCGATTTCAAAAATTCTTTCACCTATGAAAAGCTACATTATCAGCAAGTATAGCCTAGCCTAAGTATATATACCCAAAAAAAATTGGGATTCGAAAAGAAAATTCAATTGGAACTTTGTGGCAAAAAGCTGTTATGGCGCATTTTCATTAGTCGATAGGGCCCGCATGCGGGGTGCGAGAGATTTCTGGAACGCATGCCACAGGGCCCGCATTCGGGGAACCGTGTTCATTATGGCGCATTTTCATTAGTCGATAGGGCCCGCATGTCGATATCACTGTCGGTATAAAGCATGCGGGGGATCCTCGCATGCGGTGTAATATTTGGCCTCTGCCAAATATTATAGAATAGAAAACGAAAAAAAGACAAGATCATGAAGTTTGAATGCAGCATAGATAGGGTAGGTAACAAAAACAATGAAAATTCTTATAAAAATGTTCGTGTTTTGTTAAGGTGTGATCTCGATGTAACGTGTCAAAGTCTACAAAAACGGCGACTAACTCAAGAGCGGCAATAAATCTTGGTATACTGTTTCGCTGAATTGTTTTTTGATCTGTTCAGCAAAAGTACTGAAGTTCAGGAGTCATACATATGTACCTACTTATTATGTTAATCGCCTGAATTTGTATGAATGGACGATTGTATTTGGAGTGGTGTACTTAAAATCTTACGTATTACTTAACTGTAATGATTGCACTTTTCGTACCAACATTTAACGACGACCCAAAATGTATTGACATTTATGGAAGTGGAACCACACCTTATGCGCAGTTAAGCTGGGATCAGATTGAGCGGTACACCGGTACGGAACTCATTGTCCTAAATAAGCAAGCTTTACTTTAAGACAACATGGTGTCACGCTCCGACTCAACTTCTATGGAAATTATACGAAAACAATCGCTGTGTTTGTTCTAAGAGATTTTTATGGAGCGTCAAAATTGGTGATGTAATTGTATTATACAGCCGAGCTCTAAGATCGCTTTCACACGCTCCGGCTGCTGATGTATAGCAAGCAATCCGGGTGAATAGTGTCGATACGTGTGCAAGTTTGAATACTTTTGTCCATACATTTAGACGCGGGTACCCGGCAGTCAGTGCGTGTGAAAACAGCCTAAGTATAGGGTGGGGGAGAAGTTATGAAGGTTTGTGAAAGTAGTATTTGATATAAAATAAACGGATTATGAAGTGAGTTTTTTAAAGGAAGTGGGAAACAGCAAATATTTGTGTGGGCAGTGTTGTTTAAATATTATACACAGTAAGTTTCCGAGTTACACAGGATAATAACATTAATCAATATGAAATCTTACATCGATTACATAATCAATTAATTTATGATGTTATTTCTTCATAGTTTTAAACCTTAATTATCACTTGATTATAAAATGAGAAAATACAACGTAAACCATTTCCAGTAGTCAGTGCGACGTAAACTTAACCAAGCAGTAACCGCATTGCCGTATCGGTAAAACGAAAACCTCAACAGGGACGACGCAAAGCGCAAAAAGAGCATTAGTGCTTCCGTGCGCGTAGTGACAAGCGCGCACAATAGATGGCGCTGCGCCGTCGTAACTCGCACTCGTCGACGCAAATCATCGTAAAAAGTCGCGGAGCCGAGCCGGGGATGCCAGTTAAAAGGGAATTTTGCTTTGTAGCCGGGATATGGATGTTGTTTTAAACTTAGGACTTTACGTCCTACGTGATTGTGTTGGGATTGAGTTGAAAGGATTGAGATGTGATCATTGTACATACCTACAGAGTCTACAGACGGACGTTAATGCACTGGCATCTTTCAGAGGCTGCAAGTACCTACTCATGAAAAAAGTATTTTTCTTTTAGAAAGCAAGTATATTTAATGCAAAAGATCACAGATACAAATACTTTTAAATTAGGTTTGTAAAACTTCAAAGTACCTACTTAATGAGTTAAGTCATGTCAACGTGGTCCTATATTAAAAATTGTTTGTTGAAACATAATGTTAAAAAATGCTGTTTTATGTATTTTGATCGTGTTGTAATGCATTTTTGTAAGGTATAGGTGTATATTTTTCATATTTCAAGTAGGTACGCAGTGCATTAAAAGACAGCCTGTATTATGTAAGTAAGCACCTATGGTCAAGTATGTACCTACTTCAATAAAATTAACGGCTAAGAACTGCTCACATTGGTCGGTAACACTTATGGTCAACGCATCACTTAATTGATTTGATTTATCTTATTTCAGAAAAGTTAGACTGGGATTAAGAGAGAGATTTCTTCAAGAAGGATTAAAAATACACTCCAATCCTTCTAGATTTGTCAAATAGCACTACCTAGCACAAGTCCATGTCAGGTAATTTCCAGCTGAAAGCTAAGTGAATTGAAAAACGCAATATTATTACACGTAGACCGCAAGTACCAGGCACTCAGAGTAAGTGAGGATATAAACAGATCAGGGTAATTTAAAACATAAAATAGCAACCCACGCCTGTCGTCAACGGTTTTATAGTGGTGTGAGCGATAAACGCGACCGCGCCGCTGTAGTCAAGTAAACTCCCGTAATCGAATACGTAGTGCACTAACATTTTTACGTCACACCGAATAGGATCAAATATACCGAATGTACTTCAACCTGTGAGCCACTGAACGGTCGATTTGCCGAATGAATATTTTTATGTTTTATTTTTTAATCAAATGTGGGCGCTGCGCTTTTTCAAAATTGGTATTGGGTGTATTATTGGGTTATGGTCCGCGTGTATTGGTCAGGGAGGACGCTCGGTTGCACTGTCGATATTAATGTCGTAGCTGTGTTTATGCGTGTTGGGTTCATTTAATATTGACTGGTCCTTATCGAGAAGCTGTGTGGACTTCAAAGACGAAAGCTTCGGGCAGCCATATTTGTTGCTGGTACTTATTTGGCTATGATAAACATCCAAATTGAGAGTTTGAGAGACCTATTACTAAGTGAAGATGAAGTATATTATATGTATAACATAACATATGAAAGACTTAGGTACACTTAAAAAAACAGACTAATAAGTAAATTAGATATACATTCTGTTTTCAGAATGAAAAAAGTGATGAAAACATGTATTACCTATATAAGATTTTTTATATAATAAAACTAAGGACTTCATTAAACATTTACTAACATAATCATTACATAATACAAGCACTAGGTTTTTAATCAGTGCGGAATAAAGCTTTTCAATATTCACTACCGCATAAAACAAATCTGAACGCAAATCAATCTGCACACGATTGAACTAAATTGAAAGTATCGGAGTGAGTTACAAAATGTAGGTTATGTTTGAATCAAATACTTTTAGTTTATTGAAAATACGATATCGAATATATAATATTAACATAAGGAATGTAAAAATATACATCTAAAGATTATTTGAATTGACAAGGAGTCGGTCAGTTAGTCACAAAGTTGAAGCTAATTGCTCGTTCCAAAACGTAGGTAGGTCTCTATGGAGAAGAACGAGCAAGAGACTCCTATCATTATGGCTTAGGGTCTATAATCGTGTTTAGTAAGATAGCTGTAAGTAACATAGGTCCGAAGGTAAGTAACATAACCCATGCAATAAACCCTCGTTTCGATTAGAACTACAATTACGTTATTTTATCTGTGAAAGCGCTCGTGACCTCCACTCATAAAAACTTGCAACAAAATTTTAGACTATCCATTTAGCTACCTAATTCTTATGTCCATAAAAAATATGTTTTATGCCTCAGTTATGGGTGGTCGTAATGACGTGATGGAGGAATGAACAGAAGGCGTGCTAGTATCCAGTGGGTGATAAAAACTTGGAATGAAAGAAGAAATTCTAGTAACTTTTAGGGAAGTCGCATTCTAAGTAACCTCAGTTTCAGTTATCAGAAACTACCTAGATTTTTGACAAGATTTTCGCTGGGATGAGATTGCGACTTGATTTTGAACGTTTTAAAATATGAGAATTGACCATCAAGTTCATCGAAATATTACATAGGTTCATCAGCGGGATGATCAGATCCTACTCTTAACTACTTAAAAGAGTAGGATCGTTTAAAATATTTGTAGGAATATACAGCTAGTTGTTCCTAGTCTGGTTGTTTGTGTATGTGAGTTTGATGTTTCACCCACGATACAGGAAAAAATATTCGTGTAGGGCAACGTTTTTTAACACGCTTATTTATATAAGCTTCACTTGTAAATATGTATGTAAGAAAATCTTGGAATCTTAATTTGACCGACTTCCCGGTCTTCAATTAGGATAAATAAATAAATAAATAAATAAATAAATAAATAAATAAATAAATAATAAAATTTTGCACACACTCTGAGTTCTGATGACAATACATGACTAGCTAAGAAACGTCATCACAAATCCAATATGGCGGCCTCCCCAAGATGGCGGACTAGCTGTTTGCTGTCAGGAATACGAAAAAAATAGTCACGTGACTTAAATCCAACATGGCGGACATCCAAAATGGCGGATTGGCTATTTGAAATGCACCCCCATGATATGGGTATTAAATGAAAGAGTTTGCTGAATGGGATACGAAAAACATTAGTGCGTGCTAAAAGAGTGTTTTTTAGTTTTTTAAACTGTTAAAAATTAAAAAAAAAGAACTGTCTTGAATCCTGTATCGAAATTAATCAGAAAAGAATAGCAGAGGAGTATGAAGAGAGATAATCGAGTCATAACAGATCTCTGAGCACCTTTTCAGGTATCGAGTAGAGTGGACATTCTACACTCAGCCATATGGTTATATTGCCAGGGTATCGGAACTCGGAAGCCGGTGACGCGGGCGAGTCGTAAAGTGCCAGTCCGATGCGATACGGCCGCGATAAAATAAACTATCACTCGCGCTATACGCCTGATCTGGTAACACCGTACGTTACGGATGGATGAAATTAATTTTATACAAAATATGGCCAAGAGTGAACACTCTTGGCCATATTTGATTTTCTTTTTTTACGTGTCACCCACTGCACCTCCTAAAAGCCAGAATTAACAGTGCCAGCCACCAGAAAACTGCCGAAGCACTGAAGCTATACGAGTCCTAGAGAAACGAATCAACTGTCTTGGATCTCGCAATGAAAATAATCAGAAAAGAACAGCTGAGGACTAAGAAAAAATATAACTTCTCCTTACCCAATAACATTTTTTGCCCGACTTGGAAATCGAATCCAGGACCTCACGCTCAACAGGCGCGCTTGCGACCACAAAACTAAGGGGGAAGTCGGGCGACAGAAATATTGGGTGGTTTTCAACAAGAAATCTCTGTCTGAACATGTCTGTTGGTTTATTTTTTCCACACCCACGTGTTATTAGAATTTCTTAGGTAATTTAATGGTTTCCTCATATGGACGTATTGTTTACCTGTTACTATGTTTTATTGTGTTAGTTCTAAAAATAGTTGCTTCTATATAGGTACCTACCCAATGTACGTTCAAACACGTGTCAATCTTGATAGGAAAAGCACTGGATATGACTGTGTGCGGTTCGCTTTTGATATATTGTCGCTCGGTTTTACCAATACCAATGGCAATTTGTGTGGAGCTCGTGGCTAAGTAATAACAGTAGCGTGGGTCAATCCATCAGGTTAAGCTACGCTTGCCGAGGTTGGTCCGTGGATGGGTGACCTTCTCACACACCGAGACGTTGGTCCCGGCTGTCATACGTGGATCTTTGACAGTCGTTACAGGTGGTCAGAAGCCCGAAAGTCTGACAACCAGTCTTACCAAGGGGTATCGTATTACCAGGTAACCTCGAAAAAATTAGTACTGGAATAACTTTACTCTGCATTTATTAATAAGGTTGATATTTGAACACCCGTGTTAACGATTCAGTAATAGGTGCCTTCCGCTTCGTAATGTAATAAATAAACTTTAAATTGACTCAACAAAAAAATCCCCGCATTTCTATTACAATTTTCGACATCATAAAAAAATACACTCCAGTTTCGACCCGTATTATAATATTTTTACTCCGAGTTTGATACTTTGCGTCTTTTCTAATTTCCGCAAAAAGTTCTTAGTACAATGGCATAAGGTTTATTTTGGTTAGGTGTGGGTGTAGAGTAATGTTTGTCTTCGTGTATAAATAATTCATTGGCGGTAGACCGCGCAGGATTAACTCCACCGCGCAAAACTGTTCATCTTTCAGTTAGTTTTTAGCGGGAGAACTATTAACATAAATGGTTTTGTTTCAAACGTTTGTCGACCGTATGTTTCATTAGGTAATTAATCTATTCCGGCGTAATTTTAAATTAATTGTTTGGTTTTGAGCTGGTACCTTTTTGAATAATGATGTTGATTGAATAGAAAACTATTAGTATTTACCTTGTTTAAGAATAGTTTAATTATTTTCTAAAAGTTAGTGTAGTTGTCTTTCAGGAGGTTGTCATAAAAAATGTAAATAATCATTACATCACACCTGGTCATTAATTAATAAATACTTGTTTTTTTGACAGTACCTATTTCAGAATATACCTCTTACTTTCAAAGAACGGAATAATTATGATACGGAATATTATATTGATTCGTGTTGAGAATTAGTAGCATATTTACCTCCATGTAGTAGCATATTTGTCGAAAATGTAAAACTGCAGCTTGTATAACTGGAATAAAAAAAAATATTTACAAAAAAACCTCGTCAAAGTGAATATTCAAACGAACACTAAATGTCATGTTCCCGTTGAAAGTTAAAACATAACTTGTAACTAGCTAAACCTTGGGTTAGCAGCGAATATTGAAATTAAATATTCATACAACATTTGCCTTCATATTGGAGTGTAAACAATTTGTTTAAAATATTAGTCAAACAGAAAGTTGTAGCCGCAAACCCGCGCTGAATTTATTAGCTCTATAAAGTAATTCGAGTTCATTATCGCTAAAGTTACCAACTATAAATACAGTGAACAAACGTAAATCGTGCTCATCATTTAATTTACTGCTTTGTGTACCTGTGAAATGTCGTAATTTGTGAATTTGTTGATGAAATATGCATGCGAAGGCTTTGTTAACTTACCAACTTGGACAATATAGAGGTGGTTTGATTTAGAATTCAGTTTACTGTATGCGTTTTCATAGTGTCCCACTGCGGGACAAAGACCTATTGATCACCACGCTTGCTTATGGCGGATTGGCGATTTCAAAATTATATCAATTACTTGCGACCCACCTAGGCTTCGCAGCGCTGCAATGTAGATTTTAACTAAACGTATAAACTTTCCTTTTTGAATCAGTCTATCTATTGATGAAAATCCGTTGCTTGGCTCAAAAGATAAGCGTACAGACGACGGGAAGTAACTGTGTTTTTATAGTATGTAGAGATAATAAGTCCAGGTTTCGTCACAATGTAAAATGTCAATGTGTTATCGAAATCAGTGATGTCCAAGATAAACTTAAAAAGTAGCAATAGAAAAAGTCACATTGGTCACAAGTCACAAAGAGTACACCTCTGCCTAACCCTTCTGAAATTACAAGCGTGATGTTATGTTACATTGTTACTTGCTCGTGCCCGGTTGCGAACTCACAGCCGCTTGCATGAGAGGCAGGCGCCTTAGCAACTGGGCCATCTTCTATGTAGGTATTTGATGTTTTTAGTAAGTATACCTGCTTAGTTAATTCTCACTAAGTTTGTTTGTCTAAGTTTCTTGGGTACCTGCACTAGGCAGACTAACTTTCTTACATTATAGTGTTTGGCGGGGCGTCTAATACGCAAGTTCAAGTCAAATTACTCCCTCCTTTATTTACGTGATTGTGTAGGGGGTGCACTTGCAGATCTGCTGTGTTGGGTATCATTATAGTAAGTCGTCATCATACTTTATAGTCAAAATCAAACAAAACATTAATTATTTCAAATAAACCTTTTATTTATTTATTTTATTTTATTTTATTAATTTTAGTAAAACTTACAGCTGATCTTATACAATAGTTTGGTTGTGGATAACATTAAAAAGGCCAATTATAAGTTTTCACAGGTAAAAAAGTATGACATAGGAAGAATTACATAGGTAGTGAACACAATAAACTGGATTGTATAATACCTACAAGGAGAAATAAAAATAAAAACAAAGTAAAGACTATTTTAAGTTATGAAAGAAGTGAGTGCAGAGAGTCTTTTTTAACTTATTCACACTAGTGTAAAAAAGATCGATATCAACGTCACGGCAAGTCGAATCGTATACACGACTCGCCCTAATCATGTACGAGTTTTTACAGCTGCTTCCAACCGGTCCTATTGGAAATCTGTTGAAGAGGCCTATTGTTCAGCAGTGGACGATTATCATTCTTATTACATGGGTCTTAAAACATAACTGGCGAAATGTAGGTGTACAAATAGGTACACCTCTGCCTCACCCTTCGGGGATTACAGGCGTGAGGTAATGTATTTATGTACTAGCTTTTGCCCGCGACTTCGTCCGCTTATATGTCGGTTATCGCGAACGCAGACGAAGTCGAAGTCGAATAAAAAGTAGCCTATGTCCTTTGTTGGGGTTCACACTTACCCTGTACCAAATTTCACACAAATCGGTTCAGTAGTTTAGGCGTGAAGAAAAGACAGACAGACAGACAGACAGACAGAAAGACAGACAGACAGACAGAAAGACAGACAGACAGACAGAGTTACTTTCGCATTTATAATATTAGTTAGGTTGTAGTAGGATGTAAGCTATATAAATATTTATTTAAGAAAACAATTGATTACATTATCATCGTGTATTCAATCACATCGTATTATTTATCTTCATCATATTCCGAACTTTATAAACATTTGTGGAAGTTGTAGTGATTGTACAAACATCGTATTATTGTCACTAGAGGGCGCCTCGGGCCAAGTTTGGGGAACTTTTTATTTGAACCAGTGTTTGGCAAACTTTTATTTGTGCCAGTGTGTGGCGGGAATACAGTTTATGATGATTGTGTGAGACTCAATTGTGATATATTTGATGGATTATTGTGAGCTGTAGTATTCAAATATTATGAAATAACTACTTTGTTATTCCAAAAGTTTCTGTATGATTCTTTATTTTCATTGCATTTACGTGAATGTATTATTATTGTAAAACATTGATTTTGAAAGAGTATGTATTTATTTATTTATTTATTTATTTATTAAGTACACCAACAGCGTATACATTATGCATTGAAGAAGAAGTACAATGTACTTGTTACAAAATTATTATATCTAATGTACACACCAATTATAAGTATACATAACTTACATAGAAAATGTAGAGGACAAGACAGAAAAGTTAAAAACAAAGAATTAAAAAACACAAATTATAACAAAGTAAAATACTTTTAAAATTACAAATCAAATACTGTAAAGAGCAACATGAACAGGTCGAGAACCAAAGTAACGAAGAAAACACTTATAACTTACTATTATTATAAATTAAAACTGAAATTAGGTAACAGAAACAAAGCTGTCTAGTATTTTTTTCCGAATACCCCCTAAGGTGTCATGAAATATGTCCAGGTTAGAATTTAATTTTTTGTTGAGCATATTATAATGTTTAAGTGTTGTAATGAGCGGACCATGGGCACCGATGTTAGTACGACAGAATGGAGGACAGAATGTGTTAGATAGAACAGTGCGGGGTCTGATCCGAGGAACTGTAACGGGAACCAAGGCTAGGAGGTGACTGCAATCAATCTTGCCATTAAGAAGTTTGTGCAAAAATGAAATACTGAGCATTATTCGTCGGTCACGGAGTGACGTCATTTTGAAAAAAGAGAGTCTCTGATCATATGGGCATCTATGAGAGATACCACTAGTGCTAAAAGCCAAGGAGCGTGTGAATGTACGTTGTATGCGCTCGACACGTTGAGAGTGAACCGTATAGGACGGATTCCAGGCAGTACATGCATATTCTAAGTTGCTTCTAACCAGTGATTTATAAAGAAGCAATTTAGTTTGGGGTTGCTTGAAACACTTAGAATTAGGGCATGTAATATCGGAAGGTTTTCAATTCCGATACTGATTTCCGATATTAGATCTCAATATCGGAATTCCGATATTAATATCGGAATTTCGTAATTTAATTAGAAATTGCATATTTTAATTGCAAACTCCGGATAAGTTTGGATGGAGTACAATAAAAAAACATTTTTTTTAATCATATTCTTTGATTTGGTGTATCTATGTGTTTTTGTACTGTATTTATAAATAACATATTTCTTAGTCTTTTCCTATACGTACTAGGTATATCAATCCAAAAGAACAAAAATGAAATAATTGTATTTTGCTTGATAGGAACAATACTAATTATGAGATAAACTTAAAATAATATGAATAAGCACTAAACTACCACATGACGTGCGCCCCTACAACATGATTCGTACTGCCACAACCGCCAGCGCATCCTCCCCTCGCGCCCCGCTAAAATCATCGTAAGTTCAACATTGATCATTGTTAACGAACAGTCGTGCCATATACGACTTTGTTAACGTGGCTAGGATCAAAAACTATGTGAAAAAAAATAACAAACCTATTGTTAAAGATACTGAAAGATAATGCTTTTTTTAGGTTAATATTGCAATAAAACCAAAATCAATAAAATTGCATATCCGACATTGTTAATAGGGACAGGCAAATAGGTACAGTCGGTTATAGCTGTTGCTTGACCCAACTAACTGGCTAGTAGCCAGTTAGGTGCTTTGGAATTGGAAAACAACAATTACTTAGGAAGATAATAATTTGTACAGTTTACATCTTTTAAAGCGACGTTGCATCTAGCCACATAAAACACAAACGCGTCTTAACTTACACGGTTCACAAGCGCAAAGTGATTGACAGGTTATTCTGTTTGTTTGTGCGAATAAGCAAGAAGTACACGGGCAAGCTAAGAGTGAGCGAGACAAACAATACTATTATAGCTCTTGTATCGCATGCTTAGCAAGCAACAAGAATATGGTTAAGATAAGAGTGCTATCGCGCTCGGCGCTACACAAGGAGCTAAAATATAGGTTTAGTTTAAAACTCAAATAGAAAAGTTTGTCTGATTTGAACGCAAGTTCCGATATTACAAATTCCGATATTGAATGCTCCAATATCGGAATTGTAATATCGGAACTTGCGTTCCGAGATTCCGATATTGCGATATTCCGAGATTCCGAGATTCATGCCCTACTTAGAATTACGTTTAATGAATCCAAGCATTCGAGCAGATTTTTTAACTACATTATCGAAGTGAGATTTGAATTGAAGTTTGCTGTCTATTGTTACTCCAAGATCTTTGATTTCGCTGACTGATTGTAGCATGGTGTCATTTAGCTTGTATTCAAATGTCAACGGATTTTTCTTTCTAGTGAAGGTGATGTGATGGCATTTAGTGGCGTTTAGAAACATTACATTATTAGCACACCAGCGGTTAATATTTTCAAGATCTTTTTGAATTAGAATTGCATCTTCAAGGGATTTTACAGTTTTATATATCTTAAGATCATCTGCATACATAGAGTAATTACAAAATTGAATTTTAGAAGTAAGATCATTAATAAATATTAAAAAAAGAACTGGACCTAAGTGGGATCCTTGCGGAACTCCTGATTCGGCATAGTAGGACTTCGATTCAAATCCACCTACTGCAACTAATTGAGATCTTTTAGACAGATATGATGCAAGCCAGCGCAACAGAGGACCACCGACACCAAAAAGTTGAAGTTTTATTAATAACAGTTGATGATTTACTTTATCAAAAGCGCTAGTAAAATCAGTGTAAATGGCATCTACTTGAAGGCCATTATCTAAATCACGAGACAGATCATTTAAGTATGTTACAAGATTTGTTTCAGTAGACCGACCACACATGAATCCATGTTGATGAGGAGAGATGTAAGGTTTTGCATGGAGTGTAATAACGGAACAGACCAGAGATTCAAATAATTTTGAGAAACAGGAAAGAATAGATATTGGACGGTAATTTTTGACATCAGCATTGTCACCTTTTTTAAAAACAGGAATTATCCTTGCTTGTTTCCATGCTACGGGAAAATCCCCTGATTTGAGAGAAAAGTTAAATAAAATACATAAAGGTAAAGCTAGTACAAATGCACAACGCTTTATGAAAATTGGAGGAATATTGTCAGGACCAGCACTTTTAAATATGTCAAGTTTTTTGATATTATTTAAAATATCTTTTTCATTGAACTTAAGGGAAGCAATGTACGATTTAGGGTTAATGATTGATGCGGCTTCATGAGTAACAGGACTATTGGTAGAGAAAACTGACGAAAAATGTGTGGCAAAAGCATCTGCAATTTGAGCTCCAGAAGACACTACAGAATTGTTGATATGGACAGAGGAAGGAATAGACGTGTGACCTTTCCGTTTATCTTTGATAAATCGCCAGAACTGTTTAGGGTTTTTGTTTATATTTGATTCCATCCTTGTTTTATAATCGCTAAGATTTCTTTGAAGTAATAGGTGACAATGATCACGCATGACTTCAAATTCATATTTATCTCGTGGGTTTTTATACTTTTTATATCTAATTCTGCATTTATTTTTTTCCGATAAAAGTCTAATAAGATTGAAACTAAACCAAGGGGGGTATTTAGATTTTTTAGGTACATGTTTAGGAACAAACTTGACAATAGCATTGTTAAGAGTCTCATAAAATTTTGATACCATTACATTTATGTTTTCCATGCCATTAAATACCTGAAGCCAATTGATGTTTTTTAACTCTGTAATAATCTTATTATAGTCAGCCTTGAAAAAATTAAAATCAGATCTGTGCCGTGAGCGTAAGTAACTGGCATTTAAAAAAGGTACATTTAATATTAAAGGAGGATGATTCAAGTCAAGTTTACTCAACACTTGAGGAGCGTATTCCACATTACATTCTGACATGTTACATAAGATTAAATCAAGCGTTTTACCATTTTCATTGAGGACATTATTTAACTGTACAAGGTTATTCAATGACATAAAATCAACCAGGGAGAATCCTAAATCAGTTTGATAATTAGTAGGGAGGGTGATAGAATTATCAATTTGTTTTTTCCAACTTATAAAACTTAAGTTAAAATCCCCTAATAAAATAACATCATTGGTTACATTCATAATATTGTTAACGTTGTTTAAGAAACTATTTAAGGTCTGCAATTTGACTGGTGGTGGTAAATAAACAACACATAGAGCTATTGTCTTAATAACATTGTTACTAGAACAAATTTCGATCTTAATCCATAGATCCTCTACGTCACTTTCCCAGCTTGTGACTCTGACTGAAGGTAACTTAGATGATACCGCAATCAAAACACCACCACCATCCGATTTAGAGCCCTTAGAACATAAACGGTCTCTTCTATAAATGTATAAAGTTTCTTGCCCATTCTTCACCATACTACCTTTTGGAAAGGGAAAATAGATTCAATTTCTTTTTTTTCTTGTATATGACATTCAAAAGAGTGCCTTTATTGGCCTAATTGAAATAAATGATTTGACTTTGGCTTTCTAGTCACAAAAAAAAACATATTAAGCTTTACTAACATAGTCATAAGATTTTTGAACCCACTATGGATGTTACTTATCCGAAATAAACGTTATTATTATTATTTTTTTATTGAATTTGGCTTCTTGCCATTTTTTAATTGCACGTGTGTTTCCGAACGCATTGGAACTTAACGTCAACTCGACCGGTCACTTCAGCTTTAAGAGCTTAGTCTCTCAAAATTAGAGCGAACAGGCTTTTTCTTGGTAGGGCTTACTCCATTGTAGACATTATCTCTGTCCTCTGACCTAGACTACAGCCAACCCATCGTGTCTTATAAGTGAACGTGATACCAACAAGATTAAGACATTCTGCATACTTAAAGTTTTCTTGCATCATCTCGCTGCCCTTAGCCCGTAGCATCTTGCATCCCGTAGCTCGTAGCCGCGTAGCTCCGTAGCTCCGTAGCCCGTAGATCCCGTATATAGTACGGCATGTTCATGAATTATTCAGAGTCCACGAGTTGTGCCAATTCTGTTGCAGTTAGTACAACTTGTTGCAGAAATAACTACCGACAGTTGTGTATAGTGTAGTGTTACTTTATGCCTTTTAAAATAGTTCTCTGTTGACTTTTATAAGACCTTGTTACAAGAAGTTTATGTAGGATATATAAAACCGGGGTTTGTTTTTAGCTGAGTCGCTGCAGTATCATTGTTTTAAGACTAAATATTGTGCTGATTAAATTCAATATTATTTTAATTTATTTTATTTTGGGATAAAAACAGTAGTACAATTTATTAACCGTTCGCGACTTCGTCTTCGTAAATTTCAGACACCCGTTTCATCCCCTTAGGGGGTGAATTTTGGAAAATACTTTCTTAGCTGACGTCTATTAACTATAAACTACCTCCCTGCCAAATTTTATCTTTATTCGTCAAGCCGCCTTATTCATATGTATTTCGTGATGAGTCAGTGACTCACTGACCTTTCGCTTTAATATATTTAGATAAAATAAAGAGAAAAGCGTATCATACTTCTGACATCATTATCCACTTAGCACGATTTAATGTGACATGCTACTCGCAAAGAAAAACAAAAATAAGAAAGAAGAATTGTTGACAATCAAGTTAAAGAGAAAAAGTTAATTTCCTGAATTGACTTGCTGAAAGGTTAAAAATATCAACCATTTCAAAGCTACCTCGTACCTTCTTCCTCGTTCGTACATATATTAGGAATATTATTAAAAAAGAAAGATTCCGTACCATTTTTTTTTTAATAGGGGCATTAGAATTACACATTCTGTCTTAACCCTCTAGCTATTACGGTTCATGAGATACAGACCGCTGACAGACGGATGGACGGACAGTTGAGGCTAGTAATAGGATCCTGTTAGCACTCTTTACTCTAAAAACTATCAGATTTTCATATAAATTCGTAGTTTGATATAAATTATCTCCTTTTCTTTTTACTTTTCGCAGATACCGAAAACCGTTATAAAGTCAAAGCCACTTTCACTATTCAGAAATGAATACAAACGACTAAGTCGTCCGTAAGCTATGGACTACAACTTGTTTCTATTTATGTGACTTTAAATCAGTTTCAGGATTTAACTTGCACACTTACAACTGCCATTAACTTTAATGAAACAACAAATACTCGAACTACTGCTAGGGGTTAATAAAACGCGACTTAGGGCTCCGAGGCTGAGAGTGGACCACCCTTCCTATCCGCTTGTCTTTCTGTCTAAGTAAATTAAAATTTACGTAAATTTTGGTTATTAAGAGTTTTGTTTTTGCGCGGAACCCTAATTATTTTTTTAAAGTAAAAGTAACCTTAGTTACTCCTTATACCATCACCTATTTGCTAGTGAAAGTCCCGTTAAATCGGTGCAGCCGTTTCGGAGATTAGCTAATAAACAGAAATATAGACAAATATTTTATGTATTTTTGTGCAATTATTGTTTAGACATTCATATTCATTTTGTAAAAAGCTGTTATTTTAAATATGATTATACAGAGACTTTAATTATAATGATGATTTTGTTTGAAACTCAATATCTGGGTATCACTAATTTTCATAGTTCTGATTCAATTTTCTGACTTATAATTACCTACACAGTATGACAATCACCAGTCTATGGAATGCGTTGAAGCGCGGAGGAATCTCAATATAAGAACAATGTTTACCTATTGACCTTAAAAAAATCCTTGCAGAAATACCTTTATTTACAGCTGTTTATTTCAGCCCCAAGCCGCCTCACATACAACTAATAAAACATCATCCAAATCGAGCTCGTATCTGATCTTCATAACTCCTCAAATAAACATGTTTCCTATCTCACAACACCACTTTTCTCAATAACACATCGTCGGTCAGCTGCACAGAGCACAGAGCGCGCAGCACCGGGCGCGGGGCACAGATGCACATGTTTACGGCTCTCGGAGCCCACTTATTGACTCTGCACGAGATATGTTTCTTGTCTTGTGCCGGCACCGACGTGCTTCTGCTCAAATTATTGCTCTTTGTAACCGGTGTTTGGAGTTACGCGGCCGGAATTGAGATGTATTGCTGGTAGGTTTTGTTTTAATATCATATTTTCTTATTGTGTTAGTACAAAAAAGTTTAACTAAAGTTTTTAATCAAAGTGTATTTAAAGTAGTTTTTGGATTTATAAGCTCGTAAAGCATTGTGCTTACGGGTGCATGCAACAGTTCAGGGGTCGTAAAAATACCCTCGTATTTAACTCTCTAGAACATTGTAACCGTAAAAAAAAGTTTGGAAATCTGGGGGCCTACCCCCATCTCTTAAAACAGTATCATTCTGATATTATTTTACCTTGCACTCTGTTTGATTTTCAACGCTCAGCTCAGCGCCGAGAGTTGGTAATCCAACAACAGGAATTGCAAAGTAATATTAAAATGGTTCTGTTATAAGAGACGGTAGTAGGCCCCCAGACCTTCAATATCCCCGTAACTACAAGGTTCCCAGGTATGGTCCTAAATAAAAAAATGATCGCAACGATAGGAAGAATATGAACCTTCCGGTTTTTTGTTTTATTTTTATACATGCTATACAGAAAAATATGTTCAAAAAAACAAGACAGAGGCTATCAACCGTCGTGCAATTACTTACGTTAAGAAATGATCACAAAGAAAACCCTTTACATCTTAGATCACGACGATTGATTTCATCTTTTAATTATTCTAATAATCATTGAAAAGACTCAAGATTGCGCTTTGAAAGATGATACTTCATTTAATCCATTAATTAACGAATACCTTTTGGCAATAAACGATTAATTAAGCCGCCCTTATAGGGTTCAGACAAACCTATTTGTAACCAGTTAGCGCAAAGTTTTAAAGTACGGGACCCTCTTCAATCTCAATTAGCAAACAGCACAGAAAAATGCCAAGGAGTAAGTAACACTAACAGTGACATAATTTGCTGTAAGCAGTGCACAGTGGCGCCGCCATTACGGCCGCTCAGAGGCAACTATTCAATGTCGATTCGATTTATTTTAATTCACCTCGTACTTGTAACTGGCTATAGTTCAGGGTTGTCACGCGTATGTTACTTTAACTACGATAGTTAGGAAACTTGTTCTGCAGTTAGTTGTCGACCGTGCTGTACTGTCATGTGGTTACCACCCCCGTGAGTATCGTTTAAAAGGGTTGTCCTTATTTAGATATAGTGTTTCCCGTTTGACTTCTACACCTTGGAAGTCTAGAGGACTAAAACTATTTTTTAAAACATCACACAGTGATCTTGATTTGGTTTGGCTCAGGGCTCTATTATAAGACTACAAAAAGAAAAGCGTGACTGCTGAGCATGAGCTCTTGAGTTCGATTCCCAGGTCGGGAAAAGTGTTATTGGGTTTTTCCATCAGGAATTTCTCCGTAACAGCCTCGAAGTCTGGATTTGTGCCCGGTTGATGGCAATAGGCTCGCCCCCTATTACATGAGACTTAAACCTAACTAGCGAAATGTGGGTGTAGGTACTAATAGGTACACCTCTGCCTAACCCTTCGGACATTATGTTAAAATGCAAAAAGAATGATGATTTTTACTCCAATTTCATCAAGGTTACAAAATCCGAAACACAGTAGCACCCCAGCCCTACTGGCACATTTTTCTCCACACCATTTGGCTCATTGTGTCGGTCGTCTCAGTGCGACAGGCCGGCTTCCATCTGCGTCTAGATGGAAGTCGGCAGTCGGCAGACTGGAAGCCGCGGCACTCGTCGAGGAAATGCACTTACTTAGGCTGCTTCCTTCGCTTGATTTTAATGTAATATTCTTAGTCGCGCTTCTGAAATAATGTTTTCGAACATTCCCAGTGGCGCCGACTTTAATTATGCCTTGAAGCCGGCGCGTTTAATGTGTTCTCCGCTTAACGTCCTCTGCATAATCTTTGTGGAGAAAAGTTTTGTTACTCTGATGTCTTTCTAGTTTATTGGGGCTTTTATAGTTTTTATTACTTAATTAGGTAATAAGTTATAAAACTGATTTATTGGTTATTTTTAATTACTTTTTGGACGATTAATTTTCTTCAATATAAAAAGAAATAGATTATATTAGTTCGCTTTGTTCTATAACGTATTAATGCAACTCAAAAGAAATTATTTCATGCATAATATCACGCCTGTAATTTTCGATGCGTTAGGCAGAGATGTACCCATTAGTATACCCACATTTCGCCAGTTATGTTTAAGTCCCATGTTATAGGGGGCGAGCCTATTGCCATCAACCGGGCACAAATTCAGACTGCTACTGAGAAATTCCTGATGGCAAAACCCAATGATCTATTGCCCGACCTGGGAATCGAACCCAAGACCTCATGCTCAGCAGTTGCGCTTTGCAACCACTAGACCAACGAGGCAGTCAAGTCAAATAATTTTAGACGTCGCAAAACTAATTATCACTAAAAAACAAAATGATTCAATTTCAAATTCAAGTTCCATCACCATCTGACAACCGAAAACCGATAAAAAAATAAACATTAATAAATTCAGTAACGTAGTACGTCATTATTCGGGGGCGGCCGCGCCACCAAATGTCCCGGAAAGATAAAAAAAGTAAAAAGAAAGAAAGTCTCCACCTAAATCATTCTGTATCAAGCGGCTCCCGCGCCTTTGTTCAACGCTCACTATGGGTTATAGTGGCAAGAACATTCGTATGGAAAACATTCAGATAACTTCTGGCCATAAAGGAAGGATTTTTTGTGTTACATCATACTCGATTATGTTGTAACTTTCACAGGTGTCTATCCATCTAAGGTGAGGAAACGTTTTTTTTGGACCGGCACTGTGCATTTAAACACAGAGTTATAAGATGATCATTATGAAAAAATAATTAGTCAATGAAATTCTTTTATAATAATACTAGCATTTGCCTTCCCTCATTCTCATAAAATTTTCTTACGCATCCCTAATTTTTTTGATAATATAATGTAGCCGGAGACTTCTAATCTTGTTATGAGGAATGAAATGTTGGGACAATTCATTAGAGATATGTATTTTTTCAGATTCCTTGAGAATTTTCGTTTCGACAATGTATTTAAATAATACACATACTTTTTTATGTATTATCTTATTACTAAACATGCTGGTTAGCCTGTTACTAGCGACTGTATAAGACCGTGATTGATAATTTGTTTTAACTTAAGATCCAATGTACATAAAAGCAATAAAGGAAACCCTTAAAAAATAAATAAAATTAAATACACTACACCTTTCCAAAAACAGCCAGAGCGTGAATATGACCACATCGCTACATACATTGTATCTCACCCGTATTTTGAACCCTCCGTCGTTACTTTTTACTAACACAAGCACGAGCCAGCATATGAACACAATAAATACTCAAGCACAAAGGTCTAGCAAAAAGCACGCCATTTCGGCGAAACGTATTATTTTCGAGAAGGCAAAAAACGGCAATTAGCAACGAAACGCCGCTTTAGAACCACCATGTTTTATTTTGAAAAGTTTTTTTCCCGAATCTTCTAATGGCGGCGGTGGATATAAAACTCGTGAGTTTATCGCTTCAAGTGCAATATGAGTGGGGTTTAGTTTATTAGCATATAAATAGAAGTGCGTTGTTGTGGTTTTTGTTGGCGGTAGATCTTCGGAGCGTCGCTGAAAGAATACTAATCCCGGTGCATCGGGGAAGAGATTAGAACGAACCCAGTTTCACATAAAGTGCGGTAATAAAAGCCGGTGATAGTGAACTGAGCTTGATATTTAACTTTGAGTGCAGTTTATTTACGGGAATACAGTTAAAATTGGATTTCTGTGCTGAATGTTGAGTTGGAGTCGGGCTACAAACGAGTTCGCACTAAGACAAGTGATGGAACATAAAAACTTTCGTGTCTGAGTTATGGAGGATTGTTTTCTATTTTCCACGATTTGGATGCGAACATTTCGAACAAAATTTGTGCTTCTTAAGCTGAAGAGTTTGTTTAAACGCGTTTATCTTCAGAACCAATGGTCGTACCATTATGAAAATTCTGTCAGTTATAGTAGGTAAGCTAGGTTATCCCTGAGTGCTATAGGCTATCTATGAATGTGAAAGTTTGTAAATATGTTTAGATGTTTGTTTCTCAATCAAATTGGCACATAGATAGACCATTAGTCTTATGTTATTGTTCCAAATAAACTTTTATTTTTTTGATTATTATTATTTTTTCCTGAATTAATACGTAGGATACTTATTATCCCGGTAATGTGTTTCCTTGGAATAATAGTTCGACTTATTTTACTAAAACTTACTTTTTCCGCGGGCAGAAGCTAGTTTTTACTAAAAAAAGGGATCTGTAAGAAAATTTAAGCGGAAGAAGTCGCGGGTAAAATCTTACCCCTTAATTAAACTGAGCTGTCTGTTGCCATATAATTGTACTTCATTAAAATCAAGTATAAGTCTTCGCCAAATTCCAAAAACAATTCGACGACAATTTCTAATCTCAGAAACTCAATAAAGCCGCGAATTCGGATCATAAAGCGTAGTCGTCAAATAATATCATAATCAAATCTACAATGCTCATTGATATCGCGATGTGAAGATACGCGCGCATTATCCGAAAGAGGGAGATGGCCCAATAAAATTTATCAAGCAGTTTTATTAGAGCATCGCCGGTTTAACGGGGATGCTGTATCGCTAATGAGAGATAGGAGCTCGACGAGATAAGACTTACTGCGTAACGACGAGCGCTGTGATGTGAAGGTGTATATTATTTTGAAGATATGCTGCTTATACTGGTGTGTTATCATATTTTGAGATGATGATATAAAAGTTGTTCTAAGTATCTAAAACTTTGTTGGGGTATCTTCTGTACGTGCGTATGTCACTGAACTTCCCTAGACTAGAAATTGTAATAGTGGGAATCTTGATGACCAAAGGGTTACCTGCACAGTTTAGTTTCCTAATTGGACCTGGTAAGTTGCTCTGCAAACCAACACTAGATTTTAAAAACTCATTCTTCAGCTAATTCAGTTTTATCTTTCGTTCTTTTTGTAATCAATATCACAGTTGGACTTCTGAGGAACCCTCCACTCTTTAGTACTTTAAAGGAGGATACGCAAATTAAGTTCCATACGTAGTGCTTCCCTCAGTACAGGATGCATAAGTCGTGAAGGCTGCGTCGTAACATACCCGGGCTACATCAGCGGCACAGTAATCCTTCTGCTAAACCCCCGCACACACGGGGAGACGGCAACGCCAAGCCAGCCAGTTATTATCCGCGCACTAAATTGGTTGATGCCTTTATAAACCGCAAGCAATAATATGAGGACTTATAAGATCTAGGAGAAATGGGGCTTATTTGTTGAATATATTTTTCTTTTTATATGTCGTGATTGCCGATGGTTACGGCGCTTGCCTTTTATGTAAGAGTTTGTAGGCTCGATATTAAGTAAGTACCAATGTGAATTTTTATTTATACGTATTTTCTACGTTTATCTTGAACACAATTCTGACTAACTGACCGATTTTCTGACTAACTAACAGACTATCTGTCTAACTGACCGACTCCTTGACAGTTCAAAAGTGCCTAAATCGGAGTATTAATATAAGGCTGAAATCGTCAATGCTCCTTGAGCAAGCGTGGTGATCAATGCTCTCCCTCCTCTGTATGAGAAGTGTAGTGGTGTAAGTAGTGGGATTGGCTGGGATTATTAAATTGTTTACTAGCGACCCACCTCAGCTTCGCGTGGGAGCAATGTAGATACTAACTGTTAGTATAAAACTTCCTTTTGAATCACTTTATATATTGATTAAAACCGCTTTAAAATCAGTTGCTAAGTTTAAGAAATATAAGCGTAAACACGGCGGGAAGCGACTTTGTTTTATACTTTGTAGATTTTTTAAAAATTGTACATACGTTAATATTTTCCTGCGTTAAATAGAGATTCAATTTCGGTTTAGTTTCTCCCAGAACTTTTAATTAAGATAACATTGACTTGCTTTTTTAGCTATTCTTTGTTGTTAGGTACTTGGGCCATGAATCTTATTACATTACCGTCAAGTCATTTTTTATGAAGCAAAGAAAGTAAATTTTTATTAAGAAGATAAAACCGGCATAATTACAACTCTATCTGGGGGCAGTGAATCAAACATTTTACGTGTTATATTTTATGTTTTATCAAAATTTTACGCGAACGAGTGGCAATAAAAGTTCTTTTTATGTAAAACGAATTTACGAGTTCACTGGCAGACCTTTTAAACGTATCTACAAGTGAAGAGGCTATCGTGGAGCGGATTCTGAGATAACGTGTATATTAGTGACTAGTTGCTCCCTCCGACTTTGTACGCGCTGATTTTTCACTCGTGTGTGTGAAAAAGCTAGATATAAAGTTACGTGTCTGGTTACTGCCCCGCTATCGTAGGTCGTAGCGTATACTATTATTCCAATCGGACAGTTCAGTTTCAGTTCGGTCAGTGTATTTGGTGTGTTTAAAAACAAACACACCAACCACACTAAAAATAAAATCTTCAGCTTTATTTTTATATTTTTGAAGTGAAAACTTCTTTAGCGGCGTTGAGCACTTTTTCTGTAATGGGTATAAAATCTTAAACTCGCGTCAGGACACGTGCGCGTCAGGACACGTGACCTGATCGAAAAAGCGTAAGACGGATGGAGAGTAGACAGCTATCCCCTCTCTACGGCGCGGCGAAAATGTATGCCTGGGCCTACTGTTTCGTTTAGACAGCGCAGGGCGCTTGCGCGAATGTTCGTGTATGTTAAACGTAAACGTAAACGTTAATAATCAAGTTTTCACTTCTGCCGGCACTCCCGGAGTGCAATTTTTTTTAAATTAAAATGTTACCTAGACTAGGAATTTCTTCTGTATCGTTTGGTACGTATACAAATACCCGACACAGCTTTCTGTAGGACATGCAAATTCAGAAATCGAACCCGCGACACGCATCGTAACAGCCAGTTCAGCCACTGCGCTATCCGTGCCCTTTATTGTTTATGCTATGATGAAATGATCAGATGGGATTTAATAATTACGAGGTTTTCAAATTCCGTATGTGGAACCC
This sequence comes from Hoplodrina blanda, assembly GCA_949316365.1. Taxonomy (NCBI): domain Eukaryota; kingdom Metazoa; phylum Arthropoda; class Insecta; order Lepidoptera; family Noctuidae; genus Hoplodrina; species Hoplodrina blanda. The sequence goes on along the minus strand of OX438581.1, from coordinate 774,548 downwards.
AAACTTTTATGTTAGCACCAAATGGTTTATATAACCTACTCGTAAATGATTGAACGGTTAAAACATTCGTACCTCCTAACATCGTCATACTTTAACAATTATCCAACTGTCATATAAATTAAATCGGCGCCATTATATAAACGTTCGTTAACCATTAATTAAACGAATATAATACAATTGAATTTCACAGGATTTAAGTCGCATATGTTATCCGTGTAATAGCTATCGGATTCCAAAGAGAACGGGCCAGGTTCTAATTTATGAGCAAGTCGCCAATAAGTTACTTGGTTTAATGTTACATTTCGTTTTGCACTGCATTTTCTATTAATAAAGGAATTATTGTAGATTGGATTTCTAATCGGAAATTGATCGTAAATGTTATGAAAGTTTCTGGCCATTCAGTTTTGTAATATTGCCATTTTTGGAGAAGGAATTGAGAAACTGAATGATGTTATAAAGGCAGATATTATGTAAAGGCCTTTATACATAATCTGTATTAATATTATAAAGTTTGTTTGTTTGTTTCACTCTAATCTCAGCTAACTATAGGCACGATTTGAAAAAATCCTTTTGCGTTTTATAGTCTGTTTATCTGGGTAGGTTTTACGCTATACAATATTATGCTATTATCCATGGTGGCGGAGCAGTAACCAAAGACTATGTAACTTAACGGTAAAACTGCAGGGTGTAACTAGCAAAAACTATAAACCAACATTTTGGTAGTGACACTGTCTTCTAAGAAAATCGTAGCAAAGTACAAAGTACAAAAAAGAAAAAAAAACAAAGCTTTTTACTCTTTGTATTTTTCCACGAGTTGCCTAGAAGCGTCTTTGCCAAAATGTTAGTTTCATCAACAAAATAACTGTTGTACTGTTTTGACATGAACTTGTTGACCCCTTTGAGATTTCATTGTTTCATTAAAATATTTGAAATGAAATTTTCAGCAATAAAAAAAACGAAAAATAAAGCAAATATAAGACTGATTTAATCATCTTAACCCTGGGGTTAAGATGATTAAACTGCGGGACGTCTTAACAGGATACCGTGGCCCCGAAACGAAAAGGGCAACAGAAGGAACAGGGTGGTTTTTTAGTCAGTAAAAGTCTGACAGTCCCTTCCGCCCCACCCAGGGCGGAAGGAGTCATTTGATGATTTTTACCAACTAAAAAAAAAAAAAAATCATCTTAACCCTTCTATCGCCAATGAGATTATTAAAAGTGGTTTTCATTTGTCTTTGGTCTTAGGCCGGCTTCACACGTTATAGTCTTAAAAATTACACGGATGGGGGTGTGTTTTTTACGTAGAGTGGTACTGCGGGCAGCGCAGGTCCACTGTGGCAATGGTTCAGGCGCAGAATGCCCAATTCTCTAAATGGCAACTGAGTCGCAAAAGGATTAGTTCTCAAAATGGCTAATTCTCAAAAAGCCTAATTCTCGGATTGGCTAATTCTTAAAAAGCCTAATCTCTGAATGGCCAATTCTCTAAATGGCTAATTATCAAAATGGCACATTTTCTACAGTTGGAAGTGTTCTTATAAATGAAAGATTTCTTATATAATAAATGTATCTTTAGGGGAGGCCTATACCTATCCAGCTACAGCAGTGGATGTCAATTGGCTGATGAAAAGCTAGTTATTCTTATAAGCTCCAATAATAATATAGCAAAACTGAAGGTAAATGTTAGTTGATATTTGCTAATAATCTTCGTAAACTTTTCAGGTTAAATTGACTTTTAGAGGATTACAAAACTTTAGTTCGCCGTAGCAAAGCCGATAATGGCACTCAGATTATTATTATATTAATAGGAGTCCACAAATAGCTATGAGGCAGGTACACAAACAAACTAAATGTCAAGGAAGATATATAAAGATTGACTTTCTAGTGAAAGTTTATTTTTAAACTTCATTTACATAATAAAAATAGTTGTTTGCTTGGTTTTGTTTGTGGAGTTTTCTTATTTTAGAAACATCAAATAACAACATTATAAAATTGTTTAATACTTTGATTTTTCAAAAGAAAATATTTTAATTGGAGAAAAAGTAGTAAGACACCAACAAAAAATAGTAGATAAAATAAATAAAAACAACAAAAAGAATACTGCATCGGCCGGGAATCGAACCCGGGCCGCCCGCGTGGCAGGCGAGCATTCTACCACTGAACCACCGATGCTTACACTTCCTCGTTCTAAATTTTCAAACGTTATCATCAGCGTACAAAGTGAATGTGCTTTATCGACACTCTCTATTACAGTATTACGTCATATATTTAATTTTGTTATCGTTTGCAAATTATTCTTGCTCTGTTTTATTTCCATTTTACTCGACTCTTCATCTTACTAGTCTTGAGGCAGACCAATAAAAGTATTATGATGGATTTTGGTAATTACGACAGCCGCGTATATTCCGATTTATATTAATTTCTAGCAAATGCAGCAACGTATTTTAAATATCAACGTGCCATTGTTAACAATCTCTGTTGTTTTTTGTGAGGGTGTGTTGTTTTAGTTTTATAAGAGATGACATAGAAATGGTAGAAATATTAATAAAATTTCGTATATATCCGTGGTCGTAATGACTCCAATTCAATTTATCTACTTAAAAGAAATATGTCTAATTATAGACGACAATAACAATTTGAAGACATTAAGTATATATTCCCGTATTGTCACGTTACAAAAAAATAAGTCACATTTACAAATAACCCTCAATTTTTTCAAGTTACTATTACAAAGATATTATTTCCAACAGCAGGTCCCCGTGACCCCCATAACATCTTCCGAGTCAATAATCACCCAGTGTGCTCACGACCCCGTCCAACGAGCCATAAATTCGCCTCGCGACTGCGTCCGGCTCAATAAACTAAAATGGTTGGAATTTTTGGATCTTACAGTTTGTTCATGAGTTATTTCTATAAGAATGTGTCTCTTATGAACACTACGCTTCAATACTTCGAAGGGATTTTTGGAAGGTTGTAATACTGTTATCTATACTAATATTATAAAGAGGTAACATTTGCTTGTATGTTTGTAAGTTTGTATGTAGGGGGTAATCTCCGGATCTACTGAACCGATTTTGAAAATTCTTTCGGAAATTGGAAGCTACGTTATCACTGAGTGCTATAGGCTATATTTTATTTTAGAAAAAATAGGGGTCCGTAAGATATTTGGGTTTTTCGGACCCAAGGTGTAAAAAATCATCCAAAAAAGTTCCTTATTTGGCGTACGCCGCCTAAACTATAAAAGATAGAACCATAAAATGTTCTAATTAATTAAAGACTTTAAAAATATCTACAAAAAAGTCCCCGACACACTATACCTATCTATTTCGAGTTAAACACAACAACCATTTTTTTATTTAAAAATCTTGAATTTTTTTAGAACTTCATTTATTAAACGCATTTATTTTACACATGTCATTACTCCTTATCAAAATAAACTATTTTGTCACAAAGTACTGTTTATGTAGATAATATTAAGTCTTTAATTCATTAAAATTTGACGTTTGGTTTGAAAGTTATAGCGAAATCAATCTCTATCTCTTATCGCTAAAACTCGAGAATGGCTGGGCTGATTTAGCTGATTTTGGTTTTGAAATGTTCGTGGAGGTCTAGGGAAGGTTTAAATGGTGAGAAAATATGGGATAGAATAGGGTAGGGGTAGGGTAGGGGTAGGGTAGGGGTAGAGTAGGGGTAGGGTAGGGGTAGGGTAGGGGTAGAGTAGGGGTAGGGTAGGGGTAGGGTAGGGTAGGGGTAGGGTAGGGTAGGGGTAGGGTAGGGTAGGGGTAGGGTAGGGGTAGGGTAGGGGTAGGGTAGGGGTGGGTAGGGGTAGGGTAGGGGTAGGGTAGGGGTAGGGTAGGGGTAGGGTAGGGGTAGGGTAGGGGTAGGGTAGGGGTAGGGTAGGGGTAGGGTAGGGGTAGGGTAGGGGTAGGGTAGGGGTAGAGTTGAGGTAGGGTAGGGGTAGGGGTAGAGTTGGGTAGGGGGTAGGGTAAGGCAGGGTTAGGGTAGGGGTATTTGTAGTGTAGGATACCACGCGAACGAAGTCGCGGCGGGTCAGCTAGTATTATTTGTAAAAGATTCAGGAATACCTGTTTGTACTATAAATACTCTGAAGATATTTTGTGTTGTATGACACAATACGGTCGTAAAAGATGCGTTGCCTGCGTTTGCGCAGGTTGTGTAAGTAATATTCCCAACGGAATACACTTGGGGAATCCCCAGACCGATTTCAGTCACGGTGGACTATCTCATTAGAAATTAGCCACATTATAGTGCACATTATTATGGGAAAAAGGCGTGAGTTTATGTATGTATAGTGCACAAGTGTGTGCGCAAACGCAGGTTGCAAACACTCCCTATTTCCTCACACTCATAGTTCGATGAGTACGGCAATGCGACTCGATCCGGGAGACATCAGGCGCAAGAGCAAGACCAACGGCTTTACCTGCTTTCTGAGGCACGGGGGTGTCACACCTCCAACTTCCAAACTCCGGGCTGCTACTGGGAAATTCCTAATGGAAAAACCCAAAAACACTTTTTGCCTGACCTGGGAATCGAACTCTGGACCCAACGCTCAGCAGTCGCGCTAGAAACCACAAGTCCAACGGGGCAGTATAGGTATAGCTTACATACATATATTATATTGAGGTATTATCGTAACTGCACAGCAGTCAGGCGCCGTGTTTAGCTAAGAATTTCATCCGATGGCATCGACAATGTATAGACCGTCGTATTGGTGTTGCAACGGCACTGCCACTTAGGTGGAACGCTCCACTTGGAGCCGAATAGATGAATATCTTTTGAACTAAATATTTGAAGTTTTGCGGAATGTGTGCGGCGTGATGTTCATGACGTCATGCCATGTCGCGATATGACGTCTTATGATGTACCTATGTATGTATGAAAGCATCAAGTCGTTATTTATACTTCTATACTAATGCTATAATTAGTTCTATAGATTCTATTGTAATAAAAAAGTAGAATTTGCTTATTTTTTGTTTGTATGTAAGAGTAATCTCTGGAAGGCCTGGTTCACTTAATTTTTTTTTTAATTTTTATATCTAAATTGTTGCTATCGCACTCGTACGAAGTCGAAGCTGGTGTCAGATATTTAGACATAACTGCATAGCCTAGACATACCAGATCACAAAAATCTGAGCACATCTTGAATTTATCGCACATGAAACATAACTTGAAATATTAGATTTCTAAATTCTCTTATACAGGTCACCAAAACCAATTCAGTAAAAAACCGGCACACGTTAACTATTTAAAGTCTCGTACATTTTCTTTTCTGAGAATTTATTTGAAACATCAGCCCCGAGGCAGGTCACAGCGTCGGGTCCCAAGAGGACTCCACCTGCAGGAGTCTTGTACACGTCGCTCGTACTACGTCGCGGGAATTATTAATGCGCGCCAAACATAGCTAACACCTGGACACAGACACGCCTGGAAACGCCAGGTCTTGACAACTAATGTGGAGGAATGACCGGGGTTGTTCTTGGAGTGGTTTTGTTCGAGATTTTTGTGGAGAACTGGGATTTTTGGGGAGTGTTCATTGTTTGTGTGCATCCTACATTCTATTCACAAACAAAAAAGAAAGAAATTTTACTGCCAAAATGTATTATTATAGAATAACCTTTATCTATATCTATACTAATATTATAAAGAGGTAACATTTGTTTGTAGGTTTGTATGTTTGTAAGTTTGTAAGTTTGTATGTAGGGGGTAATCTCCGGATTTACTGAACCGATTTTGAAAATCCTTTCGGAAATTGGAAGCTACGTTATCACTGAGTGCTATAGGCTATATTTTATTTTAGAAAGAATAGGGGTCCGTAAGATATTTGGGTTTTTCGGACCCAAGGTGTAAAAAATCATCCAAAAAAGGGTTGGGGTAGGGTACGGTAGGGGTAGGGTAGGGTAGGGGTAAGGTAGGGTAAGGCAGGGTTAGGGTAGGGGTAGGGTAAGGCAGGGTTAGGGTAGGGGTATTGGTAGTGTAGGATACCACGCGAACGAAGTCGCGGCGGGTCAGCTAGTTTTTTATAAACCTAATCTGGGAAATAATGTCAATCATAAGCAAGATTGTGGACTATACTTAGTATGTATGATGTGATTTAAATCCTTGCAACTAAATAACTGTCTGACGCTGGACTCTAGACCTGGTCTTAAGCACTAGGTTTTAAGAAGAGTTTAAATTAAATCCCAAAAGTGAATTAAAACCGACTGTGGCGCCAATTAGTAAGAGTTGACACATGTCGAACTCAACCTGCAGTGTTGCTGATTATGTCCAGATGAATATTTGAAAGTTGAAAAGTACATAACTTAGAACATAATCAAAATAACTTAGGTCATCCTATCACAGAATATCCAACGTCTTAGCTTTAGGAGTTCATAACTAGAGTCCAAATCCTGCGATAACTTCACCATCCGCCATATTAGCTCGCAGTATGGAAATCTTATGGCAATAAGCAGAATTATGGTAAGCCAGGATTTGAAGCCACTTTAATTATTTCTCCTTTAGTCTAGCATAAAATATTATAATTAAATCAGATGCGTTGTGTCGAGACTTCTTAATTGATTGTTTTAGGAGAGTCGTTAATTGGACTTTTGACCTTTCGCTTTGGTAAGTGAATTTTAAATGGTTCTGAGCACAATTTGGTTTCAGTGTTTTTATGTCGAGTAATAAGACTATAAGCTTTGTAATTACTATTTGTATTTATACAGAACAAGGTGTAGGTACCAGAAAAGTCTAGTAAAAGTTAAAGTCAAAGTAAAATTATTTATTTCAATTAGACCACTAAAAGGCACCGTTGAATGTCATTTACAAGAGAATAATATTGAGAATGTCAAAAGGTAGTTTCGTATGGAGAAGAATGGGCATACATACAATACATACATACTCTTTAAATAAAAAAAAAAGTAAGGAGTACATATTCCCTAACTCATTTTTAATACGTAGGTAGCGTAGTATTGGGTAAGATTGATTAATGTTAATATAAAAACCTACTTACGTATTCCTAAGACTTAAAAATAAAAATAAACTTAAAAAATACATTGTCGCTTCTTTGAATGGTTATATTAATAGCGATATTTTAATAAAAGTTATGACCCGTTAATTTGACTGATATTGAAAATGGGGCTGGTTTGACATTGAAATTTATTATTACCTTTAAACGGTAATAATAAATTTCAAGTCACACCGATGTACAAAGCATTTTCGACCAATATTCAGGATTTTTGGACCATTTTTTTCCATTCTGTCACACTATTCATTTATTGTGTACTTACACCGTAAATGGTAGGACATAGAGATCATAATTATATGTGACAGTAACAACTTTTCACCTATGGACACCAATCAATTGAATTGTCCTAACTTTAATCTGCATAGGTACCCGTTGGCAAGTTATAGTTTAACAACTTGAATTCTTAGCAGAAACTATAATCTGTCAAGTAAAATTGAGTAAAACATTTGATTTTCGGGTTATAATCAAAGTTGTTCATTGTTTTCGAAGTCATTCCCCAGTGCGGTATCACATTATTCAAAGTAAGCAAAGCGCAATCAAACTACACCAAACAAGTGAAGCGAGAAACAAACAGAAAAGAAAAATCGATTATTCAACAAATTAATTAAATAATGATACAATTTTCAAAGAAGCTTGTTGCAATACGCAATAAATCGCAGCGGTTCGTTGCGGACCGCAGCGTGCCGCTGCGTTAATTAATTTCGCCACGAGTCTACAGCATGCACCGATATTTTTAATTAATATGTCTCTTTATTGTTTAGAGAACGCCTGAAGCCGATATTTATTAAATGTTCGTATTTTCAAGTTAGTGTTTTACGTAGAAAATTAAACCAACAAAATAACGATAAACTTATTCTTGTTTGTATATGGTACAGATGTACACGTTTTCCTAATTAAGTGTCGAATATACCCGACATCCTCCCGTAACAACCTGTCAATTAAAATGGCTGGCACCGGTGTTCGGAAAGGAAAACTACAGGTAAACAGTGTGAACAAGACAGTTATTCAAATCTTTCGACACAGAGAATAATAACAAACATTTATTTTGGTGAGAAAACAGCAATCCTACTTCCAAACTAGAGTCACAGCGAACAACAAACTAACAACAATTCACTACAAAACAGCCAATACTGCTGCACTTCAATCTCAACAAATTAATATTCTTGTTTCGCAGTCCTGCTCAAATTACCCTCTCTGGGGTATTAAATAGAGAACAACTATTTAATTATATGACCCTTAGACTGTTTCCGTACGGCTGGCTCTTTTGAATCCAACTTGAAATAGGTGGAAGCTTCTGGAACCTTCCCGAGGAATTGGATTGTTTTTTGCAAGACATTTATAGCTTCGGTTATGTAGTGCAGTGTCGGGACGTAAATACTTTCAGTTTGTACGTTTCGCTCGGTTTTAGGGCGAATTGTTTTGTTGAGGAAATTCTAAATTGTAATGTAGAAGCACACATAACATAACATTACGCCTGTAATCCCCAAAGGGTTAAGCAGAGGTGTACCGACATTTTACCAGTTATGTTTAAGTCCCATGTAATAGGGGGTGAGCCTATTACCATCAACCGGGCACAAATCCAGGCTCCGAGGCTGCTACTGAGAATTTCCTGATGGAGAACCCAATAACACTTTACCCGACCTGGAATTCGAACCCTAGACCTCATGCTCGGCAGTCGCGCTTTGCGACCACTGGACCAATTAGGCAGTCAAAAGAAGAAGCACATTATGTAGCAGACTCAATTACAAAAACTAAATACCTATTGTTGGTACTTTCACCTGCCACTTAAACCAAGCATTAATTGGGTTAAATCAATTAATTAGCAAGTCGGTACTCACGGCTGCCTTTTTAATTGTAAAACCAAACACTTTCGTTATGTTTAATTATTCAGCCATCAATTACGTAAACTTTCCGTTTCAGCTGGGGCCGCATTAATTCAAGGATTACCTAGTACCTACGCTTGAATTCAAAGTTGAACTAAAAATTAAAAACTTTCCGGAAAGTTATGTTGCGATATCTTTATCATTTTGACATTGTCGCGCAGTTGAGGGTTATTTAATTTTGTAAGATATCTAGGTAGTTTACTTTTGGCTATGAGAGATAATAAAAGACACATCACATTGCCGTGACGGCAAACGGCATGACGCTGTGATACCGTGATGCCCCCACTACGCCACCGCTCTCGACATCCTTATGTATGTCCGTGCGTACCCTTTTTTATTGATTTTTGGTTTTTATCAGCAGTCGCTCCATGTAAAATACTGGTATTCAGCTGCATCCGGTTAGACTGGAAGCCGACCCCAACATAATTGGGAAAAGGCTAGGCAGATGTTGATAGTTTTATTAATTATAAATTCGAATATTCACTGAGATGTTTCACATCTGCCGGGTGTCCCGGTAATATAAAAATGAAATGTTGGTCGTAACGACTGAGTTACTCGGTTTGGTTGCAGATGCGACTGAATTCCAGTATTAAACACAGAACGATTGCAATCTGACCTCCCTCTAGTTTTATGATAGTCGAAAATTGACCGCTAGAAATGCACCAGCGAGCGAACAGAATTTATCGAAAAGCAGAGTCTAACGACCGCCCAAGACTGCGTTAAAAAGAGAAATGTTTTTATTAAGTCCAGGCAAAATTCATCGCGTTTTACTCCGACCACGGGATGCTACTGAGAATTTCCTTTAGAGGAATTCAATTTATTAATACTTAGTTTGATCGGAGTGAATGTGACATCACGATTGGTAAGTAAACTGGGTTTAAAAGGAAATATAATATAATACAATAAGGATTATATTGGTGTTTTAAAAAAAATTGGGATAGATCCATCTAGTCGTGCACTACGGGATCTACTTTGTTTTCTGCACAATGTTCGTATACAAATTAAATAGTTTGTTTCATGAGTTAAAAGAGTAGGTAAGTATGTAGTTTCTAGCTCATTCGTTTCTAGAAGAAAACCTTTTAGCAGAGATTTCAACTGGATTCAAATCTTATTTTCTTGAATACGACGTTCAAAAGTCTCTAATTGAAATAGGAATTCATTCTTATTGAAATCACTCATATGTTGTACTAAGAAACTAACATAAGCATTATCTACAGTATGAAAGAGATCTTGAATTTGTCACCATAGTATATTAAATGACCCTACCTTTCTCTAAACAGGTTCATTGACTTCAAACTTTCCTCATAATCCTGTCCTAATTTCATTTCAAGTAAAAAAAAATAACCTAAAACGTTTGTAAAATTGTTGTGTCAACAATTTTTAAATGCTGTGTTAGCAAACCGAGGGTCTGTTGACCTCCTAAGGGATGGAGCGACATGGTTTATGTAGGCACGCTTCGACCGGCCTCTGTCGGTACACAGTCCTTTTTCAACGGAAGCGACGGGGCATGCCCGATCCGTATTCAAATAAAATCATTTGTTCGACAAACAACCTGCAAAGCGCACCCCTTTTCGGTGCTTTTTATTCACACACGTGAATGGATGCATAAATGAACACGTCATTGGATTAAATGTTAAAAAATATAGTTCACTTTCAATCGTGTTATGGACATCTATACAATTATGAATAGGGTTTTGATTGAGTAAAGAAATTATTGAAAATATATTTCCCCTCAAGCTTTATTTGCATACTAAATTCTCGTTGAAAAGTTATATTTCTATCCCCAAGGAACAGTACTTTTTTGGCTTACAAGTACCATGGCTCCTTTTTGTACCCCTGAACAACGTGTGTGTAAAATTTCATGATTATCGGTTGAGTAGTTAAGGAGTGAAAGCGTAACAAACAAAGAATAAAATTCACTTTTGCAGTTAAATAGAATAATAGGTAATATTAGTTAGGATAATTAGTCTAGTGCTTGGCGCTAGAATAATAGGTATTGCCTAGCAGATAAGAGGCAGCACCTCTCTGTGGATGCTCCTCTTCAATCAACGGATTATAGGTGTCCCTGCCTACATTAGTGGTCGAGAAATGTTCCTAAATAGATTTTAAATAACATTAGAATCTAACAATTATTTTGTGCTTGTGTACATTTTTATTTATACATTTATACTATATAGCTGACTCGACCACGCGTTGCTGTGGCTTGAAGTAAGTAAAGATATTGAGATCAATAATCGAGATAAAAACTATCCTATCTTTTAAGTTTGACCAAATTACACACAGTAAGCCATATTTCATGAAAAATGGTGAAATAGTTTAGGAGTCCATCCCGGACAAACAACGTGACGCGTCATTTATATATATTAAGATGTAATTGTTTGTAATAGTTTTAATAAGTAAATCTCTAATGTTGTTGTTTTACGCTAGCCCAATAATTTGCTATGTTATCTTTTCACCACCTTTGGTTGACTGATATTGCCTAAGGTATTAAGTGCGCTTTGAACTATTTTGTAGCATAAAGTTTAAATAAATATCGCTACGAGTTACTACCATCCATCTTGGTCTCAATACAAACCAATCGTTCTGTAATGTACTGGAACTAACCACATAGAACTCTTAAAATAACTTCGATAAAAGTCAAAGCTTTCCCGACCGTTCTAATATGGCCTCGCTACTATGGTGCCCGGGGGCGGCAGACCCACAAGTACCTCAGTCGCTGCAGGTATCAAACGTATAGTCACGGAAGCTCATTGCACACCACTACCGGTGGATAATCACTTCCGGTATGCGGCTGTTCGTTTGACTGACGTCACTATAGCGAGTCGAATGTCGATCGTCTTTGAATTTTAATAAAACGATTTTGTGCTGCTTTGTGTAAATCATATCTATATTCATCTATTCCAATATAACAAAGTCAAAGTCAAAGTCAAATCATTTATTTCAATTAGGCCATTTTAAGGCACTTTTGAACGTCATTACAAGAAAAAAATAGAATTGAATCTAGTTGCCCCTTCCAAAAGGTAGTTTTGTATGGAGAAGAATGGGCAAGAAACTCCATACGTACTCTTTTAAAATCAATGTTTTACAATATTATTATTTGTATACAGAGTCATACGTAATTACATGTAAATGCAATGTACCTTATATAAAAACTACTTTAAAATAACACGCAAAAAGAATTTATATTACAAATTAAGAATTTAAGGTGAAAATATATTTAAAGTTACATAGTGTTCACATGTTAACAAATATTGGAACTGTAGACGACCACTTTCAACATCTCAACCAACAATGCAACAGTGTGTGAGCCTGCGCAATCCCATAGTAAAAAAAAAAAACCAAATAGAAAATAAAATACAATAAATGTCAAAAAAAAAAAAAAATAACAAGCTTGATTTTGTCTAGAATTAATAGTAATTGTCCTATGGAGCAGGACCAGCATGTTTCCAAGCAGTCTTATCTTGAATATAATCTTCTAATTTGTAATATGCTTGGTTGCAAAGTGTACTTTTAATATGTGTCTTAAATTTTCTTTCATTTAATTTTAATATATCAGGAGGTATTTTGTTGTAACATTTCACACAGTACCCCATAAAAGATGTATTTACTTTAGACAATCTAAAATATGGTTGAGCTATTTTATCTTTATTTCTGGTATTAATATTATGTCTATCACATATTTTCTTAAAAAGTTTTAGATTTTTTCTCACATACATAATATTTTCATAAATATATTGGCAAGGCACTGTCATAATATTAATCGTTTTAAATAGTTCCCTAAGAGATTCGCGACGAGGTAGATTGTAAATGGCTCTGACAGCTCTCTTCTGTAAAATAAAAATGGTTTCAATATCAGCTGCCCGACCCCATAATAAAATGCCATAAGACATAATGCTATGAAAGTAGCTGAAATAGACTAATCGCGCAGTTTCAACATCTGTCAACTGTCTAATCTTTCTAACAGCATAAGCTGCTGAACTTAACCGTCCCGCAATAGATGTTATATGAGGTCTCCATTGTAATTTGTCGTCTAGCGTGATTCCTAAGAAAACCGTTTGATTAATAAATTCCAGTTTTTCTCCATTCAATATTATATCACATTCGCTACTTCTAACGTTTGGTAAACTAAATCTAATACATTTAGTTTTTTTTTCATTTAATACTAAATTATTAACTGTAAACCAATTTTGGACCTGAAGAATAGAGTTATTCACATCGTCAAGATTTTGTGACCGCCTGTCTATTTTAAAAATCAATGAGGTGTCATCTGCAAATAACACCATCTTCGGTTCATTTTCCAGTAATTGAGGTAAATCATTTATATAAACTAGAAATAGAAATGGACCCAATATCGAACCTTGAGGAACGCCCATAGTCATTTCAGACCCCAATCAGTTTACGCCGTTTACCTGAACTTTAGCCTGTCTACCTATCAGATATGACCTTAGTAAACCAAGAGATATTTTACTAATCCCGTAGTGCTCCAGCTTCAACAAAAGTGTCTCATGGTTAACGCAATCGAACGCCTTTGAGAGGTCGCAAAAGATTCCAATGGCATCTTGAGCTTCCTCCCAGGCGTTAAAAATGTTCTTTAGTAGGGTGACACCAGCGTCAGTTGTACAACGCCCTTTGGTAAAACCGTACTGTTGTTCATGAAAGATGGAATTTTTATTAAAGTGACGTAACATTTGATTGAGCATTAACTTTTCAAATACCTTACTGAGAACTGGTAGAATCGACACAGGCCTATAATTATTTGGTTCCTTACTATCACCCGCTTTAAACAATGGTACGACTTTACTGTGTTTCATCAGATCGGGAAAGACTCCTTGGTCTACACTGGTGTTAAATATTACGGCTAAATAGGGCGCAATAGTTTCGATAATAGACCTACTAACTTTTACAGACATTCCCCAAAGATCTTCTGTTGATTTAATTTTAAGATCTTTAAAAGTTTTTATGACAGCCTGGGGGTTCGTGTGTTGAAATCTAAATTTCACAGGACAAGCCTTAACATTATTTTTAAGTAAGGCAGCAGAAAGAGCGGGGGACGAATTTAAAGCCTCAGTAGTTTGAAGGGGAATATTAGCAAAAAAAGTTTCAAATTCCTGGGCTACTTCTATATCTGAATTTATAGGGCCATGTGCAGTCTCTAAATTAAATTCAGTATTACGTTTTTTTGTCCTACCTGTTTCATTGTTTATTATTTGCCAAGTAGTTTTTATTTTATCATCAGCTGACTTTATTTTTTTACTTATGTGAAGAGCTTTTGCTATTTTACAAACACTTTTAAAAAGCTTTGAATATTTGGAAACATACTTATGAAAACCTGTATTAATTGTATGTTGCTTCAGTCCATAAAGTTCAAATAGTTTTTCTCTGCTTTTACGAATACCTGGAGTCGCCCAGTCGCTAAATAAGAACTTTGTGTAAATACTTTTAGTTTTTAGGGGAAAATTGTCATTAAATTGATTTTTTAAAATTGAAAAAAAATCTGCATAAAACTCATTTGGGTCACCTATATTATTAAAACTATGAGTGCATAATTTACTGGACAAAGAATTATTAAATTTTTCTAAACTTTTACAAGTAATTGGCCTAAACCTTATTTGGGTTTTTTGTAGTGGTACATAGGCGCAAAACGTAATTGATTGTCCACTATGATCAGATGGGAGCCTATTCACAATTTCCTTATATAGGTATTCACAATTACAAAAAATATTATCAATACAAGTGGCAGAAGAAGCTGTCACTCGGGTAGGCTCACTGAAAACATGTGACAAATCAAATGATTTGAAAAGACTTAATAATCTGATACTACTAGAGTTATTTTCTAACAAATTAATATTAAAGTCACCACATATAATTATTGATTTACTACCAATACTAACTTTTTTTAACACATCTTCCATTACAAAATCAAACACAGATAGATTCTGGTAACTAGGAGGTCTGTATACACACACTATAACATGCTTATCAAGCTCAACACAGGACAATTCAATAGTGTGTTCAACCGATAGTCTAACAATGTCTTTACGTTCTTTAGATTTAATTGAATTTTTAATAAGTATTAACGAGCCACCATGTATCATCCGTTTACGGGTGAAGTGGCTAACTACACAATAATTTTCATAATTAATAGACATTACTTGGTTATCTTTAAGCCAATGTTCGGTAAAACAAACAATATCAAACTTGGTTTTTTCTAGAAACATCTCTATTTCTAGTAATTTGGAAGAGCAACCTTGAATATTTTGATTAAACAATTTTAAAGTAGTATGTTGCTTTCCCTTACATGCTACCTTGCCAGAAGATACCTTTTTATTATTAAGTAATAATAGGTGATTATTTGAAGAGGTAACTTCTGTTGTCTCACAACTTAGTTTAAAAAGTTATCCGGAGTGACCCCCACAACCTCAATCGAAGAGTTTAAAATCCCTGTGTGTGTTTCAGCAGAGAGAGAATATCCTATCTGGCTGGTATTGGCCTCCAAAGGTATTGGTATTACTAGTGGACACTCCTTCGTACACAGTGAAGATTCACAACAATCAATCACTGTGTTGTTAGCAGAACTATACAACACAGTTTCGTCACTTATCCTACATTGTGTTATATTTGCTATAACAGTGTTAATATTATATGCTATCAACATAGCAATCATATGTCTACATTCACCTGACAGAGATAAAGTTCCCTGAGTTAACTTAAAACCACTAACAAATTTATTAGTGTCGAAAAATAATAATTTGTCACTATGACAACATGTCAACCTATGAATAATACTATTCAACTTAAAAATATGTTTATTTTCATAATCTGATAAAGTATCAGAATAAGGAAAAGCACACAACATTAGCTTCCCTATATTTAGCTTTAATAAGGCGTTGACACCATCCAGTATGTCCTTTTTGGAAGTACCTGTACTGTTACCTAATAATAGAACCATTGTGGAGTAATGGTCTAGGTTTGGGGCTACAATTCTTTTAATAATTTGTTGAAAATTTATATTATGGTAACTATGATTCGTAAAACTATGGCTAATGTAATTGAGTAATATTTTACCAAAGCCTGACCCTATTTCATCACAGAATAAGATAGTTTTATTAACTTCCTTTGCACTGGCACAGATCTGTGTTTGAAGAGCCAATACTGGTGCAGTTATGTCAATCAGCGGCTCAGGAGAAGGAGGTTGGTTAGCACAGCTGCAAACAACAAATAATACCGCAACAATAATAACAAACCTATAATACCGCTTTATTATAAAACAAAGTCTGCTTAAACCAGGTTTAACCCTGTCCGATATCCGATGTCCGAGTCCGAGCCAGTTTTTGAATTTCGAACTTTATTTTGATAATGATAAAGTTTGTAATACAAAAATTGGCTGAATGGTTTAAACCAAAGACTTTGTTTTAATAAGGCCTGATGAGATTTTTTGTTTGTTTATGTAAACGCGCTAATGTCTGGAACTACCAGTAGGATCTGGCTATCATAATATTTAAAAAATCTTTTTATAGGTATGTTACCAAATTCATGAGGCATAGTATAGGCTATGGAACATTACGCTAGGATCCACAGGAGCAGAGCAATAACCAAAGACGTAACGTAACCTTTGTGCCAAGAAACCACGCGGACGAAGTCGCGGGTAGAAACTAGTTAAAGTATAAGCAAAGAGTCACAATATTGACATAATCCTGTTTTTCAAGAGTGTTCAGTCAATCTGTCAGTTGTTTATTCTGATTAACGACTCGTTTTCAAAGTTAATAGGTACTTTATTCAGCGATAAAATAATACTATTTATGCCACCACGTATTCATAATCTTCCAATATTTCTGCTATTTCAAATTCATCACAAGCAATCAAGTGTAAACTTCTCAAGTATTTTCAATTAGTCTTCAAGAAAATCAAACTCGAAGCTCTATTAAAAATATCATCTTACACACAAACTTTGTTAAAAGTACAAGAACTCCGACATTAACTTCGATAGTTGTTAGTACCAATTTTAATTGACAACTTTCATTGGATCGTCTCAGCATTAGAAACGATTATTCATGAATATTTTAATATAATTTTCGATCGACTGAAACATAAAACTCGACTCCATTTAAGAAGGCGACGGCTATCTAAATCAAGATAGAGAGAATTTTCGCAGAAAATTTCTTAAATCATTATTATCCATAGCGAAGGTGGATAAAACCAATATTTTGCCTAAAATTCGTATGAAACACACCTGTTCGCAAAATTTGTGACTCGAACACCCATCCCTTATAGGTACGATTTTGTCTAGAAATGCTCCTAAACTTTGCATATTTATTACTTAACCCGCAAAAGGCCACGAGGGTCTATGTGAACGGACAATTTATCTTTATGTTTATACTCGAGTCATGCTCGCAACAAGAGGTGAGGCTTATGGTGAGTAATGGCTTCCAGATTTACTTCGTGTTCAAATATATTTGTTAACACTGGAAATTAAAGTGTACATTTATAAAGCCTGGCACTAGTTTATAGCTGGGAGGGTCGGAGATATTATATTAGTTTTCAGACGCCGTAAAATTGGATCATACGGACAAATCCGGATGTATCCGCCGACGGTAGTTTGCAAAGTTTTATGTATTTGTATGATTACTTATCTTTTTATTTATGGATTTATGGTTCAATTCGGCTTATTACAGTTCACCACTGAACAAAGGACTTATTCTTAAAAACAGTTGTTGGAAATAAAAATCAGAAATATTTTTATTAATATAATTCGTGATCCGAGCTAAGTCCATGACGTTATTCCATCGATCACCCCTAGTAATAGAAGCTAATGATTTATATCTAATGTCAGCCAGTTCGGTAGTCGTCCCGCAGGGCTCGTCGAGCTGTCAGTCCCTGTCATTACATGCCATTCGTTAAACCTTCAAAGAGATAATAATTCTCGAAATAAACAGATTCTCTATTACAAATATTTTACTGTAAATTAAATACCTACTTACCTAACGTTTATTATTCATAAATTATTAATAAGCAATTATTCCAATGAAAACATTATTCGGAACATTGAATATTAAACATTTAGTTCTCTATTCAAATCCCATTGCTATCCAATGGAATTGAAAATTGTATAAAATTTAATTAAATGGAAAAAAGTCCGTTCGCTCTGAGGCTGCACCTAACGCAATTCAAAAGGAATAAATTAAACGCTTTTAAATTATTACATAGCTTTTCTGTCTGATAATTTATCTTTTTCTGTTCTGGGGCATGTGGCCGGTGTAGCCGCCTGCCCGGACTGCCCGGACTGCTCCGAGTACCCGGGCGCACATTAACATATTGAAGGCGACGCTGGAGGGTTGATCGTAACACGTTAGTAGCCAACTTTACTTTCATTGCGGTAATTAATTTGTGAATCCTTCTCCTTAATTTGTGGGCTGTCATAAGCGAGTTTTATTTATTTTGTTGTTGGTTGGTTTCGGGTTAATGAGGTAATGTGTTGCTGTTGATAATTAGCAGTCATCTTATTCGTGCGCAAAAATCCCTTTTTTCCAGTGAATAAGTACTGTTCAATCGTGTATGATAATGATGTTGGGTTATGATGTTGGGGATGTTGCCAAACGCGATTCCCCCTTAGATTTTGTAGGGTAAACTGTGACGTCACTTATTTGCAAACTGAATTGGTTGAGTATTTATTTTTAAAAGCGACTATGATCGAATGTTACTGCTAATCGAAAATTAATTGGGTTTTCAGGGCTACCATAATTATAGTGCTTTTTTTAAAGAAGTTGTGTCATGGAATAATTTTGAAACGGTCAAGGAACCGGATCAGTGAATTAATTGATACACTATGGTAATTAACATTTCGTACTACTGACAAAGAACGACCGTGTGATTTTGGCTTTAACAATAATATTAACAAAATATAATGTTATCATAATGCTCAGGCAATATGATTGATCATTATGTTTACTTGTTTTAATTAATATAATGCTGGTGGTAAACGGATGCCATTCTATCATATTTTATTAGTAATATAAGCTAACATGAATCGTCAATATTTGCGAAGCTTTTTGCATTATCAAATATTACCTACATACGTACTTTAGTTAATTTTTAATTGGATAAAATAATTGTTATTTCGACTATTTCATAATTTACGCACATAATAAATCAAAATATTAATTGGCATGTAATATGTAGCTTCCTAATATTTACTTTAGAGAACAGCCTGTATGTGAACAGTCAGCTTTTAGTGTAATAATTTCCAGTTTTTGTTAAAATTGGCTAGCTAACAGTAATTAAACGTATGTAGTCAGCTCGTACCTGTAGTGTAGTATGAAGTTTCTTGTCCATTCTTCTCTATACGAAATTACCCTTTGGAATGGGTAACTAGATTAATTTAAATATTTATTTAATTTTCTTGTGAATGCTGTTTAAAAGTAACTTTTAATGGTCTAGTTGAAATAAATGCTTTGACTTTCAAAAGTTCTCCTGCGTGGTTTTTGACAAATGCTGCTCTGGTGAGCAAGACAGATTGCTAAATAAATCCTAATCTCGTATCGGCACAAGTTAAATAAGATGCCATTGAACAAACAGCCAATAAGCATGGTTATAGAGGGGCTGGTTACCATCCAGGATGCGCCGGAGTGTCACACATGGAGGTTCGTTCAGCCCGCTCGTGTCCCCGCTCCCGCTACATCGCAGCTCACAAATTCACTTAACACATGAGCATACATTGTGTATTTAGTCAGTTTCGCCTAAATCAACATTGTTAACAAAATTTAACGCGTGTATGAGTCTTGAATTAATTATATTAGATTGTTCGGCTTTATGTTATGATTGCTTACGATCTCGGTTTAGAGAAGGTCGTCAGGGGCAAAGGTTAAAGGTAAAACTACTGGTTATGATGTAGCTCACTTTTTGACGGCAATCTATGGAGCATTGTTAGGTAGTCTGTTTGCTCGTGTAATTTCTTAATCAAAACGTTTTTTTTTTTGCAGAGTGGTCTAACTAAGTTTGTAAGTGTGGGCAGAATCATGCTAATACATACTTCTGAACTAATTTTCTTTAGAAATAGGCCAAGACTTGCTTTTGTAAGCCAAAAATTAACCCTGAAGCGGCTGAAGCAACCCACTAACCTAATCTAAACCTCCAATAATAATTAACTGAAAAAACCCCGACGTTACCCGTCCGTCGACAATGGCAGACGTCGGTTAAGGCCGTGATTGGACAGGGCGACATTTTTGTCGGATCAGCGCGCCGGCCGGGCGGCAAATGTAGTGGAAAGATAAAGGCGGCGCCACACGACTGGCTACAACGACCCCACTACGTTATTACTCGCGTTATGTTATGACGTAAGGACCTTACGTTTAAAGTCGGCCTTATCTCTGCGTATTGATGTATGGATGGAGTTGTGTGATGTAGGGCTTATGGGGGACCGTATGGGCACCATGAGACAGGTAGTTTAATTAAATGTTCCGTATCCGCTTGTCCCAAGTGTGTACTGTACCTAGTTAAGAATGGGTTCAAGGACAGTTGAAAGCTCGCACATAAGTTTGTAAGTCGTTACTTCGGTATACAAAAAAGTTAGCTCGACTGTATCCAAGTCATAAGTTGTCCAAAATCAAATCTTGTAAGTTTTTGCGACTAGGGAATTGACAGTAGTACTTTGGTAGTTTTATATCTTTTGCTTTTGGACATATAAAAACTAATATTACTAGCCCCTTATAGAACAGAATAGAATATAATTTTCTTTATTCAAGTAACCAAGATTCAACTTGAAACACCAGATTTTTTGTAGAACTTACGACTATGTTAGTAAGTAGTCCCACTGGTAAATGCCTCTTCTCATACAGAGAAGGCATGAGCATTGATCACTATGCTTGCTTAAGGTGGATTGACGATTTCAGTCTTAGAAAGTCGTAGCTGCACAATAATCGCGAGTGGATGGCATCAACAGCGCAACTAAACTGTTCCGCCTCGCGAAGGACAAATTGAAGATTTTCGAGCTGACGGCCACCTTCAGTAGTTGAAGAGATACTACAAAGATAAGAGGATTTAGATTAATTATAAGTCTAGGTTTTCTCACTATGGTAAAGATGGTTTTGAACCCACAACAATTTTATGTTCGAGGAGAGGGTCCCTTAGGCTCTAGACAGACGGACTGCATTTCAACTGCAATCCAACTGCAAATTTGCAGTTCGGATGCAGTTTGAATGCAGTTGACACGACTGCAATAGAACTGCAAACCAACCGTGCGGTCCAATTGGGTAGTTGACACCATGAACCAATAATTCCAAGACATAACTTCTCTAAAGAAACGCTTTATTTTAGCGCTGAAAACTCGATTAATTTTCAATTTACTGAAAAATTAGATTTTTTGTGGCTTTGAAATCAATAAATAGTTAGACAATTGAGTTGGCAAATAAGTGACGTCACAACGTGCTATTACCATACAAAATCTATGAAAGAATCGCGTTTTGACAGGTCATAAAAAGTATGTCAATTGATGGTGGTGTCAACTAGCCTATTGCAGTCGGCGTGCAGTCGTGTGAACTGCACACCGACTGCAATCGAACTGCATCCGAACTGCGGGGGGGCGGAGCGTTAAAGTAGTGCGGGCGGGTGGGTATGGTGCAGTTCGGATGCAGTTCGATTGCAGTCGGTGTGCAGTTCACACGACTGCACGCCGACTGCAATTGGACCGCACGGTTGGTTTGCAGTTCTATTGCAGTCGTGTCAACTGCATTCAAACTGCATCCGAACTGCAAATTTGCAGTTGGATTGCAGTTGAAATGCAGTCCGTCTGTCTAGAGCCTTAACTACCTACGAGGCCTGATAGCCTAGAACACCACATATATTAAAAAACACATTATGTAAAGGACTAAGTACTAACATTTAGAATAAAAAAGATTTAATATTTCCCAAATATCTTACAGTTTTGCAATATTTTCAATAATTTCACGTTTCTTTCATAAGTAGGTAGGATCTGTATTCATTGAAGCGGGCAGCGCCGTATGTTATATATTTAAACTATTTCCGAGATGAGATACACAACCACGACGCACACAAAAAGATTGCTCACTACCCTGTAGTATGAATGAGACGATGTATGGAACGTATTTATAGAACTGCTTACTTATCCACTTTTGTTAGAGATAGAAGGATCTCGGTTTCGGTAAGCCATGTCGGTTAAAGACTCAGGATCCCTCCATTGTTCGTTTACACATCTTTATTTTTACAAATAAATAAAATTTAAGTGTCTGTTTGTAGTGTCAAAATAACAGCTTTTTACAAAATAAATATGAATGTATACCAGAGATTACTTACACGAAAAAACTAATTTCTAAAACGTTTGTCTTTCTGTCTGTTTGGTCCAGCTAATTGGCAGATAGCCGATGTTATCAGAATTAACATAGGCTACTTATATTTGAGGATAATAATTAGTGATAATCGATATTCACGCGAACAAAGACTACATCGGCGAAGCTATAAAACAGTTTGCAATAAAAAATAGCTTTAAAAGCAACGTCACGTTTAACACAATTGTAAAACTAACTAGGCCGCACCTCACAACATCCATACCTCCCATAGCTCGTCTCATTCATACACAAACGCACAATACATACCAACTCGGACCGCTCATATTGAATGGCGCATATTTGATTCCGTAATGTACATCTTTACGAGGTAACTCGCATACGAATTGCGGCCGCCATTGAATTTCAAACTATCCTATATTGTAGACTAGAAACTCTGTAGTCTGTGGTACGAACGCTGTTGTAAGGAATGGGGGAAAATATGCTGTTTTCAGTGGTCGTTTTGTTCTGGATATCCTACAATGAAAATAGCAAGCAACTTAAATTTCAAAGAAAGACCGCAGGTACCTACTTGATAACTTGAAGAGGTGGTGGTGGTTGATTGACCGAAATATGATGATATTGACCGACTTTATTATATTAGTATAGATTCTATACTAATATCATAAAGTTTTTTGTATGTTTAAACGCGCTAACCAGTCTAACTACCAGTCAAATTGGAAAAACTCTTTTTGATATAGTCAGATTCATGAGGCTATAATATCACGCTGCGATCCACGAGGGCTGATTAGTAACTAAAGATTTAACTTAATATCGATGAAAAAAATAAACCACGGTCGCAGGCAGAAAGTAACTTAGTAAAAATATAAAGCCTTTTTGTTTGAGTAGAAAAGAAATTAGCACAACAAAATTATGTGGCCGGATTCCTAAATTGGAACTATACGAAATCTTTGACAATATACAAGATCTGTCTTTCTTTGTCCACTGACAGCATAAATAACCTACTATGTACTCATCATCGTACATTATTCGTCATTTTATTGATAATGAATTGAAATTGACATCATATTTATATTTAAAATCGAATGCGAAATTAGCGTCCAGATTCAAGACATATATTGATAGAAGTTATCTATGTACTTTAATTACTTCTATCCCACCCAAATATCACTAAAAAGCTACAAGCATTTAATTTGAACGCAAATTAAAAATGAGTAAAACAAGAGAAGGTCGGAGAACAAACGCCGAGTGAAATAAAACAAAACAAGTGCATATGTGCGCGGCGCGTTAGTGCGCGAGGTCCGGTGGCGGCGGGGGACTATTCTGTAACCCACGACTTTGATATTACGTTAAAGAGATTGTTGATTTTGAAAATTTGCACACAGATTAGGTACCTACTTATGAAATATTTACTTCGGACCCCAATTTATTGATAATAAAGAAAAAAATTGATGATAAAATATAGCCTATAGCACTCAGTGATAATGTAGCATACAATTTGCGAAAGATTTTCAAAATCGGTTCAGTAGATCCAGAGATTACCCCTACAAACTTACAAACTCATAAACTTTATCTCTATGGAATATTAGTATAGATATAGATAATATTCTCCTGTATCATCCCCATAAAGGGTGAATTTTGAAAAATCCGTCGTTAGTGCTTGCCTACGTCATAATAACTATCAGCGTGCAAAAAATCAGTGCAATCCGTTCAGTGGTTTGAGCTGCAGCTGTGTGTTGATGGATTAATCAATAACGGTTGCTTATTATAATAAATACATACTCGTTTAATTACTAAGATGACGAGAACTTATGTTGGATTGTTTGTTAACTCGCGCTGATTGGAAAATATATTTTCGTATATGATAACCAAATTCGTTCATAGTATAGGCTATATAAAATCGGAGTGGTGCAGTAACCAAAGACGTGACTTATATAATAATATAATAATAATACCAGCCTATTACTGTTCCACTGTAGGGCAAAGGCCTCTTCTCATACAGAGAAGGCATGAGCATGATCACCACGCTTGCTCAAGGCGGATTGGCGATTTCAGACGTGACTTAACGCGGATAAAAAGATCCACGCGGGCGAAGTTGCGGGCTAAAGCTAGTGATAAAATAAAGCGTACCTATTGAGCAATTATTACTTAACTAAATTTAGGTAGGACACATTATCGGGGTAAAAAGTATCCTCTATGCTAATCCAGTCAATGGTGTATCTATGTGCCAATGTTCATCCAAATCTGTTCAACGGTTTACGCGTGATTGAGTTACAAACATCCAGACATGTAAACTTCTTCACAAACTTTCACATCACTACATATTATAAAATAAAGTCGCTTTCCCTGTCTGTCTGTCGGTCTGTCTGTCCCTATATATGCTTAGATCCTTAAAACTACGCAACGGATTTTGATGTGGTTTTTTTTAATAGATAGAGTGATTCAAGAGGAAGGTTTATATGCATATTACATGCACCCGTGCGAAGCCGGGGCGGGCCGCTAGTTTATAATATTAGTAAGATAGGATAACTGAGCAAGTACCAAGTAGACACTTGCCGAGTTATTAAATAACAAACACTCACCCTAACCATTTTTTTTTAAATATACCTTTTTGATTCCTAGAATGTGTGTTGAAATTGGTAAATAAGTCGTAACTCACTTTGAGAGTAAAGCTATTTCGGCACTATGCTTAAGCAGACCACACTTGTGTGCGCACTGAATTTTAAAGCAGAATACTAAATCCCTTTTAAATTCTGTTGGAAGCGTAGCGATACGTTTATGTTAACTTTAGCTTATTCTATACTTTAGGCTACATAATTATATTAAAAATGATCTAAATTCTATTTATTTTAGCTAGACTTAGTTGAAATCTACGTATCAAACTGCCAGTACCCATTTTGACTGTCTGTCTAGTTGATTAATTCGTTAATAATTGATTTCAAATTGACGTTTTAAGAGGATTACATCGTTATCTCTGAGATTATCCTTGTAAAATGATATTGAAATCAAAATACTTGATGGAGAAGTTTCGAATTATTTGGCTCAACATGGAATGAAAGTAGAGACGGTAATCATCAAAACGAAATGACACGCGTACCATTATAGACCCATTAATAATTACGAAACATGAAACGGCCTTTAGAGTAAAGCTACATACATAATATTCCGAAATCGATATACATAATAATTATACAAAGAAATATAAAGCTATTAATCGTATGTTTAAGGCCGTAATTTACACAACACACCCTTAAAAATATCGACCAGCAAGATACCTCACGACAATATTAACAACAGATACAGAATAGCGTCTCTCGGTTCAGTTTTTGCGCGGGGACATTTATTGTTGTAATGGGGACCACTCATATTTCTCCTCTTTGTTAGTTTTTACTTATTACCACGTCGCAGTCCTCATATGAATAATTCCCAGGGTATGTACCGGCGTGATCATTTCAGATTAAATTTTCATTCCGCATTTGGCTTTGGGTCGCAAGGAGCCGTAAGCTTGCAATATTCATAATATGAGTTCGGATCTGCATTCATAGTTGCGCCGTGGATGTCGTTGGATGTCGCATAATATTGAGCTGTATTACAGCTGGAATGGATTGGATGTTTCACTTTGTGGTGGACTTCTGTAGGTACAACTAGATTGGCAGGGATATTATATTTTCGAAGTTGAATTGAAATTGATATGGACTCGTTTGTGACATAGAAGAGGATTGAAATTAATTATTAACCAAGCAATTGGATAAACTAAATTTGCGTTTTAGATAATCCTACTCTGTACAAGACTTTTGGCGAAATGTGGATCCTATAAACTATGTCTTGATCAAAACAATGGAGGATGAACATGATCTCAATGGTTAGCATGGTTTATTCGTCCTCCAGGTACCTAAATATTCAAGTGGCGACCACAAAAAGCGATGGCTATATAAAGAGGTTCAGAGAACGCAGGTTTTTGCCCAAACGTTTATAATACACGGTGCTAAAAGCATAATATCCACAAAAACTCGTTGCCTAGTCGCTACGTTATAACCGTATAACAGGCAGGATAGGAAAAAGTGTAAAATAAAGCCCCGAGGCACACCGGGCGCCGACGTATCCGCATGAATATTTTAGTGAAAGTTTGCTTCAATATTTCGTATCTGTTGTTTTGCTAGTCTGTTAAATAGGTTATTTTGAATATAACGCAAATAGTGCTGTGGAATAAAGTGGAGAAAGAAATTTATTTGTAGCTGAAATCTAAACAACTTCGAAGACCGTTTTTGGAATTTTTGTGACAAGTTTTCAAGATACTTCGAAAGCTTCTGCGAGTAACCGATCAGATACTCAACCAGTGAAATATCAATAGATCAAATCTCAAACTTTAGCATACGAATCGGATGAACCAATCGATTTCTGAAACTGAAACTTTACCAGTTAACTATCGAGACTTGGCAAGTTTCTCACAGATTAAAAGTCAGCCATGTGGTTGTAAGGGGTGAATATCCGAGGCGTGGTGTGCTCAGGGGATGAAAGAGGGTGAAAGAGGTGCCGTTGTGTGCCCTAATTACCGCCCATTTATAACGGCCGCGGTCCGAGCGATTTTTATATTTTTTGCTGCCACACCACCTACGCGTTATATTTTAAGAGAAAAACTCGCAGCTAAATGTTACTTGGTGTGCAACGGAGTTAAGTAGCGTTTTAATTGTTGTGGCGCTCAGGTGTGCGGGAGATTACACTTGTTTTGACTGGTGAGTGCTATAGTGTCATTAATACTTGACTGGTTGACTTTCGAGAGACCATAATCGAGGAGTTTACGTTGTGAAATAAGGCGATCAACCATTGTATATGGGACGAAAGTATCATAATACTTTCGCAATATACTAATGCACAATTTTCATGATTAAAATATTTACTTCCACATTTTTGAGGCACTGAACATTCAACTGGCTGTCTGCATGTAAACTGTTACCACGCTGTCTTGTGTATTTTTATTTTGTGTTAGCTATTATTTTAGTACTTACTTTTCATTTAATGTTAATTTATTTACTTTAAGTAGGTATGTATGCATCTTGTAGCCTGAAACACAGGTTCAACCTACACACATCAAAAGTGTCTAGGGATCAATATATTATTATTACCAAATACATCTTGATCCTTAGACACTTTTGATGTGTATAGTTCAGGCAAATTAGCAACTGTGCTCTATTTTTAATTGTCAATATATTTTACTGTAAATGTGCCCCTTTTTATAAATAAATGATTATTATTATATTATTATTATTATATTATTCACATTTATTTATTTTATATACATATATAATTACATTTTTAAATATTAATATAAAACAATAAAAACATTTAAAAATATAAAAAAATAGTATCCCACCGGCATCGGGAACAGGGTCCAAGCTACCGGTGGTCAGGGCTCCTGAGAAAGGAATCTCCTAACAATACGCGCCGTGTCCAGGAGTACCGCTTTCTGAATCAAGCCCTTGATCCAACCACCCAACGAGAGCCTCCTAAGGTGTTGGTCGAGGCTCTTGGCTATTATGCTATTGGCCGTTACGACTATCGGCACAGTGATTGCTGTACTCACATCCCACATGTCGACAACCTCGCGAGCCAAGTCAAGATACTTCATTTGTTTATCTTTTTCAGCCTTCACGAGGTTCTCGTCATGCGGGACTGTTATTGTTATTATTATATTATTATTATTAATGGTTTTGAGAATGCCTTTTAGTTTATCTCTCATGGAATCGGCACACTCAACAACTCATTATATCTCAAAATCGGGCTCTTGTCAACTTTCTAGCTGCACTTACAGCACTAAAGCGTATGATCAAATTATTTGTCGTTTGTTCGGTGCACTCGGAATAACGAAGCGCTGCTTCTAACGTGCTTCAGTGCTTCTAACAATGCTTCTGGTGACTACATAGCTCGGCCATTAAAATTCAGTTTAAGTTAGGGGTAGATATGTAAACATTTTAGCTCAATGAATAAATTTTATTTTGTGCTGTATTTCTGGATGTCTGAAATAAGCTGTATGTATGTAGGTTATAGGGTTGTGCAGTGGCAGCATGTTGACTACTCGTAGTGAATATCTAATGACCAGATCACTTGATTCGACTTGCTCTACTTTGAAATCAGTTTTTTAATAAAAAATGTTCCTTACGTACAGAGAATTCGCGATGAGATCAAGAAAGAGAATAAAGAACATATTTAAACACTGAGTCAGGAGTTCTCAAGCCGAATTAGCGTACAAATATTAATTAACTATACTCCTAGCTTAATCCTAAGGACTTGAAAGCCGGAGTTTCAGTAAAAGATAACGGGTGCTGTTGCCCTGTTGCCCATCACAGTGGCAATGAGTCTGTTATCTCAACCCGCCTTCTGCAGATTATTTACACATTTATTTATGTTTTAAGCCGGTTATAAGCCGGTTTTCAGCAACTACAGACGTCTATTATGGGGCTTACATAGATGTGGGGGGGTTTAATAAGGGTGTTCAGTTTTATGTGTGTCTGTACAGGGTGGTGTTTAAATTGTGTCTGTGTTTTAGCATTAAAAGAAGGTTAACTGTAACGTTTTAGTTAATTGTTAGATTATGTCATAAAATTACGTGTCAAAGGTGATTAAAAATTATTTCATTGAAACGCAAAGCAATCCTAGTTTTTAAGATGTTTTTTTAAAATTGAACACAAAATGATATACACAAATCTGACAGAATGAAAAGTGTAATGATCGGACGGGTATGTTACTCTATAATTGATTTTTTCGAAACATTTTCATCTGACACTCATAACACATAGAATTTACTGCAGTGTACCACAATCTCAGTCAGCCAAGAAAATACCTATATTTTCATTTAAATTTCCTCACCTAAGACATTGTTTTACAAAAAAGGAAAACTCTTCAGACCTCCTAAAACCAGGAGATCATCATTAGAGCCAGAGGTCGTGATCCCAAAATTAAAACAAATCCAAGCTCCCACAATATCAACGAAAAACAATCTTCTAAATAGCAAGTAAACGAAAGAGGCGGAAAAATGCATTTTTACTACCCCCGATATAAAGTGTGGCTGCTTGTTTACGGGCCTCTTAAAAGGGCAGATGTCAGCTTTAAAACCATTAGTGAGATAAATTATAGCTGCCTCCCCCCCAGCCCCGCCCCGCTCCCTAATCCCCGGATAAAGATTTTATTTTTGGTGTAAAATGAAGAGACATCTTTTGGGTTGTGTCGTAAGGTGAGGGTGGTGGCGGGGGTTAGTAACAGTTTGGATAATTGATTGTTTTATCTAGACTATCACTATTTTTAGTAAACATTTTTCTTTTAAGCTTCTTTGTCTTGAGACTTAGACCTATTATAATTTACAATTTATCCCGATTATAGCTGAAAGCAGTTTAAAAGTTTGAGATTATTCCGCATTTAAGTTACACACTAGAAATTGATGTGAGTCTGCGTACTTATTTATTTAAAGGTGGGTTGGACTCAATAGACTTTCTGCTAACTATCATCAACCAGCATCAACTAACTTTTTTATTTTGCCAGTCTTATAACTGCCCCACTCCTCGGTAAATGTCTTCCCTCACTCCTACTTCCCTTTGTATTGTGTCTCTTCTCGATAATTCCTGAGGAAGCCCTCCAAGGCGTCTCGCCGTCTTCACCTCGGTCTACCGCTACCCCGTCTTACTTTGTCAGGGCTTAAGTCTTGTGATATGCGAGCCAGTTTAGCTGGCATAAAAATTTAAAACTAGCTTGCTATCTCTCATACCTTGCGCTACATACAGGGTCTTGTAAAAGCTTACAACGAGCCTTGTCTCGTATCAATATGAGCCCCAGCCCACAGCCCACTGCTTGGGACCAGCTCTAGAGCCACTCCTAATTACACACCTTTGTTTTTACAATTACATTCCCGGCTAATTCTAGGATTTACTCAGGATTACTTTAGGCTAAAAATCAGCATCGTAATTTAGTGTAAATTAATTACATGACGAGGGTTGTCTTTGAGAGATATACTTTGCGACAAGTGGCTTTGTGTAATCTCATATTTCAGGATAGAACTAAGTTGTAGGTGTTGAAAGCTGAACATGTTATTATTTTATCTTTATTGGCTCACCAACAATTATTCATATTGACAACGTTTCAAATAACGTTCGCTTCCAATCCCTACTTCCATATTAATATTATAAATGCAAAGGTAACTGTCTGGTTTTTTGTAAATCGTTCACGACTGAACTACTGGCAAAGAAGCAATTTAATGGCAATAATGCCAGTGTTAATAAAACAGGTGTTTAGCAGCCTGAAACCGGTGGTAAGTATATTATGACCAAACTGGAAGGCATAAAAGACTAAGAAGAAGAAACTTTAAATAAAACACTTACTGTTCACGTAAAAGACAGTAGTGTTCATCTCTAGCACAATGTTCTTTGGTCTGCACTCGCCGCATGCTTGAGACCCGCTCTATAAAACATGGTTAGTAAGATGGACTGAAGCACTTAATGCACAGATTATGCTAATCATATTATTTTATGTTTCATAGTTGAAGCTCTTTGTGTTTCTCGAGTCACTACAAAGAGATGTGTCAAAGCTCCGCTCGAGTACCAGTTCTATATTGTTCCAGCTGTTGGACTAACCACAGGAATCATAGTTAACCAATGGTTTATCTATTTCTTGATATTTTTGTATGTTATTGTTTGGAAAACATGTTCATAGAAAATAATATTACTGCTATTATAATTGGAATAGTTCGGATGAATGGATGTTTGTTACATGACGTACTCAGTGACGCCGGAACAGCTGAAAGGATTATAGTCTGGAATAGCACATAATTTTACACACACAAGACAAATTAATTGAATCTAGTTGCACCTCCATAAATGTTATTGAAAAGTGTTTTTTTAATAGTCTAATTGAAATAAATAATTAACCTTTAACTTTGTTCAATACAGAATACTCTTTATCAGCTTGTCGTACTAAGGGCCTTTTCATTTTCATGCATGTTTGCGCCCGCGTGCAGGCCACCTGGCCTACGCATGCGTACCTACGCATGCGTGCTGCGGATCGCACGCAGGGCATTATTTTCGCTTCGTCGCCACAGTATTGTGCGTGTCGCCAGGAAGAGAACTCGTGTCAAAATGAATGTTCATATTGATCATACAACCTGCGTGCGACCCGCTCGATAGTAAAAACAACACTGACTGTCAAGGTTCGCCACACGCACACGGGCTGCACGCATCCGTGCGAGCCACTCGCGATCCGCGAGCGTGTGGCGCGCATGACAATAAAAACATGTATGATACGATAGGTTGCGGGCAGCACGCATGTGTGCCTGGCCGGCACGCGGGCGCAAAACACGCATGACAATGAAAAGGCCCTAAAAGTTGGTCTTCTGCATATTCCTGTGCTCTGGCAAAGCCTTAGCCGTTTGCCTTAACGACACGTTTTTTAACTTAATGGCGTTATTAAATTAAATAAATGTGTCGTTTATGAAAGTTTTTCACGAGTATTGCGTAGCTGTGTGATACTTCCCGGCGTCTGCCATTACTCATCGACTCGTTTATGTAATTTATGCATTATGATTAATTTTTTCAAGCTTATGTATTGAGAATTAGCGTAATAGGTTACCTACTGGCATGCTGATGGTGGACTTTTAGGTTGCGTTCACACCAAAGGTTGGCGGCTGACTGTGACCTAATTGAAAAGAGTATCCGTGAAGTTTCTTGCTCGTTCTTCTCCATAGAGGCCTACCTACTTTTTGGAAAGAGCAACTAGCTTCGACTTTCTGACTAACTGATTGACTCCTTGACAGGTCAAAAGTGCTTGTAAATGGTCCTATTGAAAGACTGACTTTGAACGCTACTTACTGTAGGTATGTTTGGTGTGAACATGGGTTTAAATAACATGTTCTATCTTTTGAAATAATTAGTTAATTTGGGTTCTTTGACTACAATATCTACAAAGCTACTGAACAGTACAGTAACATCATTATCTTCCGCAATCTCGAACAAGAAGTTTTAAAGATAAAATCCATCCCTAAAAGAAGTGAATAGAATTGAGGCGTAGAATCACTTGGCACTAAATCACTGTTGTTGCCAGGAAATTAACGTCGGCCAGAAGAAATTGCCGCTTGTTTTAAATTCAAGGCGCGGCCATGATGCGGGATCCAAAAGGGGCGGGGCAGGCTTTACAGACATTACTAAGATAAATTACGGCTGCTGCGAATTTCTTCGTCGTCCGGACTTTCTGTAATCCTCTCAAGGTAAGAAAAATACAAAACGTTTCTTGAGTTGTTACTGTGGTTAAGTAAGTGTTTTTAGAATAGATATAGGAGGTTAGGGGTAACCTTTTTAAGTAAGTATGGGGTTCCTTGCTCATTCTTATTTACCCATACGCACATAACATTACGCCTGTAATCGCCGAAGGGTTAGGCAGAGGTGTAATATTAGTACACCCACATTTCGCCAGTTATGTCAAAGTCCTATGTAACTGGGGGCTTAGACAAAGTAACAATTTCAAAACGATAACGAAGTTAGAAAATACTAAAATGTATGGGATTGACATAAGTCGCGTTAAGTCACGTGGACATGAAGCAAGACATGACATTATTGACAAGTCAGAGACGATGACGAATTTAGATATCGTTTCGCTACAAAGCGATGTTACTTTGTCTAACTGGGCACAAATACATACTCCGAGGCTGAGAATTCCTGATGGAGAACCCAATACAGTTTGCCCGACTTGGAAATCAAACTCAAGACCTCATGCTGAGCAGTCGGGCTTTGCGACCACTAGACCAACTAGGTAGTCAAGCCCATTCTCTCTAAACGAATTTACCTTTTCGAAGTGACAATTAAACTCCATTCTTTTTTTTGCATATGACGTTCAAAGATGCCATTTAATGGTTTAATTAAAATATACACATCAAAAGTGTCTAGGGATCAACATCCCTAACATTGATTAGGGATGTTGATCCCTAGACACTTTTGATGTGTGTAGATCATTTGACTTTGTTGTTTATCGTTCACTATCAATAATTAACTATTGTGTACTTGTGTACAATGGCCTACAATATAGTGTGTGTACACGATGGCCAATTGAAACCCGGATTTACACAGAATGGCTATTATTTTAAAGCGTTTGATTGCAAAATGGTTCATAATAAATTTTGATGATTGATTTGATGAATTTTGTTGAATTTAAAGGGTGACATGTCTGATAAATTAGTGACTATTAGTTATACTTACGATAATAAACGACTTTCCCAAACAATTTCTTTTTTTATCTCATAACTTTTTTTTATTATCTATCTGTAGGTCATAAAAATATGTGATCCGTGCGGGAATCGAAACCGCGTCACGCTGTGCAGCAGTCAATTGCTCAACGACTGCGCCAACCGTGTTGTAGCAGTTTTGTTACTTATTTAAATTACAGTTGATAGTTTGTTATATGTTACGTCGTGATGGCCTAGCGGTTAAGAGTGGGTAGTAAACAAAATTACCTATTTTTTTTTGCGCCCTCTTTTGCCTCTTTTGAGGTTGTGGGTTCAAATCCGGGCAAGTACCAATGTGACTTTTTCACTTCATATGTAATACTTTCTAAAGTTTATCTTAGATATCACTGACATCATTCCGTGCCTCGGAAAGCACGTTAAGCTGTTGGTCCCGGCTGTCATACGTGGATCTTTGACAGTCGTTACGAGTCGTCAGAAGCTTGAAAGTCTGACAACCAGTCTTACCTAGGGGTACCGTATTACCCAGTTACTGGGTTGTGGAGGTCAGATAGGCAGTCGCTCCATGTAAAATACTGGTACTCAGCTGCATCCGGTTAGACTGGAAGCCGACCCCAAAATAATTGGGAAAAGGCTAAGCAGATGATGATGAGTTTGTTATATGTTACTCAAGAAAACACGTAGAAAAAAAAGAAAAACCGTTTCTTTGGGAAAATTGTCTGTTGTCATGAGTACAATCATGTGTTTCAGTATTGCTGACTAATTACCATTCACCCTAAATATTGGATGTGTGGTAAAATCTCGTAAATCTACTTGAAAGTTTACCTAATACAAAAGCTTCCTAGTAAAGCTTTTTTCAAAATAAATGTCTTGTGATCAAACTTGGAATGTTTTGATTGCCAATACCGTATTTCAGTGGAGGCTATTTAGTAGATCGTTCCGTAATTACAAGGCCGTGAGCGGCCATTGCCACAAAACAAATGTGCGTTTAATTTACTAAAATAAAAATATTTTACTAGTAATTCTTGTAAATGCTTTATGCTTGACCGGAATTCATTATTTACTCAATTATGCAATTTCGTTGGATTTAACATATTATTAAACTTTTAAATCTTTTATATTTGTTTTTGAGTGTTTTTCAACGGAAGCACAGTAACGTATCTGTACTTCATTCAATATAACGTTAAAAAAACGTTACAACGCTATTTCGAAAGCGTATAAAAAGCTTCGTTATTTTTCGATAATAAAGCCATTTAACAAAAATATATCACCATTATACAGGGTAATTGAAAATATACCAAAAACCTTAAAAGGGGTCATTGTACTCATCATTATGAACAACTTTTACTATGGGACCAAACTTGAAATCATGAAAAAAAAAAATCAGCTGTTCCCTACTAAAATGCTACACAACACGATCGTGATGTATGAAACAGCTGATTTTTTTTTCATGATTTTAAGTTTGGTCCCATAGTAAAAGTTGTTCATAATGATGAGTACAATGACCCCTTTTAAGGTTTCGGGTATATTTTCAATTACCCTGTATACATGCATCATATACCGTTTTTTGGTCGATATTTTTCTAATGCTACAAACAGCTATAGCCCGTATTAAGTATCTTCTTCCAAAGATTAGATAAAACCAAAGACTTTTAAAAGCGAGTTCTTGTTACAACGGCAGTATAATAAACCCTATCGGTATTCAATAAAGCGTGTCTTTTTGGCGATATACTTATTTACGAGGGAAGTTAGGTAAGTGACGTAAAAGAGAGCCGCTTGGTGTCAACGACGGACCTTTGATTACGACACCATAACTACTGGAACTGCTCAAAGAAGAATATTGTCACGATCGACTAGCAACGAAGTCAATTTTAAATTCAAATTTTTGGAGTGAAGACTGCACTGTAAATAAATAAATAAATAGGCAGAGGTGTACCAATTAGTACACCTACTTTAAGTGCTATGTAATAGGGGGCGAGCCTAATGCCACCAACTGGGCACAAATCGAAACTCCGAGGTTGCTACTGACAAATTCCTGATGAAAAAAACTCAATAACACTTTGCCCGACCTGGAAATCGAACCCAAGCCTTCATGCTACCCTAACATACTAAACTATACTAACAGAGGTTTAAGAGAATAACTAACAAAAATGTATAGAATCTGTAACTTTAGACTACCGTTTTGATGCCGTATCTTATGAACGACCAAGTAACAAAATAAATGTTTCTCATTATAAGTTCATGCATTGTGCTGTTTAATGAAATTAATGTCTTAAACCTTAAAGATTTTTTCTAAGGGCAAAATATATGTGTATAGGTTCGCGTCACAAACATACTAATGACCAGACCAGACTTCTGTCAGCAAAAAGTGCCTTTTTTTTGTATTTGGTTACCTTAATTGTTAAAAATATGGCAATGAAGGAGCAACCAGCTTCAACTTCCCGACTGACTGCCTGACACCTTGGTGCCTTCAAATAGTTTTTTTGAAATTAATGTTTTTTTTTATTGATGAATATAAAATTCAACACGTTCAAGTTGACATAACGGCTTGAAGAATCAAGGAATCATTGTGATTGTAGAGCCAGTAGCTCAGTGTTCAGTAATTCATTCGCGGTATTAAAGTAATCCTTATCAGGAGTAAAAGTTTACGGTCTCAGGAGTGAGACGTTAATCGCTGGCTGCGAGATTATGCTGGAGAGGGCCCGCTGTGCAGGGCCGGATTAAGGGAGGCCGCTTTCCAAATGTTATTGTTTTAAAAATGTATTTTGAAGGGTATTTATAAAATGTTTCCTGTAGCAGAAATGAGTTTTAAGTTTTTGTTCGGTAGGAATTTGGTTGTCTCCGTGTTTTTAACGGTTTTCATGAAACAAGACTATCTGATTAACGTTAAACTTTTTGAAATCTTTGTTTTGTAATGTTTTTGACAATACAAAACAAAGATTTCAAAAAGTTCAGCTTAGTATTTGAATCCATAAAAATAAAAATGGATGGCTAAATGTGTGTGCAAAACTTAAGAAAGTCTAAAACAATATGGCTGATTCTTTTTTGTTCTACCCGTAATTTTCCGGACAAGGATTTTTAAAAAGACTTTTTTTGGAACATCTCCCGGAAATGTTGGTATATTGTACCCGTGCGAAGCCGGGGCGGTTCGCAAGCAAATATAATTTCAATACACTTTGAGTATACATAAGTTAACTTAAATACTACATCATGTGAGCGACAGAAACATTAAGAACGACACAACAAAATCCGCCCCGTGCTAAGAATTAACCTGTGTTATGGCCACTGGGGATCCGCTGCATGCAAAAAGTTCTCGAATTACTGGATTCCCAATTTAGACGCCTGTAGGGAATGCGTATAAAACTAGGTACCAGAATACAAAGGTATGGCAGTGCCATATTATCACACTATGAAAGGGTGTGTGTAATTATATGTGTGTCCTTTATAAACTTAGACTTAGAGGTATAGTTTTTTTTTTATCTTTACTTGTTTTGAGGTTTTTATCTGAACAAATATTGGCAACGCCATCGTGCCTTTACACTTATACAGCATGTAACAAAAACCCTGTCCGATCCTTAAGGGTATTATTCGGCATCGTACTGCGTACACTTATACGTAACCATTTAATGGATTTGAGATTATTATTTTTCCCCAGTGAAAAAAAAAGAAGAAAGAAGAAGTAATTAAACTAAAATAAAACATAAAAACTGATCAACGGCAACACTGATCTGACAGGGTTTTTGTTACATAGTGTATAATTAATATAAGTCTGAAATCATCAATCCACCTTGAGCAAGCGTGGTGATCAATGCTCGTGCCTTCTCTGTATGAGAAGAGACAACAATAGGCTGGTATTATTATTAAGTTTACTTCTCCCCCGTCCCGGGTCTGTCCCTGTATGCAAGCCAGCGTCCAGTCAGGCTAGCACTGATATTTTACTCTCCCTAATGGATTTAAAACTGAGCCGCCTCCGCCTCAAGACTCGGCCATGATCATTAGTTTCCATAAGCCTCCCACACTCACTGTTATTGCTTATGTTTTATTCACAAAATGAATTACATCAGACAGATATGAATATATTAGTTTTTGTCAAACACCGCTACGTTTGTGAGGTTTGAGTCGTTGGTGGTGGAGACCAGATTATTGTGTAGATCACGTAATTATTGCGATTACAAGTAGTATTAGCATTTAGAGTCGCTTTAGAGTGGTTATTTTCGAACCTATTACGAGGTCTTGACTTGATTTGGTTTATATGTATATTTTATTAAAAAAAAATGAATAAATAAATAAGTGATAGATATACAACTACACACATCAAAAAAGTCTAGGGATCAACATCCCTAACATTTGTTAGGGATGTTGATCCCTAGACTTTTTTGATGTGTATATTATTAAAATATCCAATATGAACTAAAAACCTCTTCCTCTCACCCTGTTTCCTACTTATTAAAAATTTCGCTCTGCTGGACCGAGATCTCTGTCAACAGTGGTTTCTATGGACCGAGATCTCTGTCAACAGTGGTTTCTATGGACCGAGATATCTGTCAACAGTGGTTTCTATCAACAAAGTTTTCGGCGAAACGTCTAGGAAAAGAGATTTCTGTTAGCAGTGCTTTCTGTATGTTGTCGTATTGTACAAGCGTGTTTCTGTCTTACGTTCCACACTCGTGCTTGACAGGCTTCGTTATTGTTTCTATTTATTAACACCTGTATGTTTTACATTTGAGTTATCTTGTAATTGGAGAAACAACGGAGGACAGTGGCGGTTGATCCCTTTAAATCGTATTATTCGGGGCGTAAGGTTGAAAATTGACCACCGTCATTTTACCTACTGATTCAGCAATGTATCACTTCCAACATCTGGTCAAAGCTAAGTCTACACCTAAGACTTGTAAAGAGTGTCTGTAGTAGAAGCCCCTAGATGACTACAAAGTCTAGTTTAGGTAGCAGACTAAAATCTACAACACATTATTAATATTTACGTCTTCCTTTATAAACTACAGTTATGAAATATAACAAACAACGCCCGCAGCCTCGCGGATTACGTACCAAAACGTGAATTTGTTAGCTCGCACATTAGCAGTAGGTACTTAAAAATGCTTTCAAGTTGTCGTGTTCCTCCGCGCCCTCCAGCGATCTTGTAGGAGTAACACAGGTAATGTAGTAACATATATTATACCTTAATATGAAGCCTTAGTTGAGTTACCTACACCGCTGACGCCTTTTTTTTTTTTTTTTTTGGTGGTAAAAATCATCAAATGACTCCTTCCGCCCTGGGTGGGGCGGAAGGGACTGTCAGACTTTTACTGACTAAAAAACCACCCTGTTCCTTCTGTTGCCCTTTACATTCCGGGGCCACGGTATTCCGTTAAGACGTCCCGCAACCCCGGCAGGCGTTTGGCCCCTATTGGGGCCCCGTCCCTGTGCTGACAGCTCTTTGAGGCGCGCGCGAACAGAACGCGCCGTCGACCCGGGCATGGTCCTTGATCGGACGGCGAGCTACCCATTACTCGCCGTCCGCAAGCCCGCGCCTACGGTGGCCGGATGTCGTCTCTCGACGTCCGACGCCCTGGGCGTCTCCCGCGGCGGCTGGGGCGTGAGGTGGAGGATGTTCTCTCCCTCACGCGGCCCGCCTCCTCCTTCGCTAGCATTACTGCTTCGCAGAAGGAGGTGACTGCATCCCATTCCCTCTCGCCCCGGAGCATGGCCTGAACCAGGCCCGGGCGCGAGAGGTCGCCGCCGCCTATCGCCTCCGTGAGGACACGGCGGTGCTCTGCCCAAGCGGGGCAGACCTGCACCGTATGCTCCACCGTGTCCTCCGGGCGGTCCACACAGTGGTGACACCCAGGCGTTTCCTCCCGTGCAATCCGACACAGGAACCTCCCGAAACAACCGTGTCCGGTGAGGACCTGCGTCAGCCGGAAGGTGAGGACGCCGTGGCGCCTCTCCAGCCACTCCTCAAAGAGGGGTCTTACCGCCGCGATTGCAGCGTGCCCGACCACTGACGCCTGGAATATTTACCTAACTTATAGCTTACTAACGAACTCGGTTATCGCGGACGTAGATGAAACCGCGGATTAAAATGTACCCTACATCCTTTTTCGGGGTTTAAAATGGCCCCGTATTAAATTACATCAAAATCGGTTCAGTGGTTTAGTCGTGAAAGTGTAACAGAAACACAGACATACTTTCGCATTTATAATATTAGTAAGTATGAATGGATCAGTATTGATATGGATTTGATTTAGTCATATACTTGTTATGAGTATCTAAGTATGGAGGTACCTAAGGTAAAACACCCAGTGTTCGACAGAGCCCCAGTGTTCGACACTTAAAAAGCTAACGAAAAAAAACAAGAGTTGAGTCTCGCTTCGGAACGTATTTGAACCATAAACATACTTGAGGATTATCTAGCTATCATTGCGAAAGATATTTCATAGATTCGGCTGTTTTAAAGAAAATGGCGTAGCTGAACATACCAATCGGCAGAGATCTCTAAATAAATTCCCGTTTCATTAGCGAAATCGCTAAGGAGGTGAGCAAGATATAATGCCCATAACTTTTAATTGTTTTGCTTGACCGAGCATGTAAATTATTTATTAAGTTAGAAACCAAATTCTTTAGTTTTTAGTAATGTCTTTGCAATTGTAAGTTTATAATATAATATGAAAACACGCTTGTCGATAACTGGAGTTTTTTTTTCCGCATGTTCCTATAATCGACATAAATGTTTTTTATGGCACCAAAAAAAAATTCCACACTTTTTCAAATAATACAGGCAATAGAAGTTGTCAGAAAGGTGAAAAAATTAGAAATTAAATCCAAGGAAAGAGAAAAAAGAAAACGATTAAAATTGAGGAAGATAGAAAAACAAAAAACAGAAAAAACTAACAGATAAAAACAATAAAAAAACAAGAAAAGGCGGATACTAAACCGACACCAAATGACACATCTTCTACATTTATTGTTTAACATTTAGAGATGTATTATATTGCAAAAGTGTATTTTTTTAGAAACCTTCGAATTACTAGCCACTATTTGTTTATTATAAGATTGTTTGTTGATTAAAATGATCAAAATACTGATTAAGATTAAGTTTTTATTTCGTCACATATAATACTAGATT
The DNA here is from genome assembly GCA_949316365.1 of Hoplodrina blanda. Classification (NCBI taxonomy): domain Eukaryota; kingdom Metazoa; phylum Arthropoda; class Insecta; order Lepidoptera; family Noctuidae; genus Hoplodrina; species Hoplodrina blanda. Next base: position 734,013 of record OX438581.1, on the reverse strand, counting down.
ATCTCGGCTTTTCTATTGGGATTTATTGTTTAGAAGTGTTAGGAATATGTCGATTATTGGATGTCGATTACTGGAACATGTCGATTACCGGGTGTCGAAAAATAGAATTCTGCTGTCGATCACTAGACCAAAAAACGTTAATTTATTTCGATATATTATTACTTTATTTATTTATGTGAAACTTATGTTTGCTTTCAAATATTACGCAACGAAGTCTGAAGCGTTACCCAATGCTTCAAAATACCTTATAATATCATAAAGTAAGAAAATATTTAAAAAAATGCTTGTTTGCGCACGTTAAAGTGTCGATTATTGGGGGTGTTACCTTACATATGGTTTGTTTTCGAATGAGATTTCAACAGAAGTCCCAAGAAGTTTCTATTCTTTTTCCTAAAATAACTGTTTTATTTGATAAATTCAAAAAAGATAAGGTCAGAAAAAGTAGTAGGTAAGCCCCAAGACTTCTTACATTTCAAAATGAAATCTACATCAAATACGATAAATCAAAACGTTATCTAAAACAGTTATAACAGTAGAGTGTAGCGGTCGCGATAAGCCGCGACGATCGCGCGTCTCTTGTTTGCGAATCGCGCGATTACCATACCGACTGAACTCGGGCCCTTTTAGTGCCTGCAATAAAACAATTACTGGCGACGTCTTCACAATACAGACTATGCGAGCGCAGAGCAAACACGCCTGTTTGCCTACACGCCCCCTGATTGACGCACAAGAGACGTTTTAATTAACGTGTACTTGTGCGTGTGTTGTATAAAATTTTACTGAATAGCTTTTGCCCGCGATCGTTACTAAACTTACCCCGCACCAAATTTTATTAAAATTGGTGTAGTGCTTTAGTCATGAAAGCGTTGTATTTTCGCAATAATCATGAAGTATAGATAAGATAAATCGGCAAAAATAGTGGTTATAATAATTCAGGAATGTTTTTTCATATTAAAATTGGATCGAAGTCCAAGTCAAAGCATTTTAGTTCATCAGTAAGTAAGAAAGTTGAGGCTATTGCTCGTTCCTAAATATAAAAGTGAACAGATATAACGTCTCCAACTAAAACGCATCTTTATAAAGAAATAAAACGAACATAACAAAGTGTTTATGCATGAAGAATCGTCTTACAGTTGGTACCAATCACACAAATCCCTTAAATAAACATGAGCTCGCGGCAACACCTCGCAAAAACACTTGAAAGGAAACGGCGAGCTTACGTGTAAGAGAAGCAAACATAAACACACGACCTTTTCGTCAAAATAACATCGGTATCCCGTCCTTGACCTGTGCTATGAACTTCAGCACGTTCCTGCCTACTCTCCCGTCTGCGTCGATGTCTGATCTATCGCCGCCATGCTTGTTGCTATTTGCTTTCCCCGCGACGCATATTAATGGCGTCCTTATTTTAAATCCCTGGATGTAAAGCGGTTAAGTCGAATCCCGGATAAATTACTTAGCGGGCCTGGTATAACCCGGTATTACTGGGTGATGCCACTGAATAAGAAACTGAAGAAGGTTCAATAATCGATATTAAGTAAATAAAACTAGTCTATTATTGTCCCACTGTAGATAGATAGATAGATAAAACATTTATTCGGTGCACACAAAAGACACATCACAACACTAAAGTACAATCAAACAGCTATGGACTACCTACTTAGGACAAAGTAGGGTGTGTGTCTCAAGTTGCACCAAATGGGAGTCCAGCTCAGCATGTGCCAGGCAAACATACCTGACGCTGATATTCTGCTGAATCCCTGCAGTGACATGCGGACGTCGAGCAGATGAGATATATTGGTGTTGTGGCAAAGTTTTATGCGCGGTCTAAGTTTTGTTAGTATACCCGCAATTACAATTATATTGTAAAGGCCTCTTCTTATACATAGAAGGCACGAGCACTGATCACTACGCATATTCGCGGCGATTTCAGACATATTTAAATAACTTAAAGAATATATAAAGTTTTACAAAAATCAATGAATCTGCCTAGCCTTTTCCCCACTATGTTGGGGTCGGCTTCCAGTCTAATCGGATGCAGCTGAATACAAGTATTTTACATGAAGCGACTGCCTATCTGACCTCCACAACCCAGTAACTGGATAATAAAATACCTCTTGGTAAGACTGATTGTCAGACTTTCGGGCTTCTAACGACTGTCAAAGATTCGCGTTTGAAAGTCGGGACCAACGGCTGACCGAGCTTTCTGAGGCACGGAGGAGTCTTAGTAGCTAAAGATGATCACCCATGCACTGACCAACCCCGACAAGCGTAGCTGATGCGTACATGATGGACCGTCCCCTTGCGGCTGTTATTATTTAACCACGAGCACCTCACATAAAAGTTTTAAAACAAATACAAAATATTTTATCAATATTGTTGTTCAAGGTTTTCCGTGATTGTATTATATTTATTAGAACAAAATGTTGAATGTTTAATTAGTACAATAATGCCCTACGTCATAATAAAAGCCAATTATAATTCAGGTTACTGTTAAAACCACAGTAACGCCTGTGGTTATGTTCCAGACGTCATAAAAAGAGTAACTTTTTCTGTTACACGATATACGTATGTTACGTTATAATGTTTTATAGACTGAGATCCCAGGGGTCCTACCATGAACTCTTATCGCGATCCAAAAACTGAATTGTTCTTTAAATACGTCAATATAACGCATCAATTTATGTCATTATATTGACGTATTTTCTCTTATCGCGATCCAAAAACTGAACTGTTCTTCAAATACGTCACATAACGCATAAATTGATGCGTTATATTGACGTATTTGAAGAACAATTCAGTTTTTGGATCGCGATAAGAGTTCATGGTAGGACCCCTGATGCCACAACACCACGTCATTTAAATGTGGTTGAAATTTTGAGGATAGAAGTCAAATTGAATGTAGTGTTCTATCCTTAAGGCCGTACCCCGACCAAAACCTTGTTTTTAGTCGTTTTTTCAGAGGCTATCTTCTCATTGATTAAGGGAAATAAACGACATCTAAAAGCACTTTATTAATGTTTGATATCTTATCATCACATTGCAAGATCTAATTTTGTTAAATGTGTTTAAAATACATTTAAAACCTCCTTGCGAAATAATGACTAAAATTATTGATTATTTGCATCTTTTGCTTAATGCAACGTGCTATTAATTTGAGAATTGTACTAATCATTAGATAATTAAAATATCTAAATAATACAAGATTTATATTATTTAAAAAGCTCGCTGTTTTTTTTTCTATTTCAATAATTCCGAAAAATTGCGTGAAAACGAGAAAGATGAGAAAGAGATGAGATAAGAAAGTGGCGTGCGGCAAAGAGGGACCGAATGCTCAAGGTCATTTGGTCAGGGAAGCGCCTTAAGATACGAGTAGTTTCGTATGGAGAAGAATGGGCAAGATACTCCATATTGGATCTTACTTATTATCTAAATATATATAACTCAAAGGTGACTGACTGACTGACATAGTGACCTATCAACGCACGCCCCAAACTACTGGACGGATCGGGCTGTTTGGCATGCAGGTAGATGTTATGACGTAGGCATCCGCTAAGAAAGGATTTTTTAAATTTACTCTCTAAGGGGATGAACGGGGGTCCGACATTTACGCGGACGAAGTCGCGGGCAAAAGCTAGTCAAATATATTTTGTATACATTATAATTAATGTATAAAAATATAAACATATAATAATTTGTAAATAAACGAGAACATCACAAATTCCAATAAAGGAATATGTTCTTGTGATTCTTCAGCTAATGTAAGTAGGTTTTTAACAATATCCTGTAAAACGTAATGTAAAACCAGCCGTCACACTTGAACTTAAGTAAGTAATGCAGCTTATACATCTAAAAGTACCTGAAAAAGAACCACCATTAAATGTTTCACCAAATGTTTACTTTATTCACTTGCTGAAGTAGGTTAAAACCCTGTATTTCAGCTCTTGGCGCTACTACCCGCAGGTAAATAAAGTCAAACTAGCCTTACTAATACAATAAGGCAATAACTACAAAATGACAAAAAAAAAACAAAATCTAAAACAAAAAGCAGTGCTTGAATGTAATGATCCTCTCATTGTGTTTGCTGCTGAGTGCGTGTTTGTGTGTGTGATAGAATATATTTAACATCACGACAGTCTAGCGACTCTGGGATCTTGGACTATTAAATATCATACAGTACAAACACATTTAAATGTTACCGAACGAAACTTGCCTAAAAACAGAAAAGAGAATTATCAAATTAAAACAAAAGAATAACATAAAAATAAAGATAACAGACCGCCAGATAAATAAACGTTAATTTAAATAATTGTTAGAAAACAAAAGAGCTGGAGCGTAATTAATTTAAACGGTGACTAGTAACCTGGATGATTTTTATACGAAATTAATGTTACATTAATGTTTTTCCCTAATTATATTATTGTTACTTTAATTGAAACATTGTACGAGAATTTTATTTTGAATTCTAAACCTTTCTGGTTATCAACAAAAAGGGAGTTTTTCTCAAAGTATGCGGTAAGCTGAGAACATATTGCTTCTCTTTGGACAATCTAGGAGCAATCATAGTATTACTGAACCTTAAAAAAGAGGATAAAAAAAATAATCTTTAGATACCGATGGTAACTCAATAATCCGGTTCGTTGTCACTAGTACCATTAACAGTTCCATGATGGAACCACTGTTGATTTTTATAATCACTAGTTCCATTTTATAAGAATCTTAAAATAATGGAACTAATGTTGAATTTTTTATCACTAGTTCCATTATAGGGTCGCACCTGCATACAAAAACACTCTTTTAACTTAATTATATAACTAGCTTTTACACGCTACATCGTTCGCATAAATGTCGGTTATCTCGGACGCAGACGAAGTCCCGGAATAAATAGTAGCAGTAGGTACAAAATTGTTTCAAAATAAGTTTAGTGGTTAGTTGTGAAACCGTAACAGACAGACAGACAGAGTTACTTTAGCATTTATGTATAATATTAGTAAAGATTGATATAGATTGCTGTATGAAAACCTTCCAGCACTAGTTTTTACACTCAGTCAAAATCGTAAAAGCCTAAACACATGTTAGTAGTAAACCCGCCATTCCTATTTTCTGAATATTAGCAACTCCTGTCTCCGTTATTGGTCCCGAGGTGACAGTTGACACCGCAGCCCACGAACAACCGGCTGCCGATACTTTGTATCGAACAACCTATTCAATTTGATAATATTCTACGTGCAGAACTGATATCCGAATAAAAAGTTACGACAGTTTGTTCATATTGTTCTGGAGGTGGAGGAAACGTTTGCTCCAATTTTGTTGGTTTTATAGAACAAAACAATAACACGCCTGCATTCTCTGGAGGGTTCGTAGATGTATTTCATAGAGGCACATTTAGTGCATAATGTTTCAAAACGTAATATCACGCCTGTAATCCCCGAAGGGTAAGGCAGAGGTGTACCCATTAGTACACCCACATTTCGCCAGTTGTGTTTAAGTCAGGCAATAGGCTGGCAATAAACTCGCTCCCAATTACATGGGTAATAGGGGGCGATAGGTAATAACCTATTGCCACATTGGTACTTGCCTGGATTTGAACCAACAACCTCATATATAAGAAGAAGGGCACCTTAACCGATGAGTCATCACAACATTTATGAATTTTCTATATTTATGAAAATTCTATTCTAAAAGCAAGATTAAATAAATTTCAAGACCCGCAGGCCGTGGGTGTCGACTGACCGGTCAGTTAGTCAGACATGTATTCATTCGCACACCAAACATGTATATTGTATACCTAATTGTAACCTTTCAATTATAACGTAGCGATTCATTTTTAAACCCTCGTTACGTTTCAGAGACGGTTTAAAGCATACACTTTATACGGAAGGTGTCTCTTACAATTCCATTAATTAAAACACGAGAGTGTTTCAAGTTAATTGTTTACGAGAAAGCCGCCCACGGGATGTGGGTGTGGGATGTGGGATGGAGCCCGAGATTGACTTTGGTTACGCTCCTACACTTGGCTTTAAGTGGAGCTTAGGTGATGAGGATAACCCTTTTTTGAGTTTATTAGCAAATATAGACATTTGAATTTTAGTATTCATTAATCTTACTATCCTACTAATATTATAAACTAGCTTTACCCCCGTTTCATCACGTTACTTTTGGAAAATCCATTACTGCCCCACCCAGGGCGGAAGGAGTCATTTTGATGATTTTTTACCACCTAAAAAAAAAAGCGGACGTCTACTAACCATAAACTACGTCCCTGCCTTTGATCAGGGGGCCTACCCCAACCTCTTAAAACAATATTATTTTAATATTACTTTGCGTTCCGCTCTGTTGGATTTTCAACGCTCGGATCAGCGCCGAGAGTTGAAAATGTAACAACAGAAATTACAAAGTAATATTAAAATAATATTGTTTTAAGAGGTTGTGGTAGGCCCCCTGTATACGTCAAGCGGTTTTCGATATATGTTTGGATGTTTGTTCACTCAATCACGCGTAAACCGTTGAACAGATTTTAAAGAAAATTGGCGTGTAGTTAAACCATTTTCTCGATTAACACATTGGATACTTTTTATCATTGTAATGTATTCCCTTGGGATAATAGTTAAATATACTTTACAGAAAGATCTTTTTTTTTTAACCTAAAACTAAATAACAAAATTTCTTTAATATGTTGTAATAGTATTTTATTTTTCATTGTTATTTTATACAATGTCTTGGGATGATCACATACATACAAAACACACAATTATCAATGCCGTCCTCTTTAATTACCAAGAACAATCAACAGTTAAAGATAACATAAACACGCAGCAGTTAGTGAGGCAGTAAGTATGCGGACCAGGTCACAGTTATAGAGTGGCGTTAAAAGTAACGGCACAGTAACAGGAGACGTAACTGTTCCAATATCGACAACTGTTACCAACTTTGTTTCTCTTCTAAATTGTAGAGATGGGAAAATTGCTCGGATATACGGATATGGCGGATATTCTGAAGAGTAGATTAAAATAGGTGCTGGTTTTCAGTTTAAATTTATTTTTGCTGTTTGGTGCAGTTGATCGGTAGTTTTTTTATATGAATTAATATACCTATTGGTTTAGTATTAAATCATAAATATTATTATAGCTAAGTCTATAGTAAAGGCTTAAACAACAATAATAATTACTTAGATGCAATATTAGGTATCCCCTTAAAATTTCACAACAAAAAAAACTTTTCTAAATTGAAGATAATAATATTATTTTATCAGATGTAAGTAACAGGTTTGATATTAGATATAATAACTGAAAATGTTCTATTTACAGTGGCTACAGGCCTACTTGAATATTAAACCTAAAACTAGGTTTACAAAAATATCCGAAAACTCCCGCAACATCCAACACACGTGCAAAAAAATACGTATTTGACAAGTCATAACCCTAACAATACGAGATAGGAAATTAATATCCGCGCCGTATCCGAAACTGTTGGTAAACGGTAAAGATAAGCGGTAGTTGTTCCGAATAATGTTTCCTTTGTTCAATAGATACTTTCTCGATAAACTATCATAATTTCTGAGGACCGAGCTGAATACTAAAAGGTGTTTGTTTTTACGTGAATGGTCACGGCCGCGGCATTGGAAGGTTGGCTTTTTATTAAATTTTTTGATTAAAATCTTTATTTATGTAGTCCCTTGGAGAAAATAATATGGCTTATATGACCTGTAATGTTTTTTAGGCTTAAGAATGTTTTTCATGTAAACTTGTACTACAAGTGATCATTCTTAACCGACTTCAAAAAATGAGGTGGAAAAAGGAGGAGATGTTCGACTGTGTGTATTTTTTTACGTATGTTTAGCAATTTATCCTCCAATTGTAGACCGATTTCCAGAATTATTTTTTTATTCGAAAGAGTATATTATGATACCACAAACAGGGGCCTACCTCCATCTTTTAAAACAGTGTTATTTTATTTAATATTACTTTGCCTTGCGCACTGTTGATAATAGTACTGTTTTAAGAGATGGCGGTAGGTCCTCAGGACTAAATCTGCTGACTTCCAAAAGTAAAGTTACTTTTCACTTTGTAGTTTTTGAAGGCGGTTGTATTTTTTTTCAAAACCATAGAATTTCCTTTTCAATTTTGGTACCCAGTACATATGTTCCCACATACATACATCTATTTTGTTCAAGGAATATATCAGCCAGGTAAATTCTACGAAGTGTGTCGGCACCACAGCAATATGTATGAAGTCATAAACATCTCGATATACTCCTATATGCAGGCGTTCGGTTATCGCACGGGAAAACATATTTCCCCTCAGATGTATTAACTACTAGCGGAGGCAGCTGCTCCCTGTCAAAAGAGAAAGTTCTTGTGTCACAGAGTATATAAAAAAAAAACATTCTCACTATGAATAAAAAAATACAATTAGAGTATGTTGAAGGGCTTGTGAGTGAATTACTCTTGTCACGATAAGTTTCAGTCAGTCAGTTATAGTCTTAAAATATTACTAGTTTATGACCGCAACTACGTCCGCGTAATTGTTTGTTTTCAAAAGGGTTTTTCTTTTTCGCATGAGACTTTAATTCTCTACCTAAAATAAAAGTACCTTAACTTACTTCTTCTAGCATCAATCTGCCAGTAAAAAATGGTCCAGCCGTTTCGGCGATTAGCCGGAACTAAGTGACAGGCAGTTTAAAATATAAGAATTGTTTTTTTGGCATAAATTATATAATTTTGTCATTATAAACGCATTGCGCATTGCAAATGCATTATAAAGTTATTATAATTTTATTAATTTGCATATATTTTTATAATAGTACCTACCTACCTACGAGTATAATAAGTATGCGGAGATCAGTCCAAAGTAAGCATCATGTACCATAAAAAGAAAATCTAATTCTTTTGGTAATTGATATAACTCTTGGCGGCTTATATCTCATAATTGTTACCTCTCTTCCCGTTTCTACCAATCTATCCAGCAACAAAAATAAGGCTTGTACACACTCCCGTCAGAACGCAGGCCGCAGACACATTGCCGCGACATAAATACCGGTATGAAATGCGGTCCGACGCGGCGCCGCGACGCGTCATTCCGCTATGCTGCGCGGTAAACTGCTCCACGGTTTATCGTCTATCAGATGCAGGTGAGTAAGGCTGCGACTTCATGAGATAAAATATTCTTATATTGTTTTGTTGATAAAATTGAGCTGTCATTGAAAAAGAATCCCAATTCTAGTTGGATTTCACTTACATTTTTACTGTTCAATCTTTGTTACGTTATTGTTATTGTCTCAAATCTTAAGCTCTGCTTTGAATGAGATATATTTATGTTATCCTGAAGGAATAGTACGGTGATGACTGTTGTTTAAAACAATAACAGAAACAAAGCAGTACAAACAATCTGACGACCCCTAAAGTCTAAAACTACTTCGCATCAGATCTGGATTAGGAGCAATTTATATCAGTTAATTCTCGATTACGCCTCATTTGGGCGCAACTCGATACTTTTGGTTTAAGGCTCGCTCTAATCTTGATTTAAGTCAAGACTTACTTGTTTGGGTTGCGGCGTAAGTTGCGGCTGGAGGGTATTAGGTCTTTGAAGGGAACTGTCTCTGGTTGGACGGCTTTTGTTTTTCATTATTTAGGTTTCTTGTAGTCAGTTGATTGATGCCCTGAGGCCCGCGTTACTAAGAGCTAATTTTATTTGTAGAAAATAATATTCAGTTAATGTGCTCCCAGCCTAATCAGCGGTTAGTCAAAATAAATGTATATTAAACCAATTATTATTAGTACATAAGGGAATTTACGAAAAAATATAGAATCCTTCGTAATATAATTAATAGTTAAAGCATGGCGATGCTCCTCACTGTATTGCCAGATATTGTAAAATAAACCTTTAAAGATATTAAAATCTTTGAAAATGATTTTCACCAAAATACTTACTACTTATTTTTTATAAACAGAGAATACGCATTTAAAAGCATCCGAAGTCAATAATAGACAGATATAACAAGTCATTGGCACACCAATATAATCAATTCACAACCTAACAGAAGGTAAAAGATGCATATCATTTCCAAACAAGTCAATAAATAAATAAGAGCACAATTACCGTAACGTTTTATTTGTCGTGTGTCGCGACCGGAGAGCATCAATACGAATACCAGTCGTGCTCGTATATTATGATAAATACGCTCCCTTTGCCCCACTTATTGAACATCTATGTGCCACGAAGTAGATGCAATAGAAGGTTCACTTTAATAATTGTTGCAACGCGATAAGTATCTCTTTTTTCGAATTTTGTACCCGAAGGGTGCCATTTAGATCTTATTACCAAACCTCTGTCTGTCGTGTCAGTCAGTGGGTTGTGTCTTATGAACCGCAATAGGTAGAGAGTTGAAGTTTTCTCAGAGAAAACCTAATAATAAACATATAATAAAATTAAAAGGAAAAAAGGTGGTTCGGAATCGTTTGCGTGAGTTCGACTCGCATGTGGCTGATTTTTTTCCGGCCGATCTTAGGGCTCAGGGCATTTGGCCGGTCTTAGGGTTCTTGCCTATTAATATGAAAACTTACCATTTTTGTAAGTACATAACTCCGAATTCATTTGATGATAATATGAGGGTTTATGACTGTAGAATAGTGTATTGTTACCGCAATTTTATTATACAATAATTTCTTTTTCATTTTGGGCTACGGCTATTGGCATTAATTTCTTGCATATATTTTTTTTTTTGTAAAAGTACACGTTATCGGAATGTATTTTCTGTATTTGTCTATGCTGTGTACAGAAATATACTCGTGTTTCGTAATATTCACCTGATCGTAGACTATGGCTTTATTAGGACGTTATTGCCTCTCCAATTCGACATGCCGCGAATATTTTTTTATTTGTGAATTTGTAAAACAAAAGTTTTTTTAAGATAATATTTCGTAAAGTACCTAGTTACCTACTTACTATTGAATTTGAATGTCTAGACAGCGATAATGTTGTTTCTTACGTGTCATTAAGTTTTTTTATCTATTGCCCCTAAATGGCCTAAAATATATTAATTTGTAAGTTGCATGCCTACCTACTCCATGATTAAAGCAAATTATCAACTCGTAAAATAGATTTAAAGTAACCCCGGATCTGTCATCCCCTAAACCTTTTTCACTTTAAATCGCATTTAAAACAAAGAGCGTTAATTCCGGAACCATTTCGATCATTAAAATCGTCAATAATTTTCCGTTCCTTTATAAGAAACCAATTAATAAGTAAAAAAAACGAAAAGGGAAAAATGGCGGGATGGTTTAATTGCGCGCCCAAATTACTAAAACGATTACAAAAGAAAATATGACAAAGGTGGTTCGTTCAACGTAATGGTCGACTTTACAGCCATTTCTAGTCCATTTGATTAAAAAAGCTCGCATCCAGAGCCGATTGATTTTCTTTTACAATCCAATTGCTCTCCAATTTAGAGAAGACAGCTTTATCACGTTGACTTTAAGGACGATTTTTCTATTTCTTAGGATGTTTAAATTTGTAATTTCAATAACGCGGAACCTCTTCATTTGGAACGGCATTACGATAAAAGAAAAGGCTTCAGTGACTATTAAGAATGTTGGAAGTTCTCCCCCTTTGTTGGTGGTGCGGCTCGGATGCAGAGGACAGGCCGCCTGGGGTGGGGGGGAGGCAATCGCCCGTGTAATGATAATTAGCTTCTGTTCATTTTAGATGGAAGTGCGTGAAATAATGCATCTTAGTTATGATTTCTGATCCATATTTTTGAGGTTCTTTATTAACTAAATAATGTTTGAAATAATCTCATTTGTACTTCTTTATACCCGTATCTGTAGGTACCTATGTACAAATACTGGTAACAATAATTCAAATAGCTTCCATTCTCTTGAGACATTAAAGACTATTTTCATAGCGGTCATAAAACTAATCTGCGCAGCACGCCCGTCAAATAAAACTTGAAAGCGAAAAGCAAGCGAGTGTTCCCATTATTTTTCATTAAAAACATTGCACTTGAGGCGTGACCTCATTCTCCGATGCATATTCCATGTCTTATATTTTCTTGTTTGCCCGTCCGTTCAGAATAGCTCCATAGCTCAATGATTGGTGTTCCGATCGCCTTCGGAAATATTGTTCGCGGCAAAAACAATTTCCAGAAGATATTGTTTGTTTGAAATACTGGATATATTTTGCTTTTACAATTGATTTTGAAATAGAGGACGTTGTGTCAAGATTGAGGAGTGGGTGGGAGCTTTGTGGCGGTTTGTACTTTGTATTTGTTGTGATGGAACGGAAGCCGGCCCTTGCCATAGTTTTAGTTCCATGAGAATATTTTTATTCGACTGTTAGAAAAACTTTATTGGACAGTTTTGGTAAGCCAAAAGTGGCCTCGTTTGTCAGTGGCCTAGTTTAGGGTGTAAAATCGAGGTGCTAAAATTACGGAGCACTGAAAAAACTGACACTGGCTTTCGGTCGGGTTCATAAAAACTAACTTCCAATTTTTAAATCGGCCAATTTTTGTGTTTTGTATCCGAGGGTGCCGGGAACGGGGTAACGGGACCCTGTTGCTAACCGTCCGCTGTCCGCCCGTCTTTCACCAGGCTGTATCTCATGAACCGTAATAGGTAGAGAGTTGAAATTTTCATAAAGTGCGTATTAAGTAATTACTATAGCCGTCACAACAACAAAATAATAAATCCATACGTAATATTATAAATCCGAAAGTAAGTCTGTCTGTCTGTTACGCTTCCACTGAACCTCAAGAAAGGACAGAGTTTGTTTTGTTCCGCGACTTCGTTTGCGTTTGCGATAACCAATATTTACACGGACGAAGTCGCGGAAAAAAGCTAGTATATAATAAAGTCAAATATTAAGAGGGGCTCCCTATACACGAAATGTGGGCTTTTTGTATGTAGTTTTAGATATTGTACGAGTCGCACTTGGCCGGTTTTATAGTTGCACAGCAAAATAAATGTTATATTTTGAAGTTGTAATAAATATGTTATTGTTACAAGTACAGTGTACCGGCAATCTGTTCCCTCACGATACAACGTCGTCGTGGATGCTTCACAATCGGTGCGGCGGATCGGCAATAACTCGCCGGTTTATATGCCGTCGCGCGCGTAATGAACGAACTGATGTGGACGACGGGGCACCGATGAATATATCCAATAGTGTGACATTATGTCCAAAATTATACGCGTCATGGTTGTGTACCAGTTTGGGTACAACTGGACAACTCGTCCTGACTATCATTAAGATGTCTCCTGCGAGTAGTGCGAATAATTACATTTATTTCGCCCGGTACCCGGTACATTTATTTTTAAATATAAAAGAATCGTAAGTTACTTCTCATAGTATCAGGTATCTGCCAGTGAGTCTTGTCAAAATCGGTTCAGGCCGTTTAGGATATTAGCCAGAACAAACAAACAGACAGACACATTGTATATAAAAAATTAAAGGATTTTTTCAAAACATAACATAACAGCACGCCTGTAATCCCCGATGGGTTAGGCGGAGGTGCACTTATTAGTACACCCACATTTCACCAGGTATGTTTAAGTCCCATTATATGTAATAGTGGGCGAGCATATCGCCATACAATTAAATACTTAAGTAGCAACAACATACATACATAAACTCACGCCTTTTTTCCTTGGGGATATGCAGAGACCACAGGACGCCTCCTGCTACGATCCTTACATACTTCTTTTGCCTCGTCCACGTTCATACATCTCGTCATACAAGCAAGCCGGTTACGAGTACTGCGCACCTGACCTTTCTGAAGAACTCACCAATAAGGTCAGTAGTGTAGGTAGGTTTTCCTAGGGCGACCCCTCTTTGCGTTGCCATTCTACACTCCACTAGCAACAAATCAATATCAGTATTATCAACATCATAACGTAACTCGACGATTTGTTTCTGCACTGAATTCAACAAATTCTAAAAGAGAATCCTGCCACATATATTTGCGTAGAGTCAATTCCATTATGGCGCGTCGTGGCGCTATTCTCCGCTGCAGCTCTACATCCATGATGTAGTGCACGCGAAATAAACTAATGTGATCGGTGTGGTAAATAGCGGCTCTGCTCCGTCGCGACGCGGGACGTGACAAGGAGTCGCGGCACGACCGAAGCGCACGATTGTATGACGCTATAAAATTTATAAAAAAGAGCTACATTTTCTTTCAGTGGTGTGCTTTTTTGCGGCCGAACACTTTGAAACCCACTCATAATATTATAATTTCAAAACGTTTGAGTGAACGCACTCATTAAAATAAAAAAACAAAAAACCCGACTAAACTTTAAATAAGAACTGGAAAAATAATAAGTCTAGAATTCTATCGGTAACCTTTATTGGAAAGATTTGAGATTTTAAATAGGTTACGACTCAAGACGAATCATCAAAATCGGCCCACGCGTTTGGTCTGAAGAGCACCACAAAAGAACATAAATATATACATACGTAGGTTGATAAATACACACATCAAAAGTGTCTAGGGATCAATATATTATTATTCCCTATATATTATTGATCCCTAGACACTTTTGATGTGTATACATAACCATTTACGTCCCGCAGTCGGGTAATTAGAAGGCGATCTTACCTTTTGTCTTTACGACTGCTAACACGGCATCTTTTTTTAAAACCGGCTACGCACGTCACCGCGGGCCTACGCACGTAGCAACGCGCCTACGCAGCTACAACATTTGTAGCCCAAAGATTTTCGTTCGGCACCGTAAAGTCAGGGTGAACCCGCGCTGAACATTCTCAATAGCATCCATTTTTCAAACAGGGTTGTCACTTTAGTTTGAACATTTATTCACAAAAGGGAAAGTAATACGAGTCTCCACTTAATTGAGCCCTTTTCTATTGATCAATAACGAAGGCCTGACCACTTGTTATCCCTGATGACCTTGGAACAAGTAATAGATCCTTTTATATTACTGCTGTCAAATTCGATTGGATATTTAAACGTCCTTTTGAAAGAATTGGATTACGTTTTGTTTCAATTATTTATTATTTTGTTTTGGAATGTCGTATTTAGTTGTTAATTGAATGGGGTTGAAAGGCAGAATTAACAGAAACGTGATTACAAAGATCGATCGGTGGATTTAATTAAATTTTGTGAAAAACGTTTTGTCTGAGTGTGTGAATTTTATTTTATTGTATATTCTCAGGGTTTAGAAAAAAAAATAAGCTTTTAAAATATGAGTATGTGAATTAATATATAATATTAAAAAACTAATTAAAAAAATATTTTAATAAACCAACTTTAATTTAATATTTTACAATATTGTTTATTGGACAATGTATTGTCACCAGAACTAAAGGTGTATGCAAAATTTCAGCTCAATCGGATAACAACAAATGGTCGAAAAATGAATTGCAAATTTTGAAAGGACAACTTATTTACTTTACATACTTACTTACATAAGAACAGTGCAAGCTAAATAAAAGCTTGTAAAAAGCATTCCGTTTCCACCTCTCAACTAAAGAACCCCAAAAGGAAACGGCTTGTTAAAAAAACCCTAACGTATTTTTATTCGCAAATTGCAAAATTCAGTTGTGCCCCATCAATAAAGATTCGGCGTACGTTTAATACAATCGGCCGGTGCCGCACGAGTGATTGCGGAGTCGGCCGGTGACTTGCGAATGTTGACGTTTATAATTGTCGTGTCGGACAGCGCCAATTCGTTTTCCGAATGCCGTACGCTCATTTGAATTGTATATTTACGGATACTAAAATTGAATCGGTATCGAAGGTATTGTTATGGTGTTTTTTAATTGATTTTATAGTTGTGTTTTTCTTTATTAAGAATTATTGTAGACATGGAAAGACTACAAGCAAATAAGAACTGGATTTTATCAGTCACTAGCTAATGTACGCGACTTCATTCGTGTGAATTTCGATTTGCACAGGGTTTAATTTTTATGAGCGCGAAATTCTAATTCTTTTTAACCGACTTCAAAAAAAGGAGGAGGTTATCAATTCGACTGTATTTTTTTTTATGTTTGTTAGCTCCTAACTTGCGACTGGGTGAACCGATTTTCATGATTTTTTTTTATTTGAAAGCTGGTGCTTTCCGTGTGGTCCCATTGTCACCATTTCAATATCTGATGATGAACTTCGGAGATATGGAATGGAACTCCTCACAGAATCACAGCAGCAATATCGTAACAAGTGAAATTGCTTTGTTTATACGTGTAGTCGATGACTGACTGAAGGAAAGGGGGGGGGAGGTACGTCAACCCCCCTCCTACCAGTTTCCAAAATTAAATATATCGTGTGAGGTATTGTTTGAAAGGGCTTTTTGTAAGGATTTCAAACATTAATACACAAGCACTAAAAAGTGAAAAATAAAAAGCTTTTTTACAAAAAAGATAACCGCCTTCAAAAACTACAAAATAAAAATAACTTTAGTTTTGGAAGTCGGTGGCAATACTTACCTACATAACAAAAAACAAAACCAAAGCCGCCGACTTCCAAAACTAAAGTTATTTTTATTTTGTAGTTTTTGAAGGCGGTTATCTTTTTTGTAAAAAAGCTTTTTTCTGAAATCAAAATAAGTTTAGCCTGTGTTATTTCTTATAACATGAATTATCTGCCAGTGAACGTACCGTCAAAATCGGTCTCGCTATTTAGGAGATTAGCAGAAACAAACAGACAAAAAATAAATGTTTTCTTGGTACCGTGTAAACATTCATAATTTGCTGTCTTGATTTTGATATTACCGACAGTCACTTCAATTTTGTATAAATTTTTAAAGAACTGAAGCAAGAGTTATTCTTGGAACAATGTTTTTGTGAAGATATCGTGTATAGATTGATCCGTCTACTTTTTAGGTTACGAAAAATAAACAAAAAAGGCAAAATAAGGTCCATCAGACTTGAACCCTCCATATCCTACGTAAGAGACGCAATACATTATTCAGGGCATCCAAATAGTAAAATAACATTGCAAAGAAACCCGTGTAACGAAATGGACAAGAAAGTGAATTTTCAATTAGAGATCTTCGTAAAGAGTGGAATTGTTTTGCAAGCCTCCATTCCCTGAGGCTGCGGGAGGTACACAGACCTTCAAATATTTTGATGTTGTTTTAAAGACAACATCAAAATATTTTTTTTTGTGTCTGTATGAGAAGAGGCCTTTGCCCTGCAGTGGGTTAGGAATAGGCTGGTATTATTATATTTATTAATTTAAAGATCCTTTGAACTGCTTCTAACCTGCGGGTTCGCCTGTTTTTTTTTTATTTGATGCCCCGGTTGTTAAGACTCGCCTTTCACGTATGATGTTGCGGGGTCGATACCGGGTAATTTAATTACCGGTAATTAATGTATACTATGTACAGTACCCGGCGATAAATATTGCTCATCGACCTTTATCGTATTTCGTATTTTATTGAAATAATAAAAATAATTATCAAAAGAAGCAAATCATAATTGTTTTAACAGCTCCTAATAGATACTGGACTGTTTGTATTTCATGCGACAGAGATAACGCTCTACGAAGCCGAAATTAGCCGATTGTCTCTTTCCAAAGGTCGATGTGCAATATTTATCGCCGGGTACTGTACTTTCTAAGTTATGCGTCTTCAGCAAGCATAGTAATTAATACTAGTGCCTTCTCTGCATGAAAAGACCCCTTTATCCTGCAGTGGGACAATAACAGATTGGGATTATTTTTTACTAGTTTCTGCTATTTTCACAATAAAGCTAAAGTCCAAAATTATCCTATTTGCTATTCCAGACTATAATCTATCTCTGTGACAATTTCATTCAGCCGTTCTGACATGATCACTTTCACTTTCTTTCTTTCTTTTTTTTTCACTTTTTTTTTTCCTGAGCACTTTTTTAGGTCAGTGGGTCGTCTTAGGGGCGGATTTGTTGGAGTTGGAGTATACGCTTAGGGGCACTATGAACAGCAAAGAAACAAAAAAAAAATTTTTTTGGTTGAAAAAAAAAATTTTTGGGACTTAGAAAATTTTTGATTTTTTTACGAAAAGTTTTTTCGAAAAAGTGCCAATTTTATTGCAGCATCTTATTAAGCTTGTCCATAAAAACAAATTAAGCTCTGAGAAGTATGGCCCTACGACGCACCGTTTCCGAGTTATGGGTCTTCGAAATTTTTAGTTTTTTATAAAACACTCTATATTTCCAAAATGGTAGGTCGGATGAAAATCTTTTCTGGAAAGAAATTGTTGCTCTAGTCGAGAACCATGAGATGGTGTAAAGAAACCCGCGAAAATTAGTAAAAAAAAAAAATATGAAAAATTTTCTAAGTGTCGGATCGTCAGCTTGCGTATCTTTAGGGGCACGGGACTTAGTCAAATTTTCAAAGATTTTTTTTTTTACTAATTTTCGCGGGTTTCTTTACACCATCTCATGGTTCTCGACTAGAGCAACAATTTCTTTCCAGAAAAGATTTTCATCCGACCTACCATTTTGGAAATATAGAGTGTTTTATAAAAAACTAAAAATTTCGAAGACCCATAACTCGGAAACGGTGCGTCGTAGGGCCATACTTCTCAGAGCTTAATTTGTTTCTATGGACTAGCTTAATAAGATGCTGCAATAAAATTGGCACTTTTCCGAAAAAACTTTTCGTAAAAAAATCAAAAAATTTCTAAGTCCTAGCGCCCCTAAGGCTACACTCCAACCCTTTTTTATTTGACGTCCATAGACGTCGCTGGCGGTCAAAGGGTTAAAATAACAAACATCACCCAAACTTTTACATTTATTATTGTACTAGCGACCCGCCCCGGCTTCGCACGGGTGCATGTATTATACATATAAACCTTCCTCTTGAATCACTCTATCTATTAAAAAAAACCGCATCAAAATCCGTTGCGTAGTTTTAAAGATCTAAGCATATATAGGGACAGACAGAAAAAGCAACTTTGTTTTATACTATGTAGTGATTGTAAGATTTATTTTTAGATTCGTGGTACCTAATCAGAGACATACTTTCATTGTTTATTTCGTTAATTTTAATGTTGTTGTAATTCTGCCAGTATTTTTGTATTGTACAAGGTACTTTATTATCGTAGGTGGTGGGTTGGATTCCATTCAATTGTTACGAATATTGAAAATACCTTCCACCTACACAGAAATGAAACGATTGAATAAATTCGTTTAAATGAGTCATAAAGTTTCGTGAATGGCACTAAATTAATTCCTCTTGGTTTTGTCTGAGTTTGGTGGAAACGCCCACTTATCTGTTTTAAGATTTTATTTTTGTTTTAAACAACTAGTTTTATGCTTTATCTGCGTCAATAAACAGTAGAAGATGGAGAAATTAATAAGTAGTCTGTGACGAACCTTGTTGTCAAAATTATATTTAAACAGTACATAGGTTCGCTTATAATGAGATACAAAGTAATTGCTTATATCTAAATAAATACATTTTGCCTCCTATGCGTGTATACTTATATATTGAATTGCTTGAATTACTACTTAGCTCTCTTTCCCTCTTCTAATTTTGCTGTGCTCAACAGGGTCCATATTGATTTCTTTTTTCCATCAGGAATTTCTCAGTAGCCGCCTCGAAGTCTGGATTCCTTATTTAGTGTCGTGATGGCCCAGTGGTTAACGCGCCCACCTCTCATGCATGAGGCTGTGGGTTCGAATCCGGACAAGTACCAATGTGACTTTTTCAATTCATATGTACTTTCTTAAGTAACTTAAGAAAGTACATATGAATTGTACAAACGGATGTCCAAGATAAACTGTTTATCTTGGACATCACTGACATCGGTGAAGGAAAACATCGTGAGGAAACCTGGACTTGTAATTAATATAAGTCTGAAATCGCAAATCCGCCTTGAGCAAGCGTGGTGATCATGCTCATGCCTTCTCTGTATGAGAAGAGGCCTTTGCCCTACAGTGGGACAGTAATAGGCTGGTATTATTATTATTATAAGCCTTATTTCAAAACAAAATCAAATTATGTTCACAATTGAACTTAAATGTCCCGATCACATGAACCTCAATCAATATTATAATAGACAAAAGCAATATAAAATCTTGTTAAGCATTTAATAAGTTCAGTTAAAATTCGTTTTAGTGAGGAACCATTAGTCAAACGCCAATATTTCTTTGTTAATTTTAACGAGGAATATCCCCATTCATCCTTAATTCCTGAGGGATGAATTTTTTGCGTGAAATTAAAAAAGTTTGAGAAGTTACAGTGTGAGTAAGGGCGCATCTTTGTGCTGTGTCCAGTCATCGGGGGAGTGCGGGGTTATTGGCACTGGGAATTGAATAAATCCATTTTCAAAACTGACCTTTCAGTTGTTGATAAACCTGATGGTGGTTTGAATAAGGCTGGTTTTTCAATAACAGTATATCTTATTAAAAGTTTATGTACAGGCAGAGTTTGATTTATAAACTGTAAACAATAAATATTCTAAAAATATTTTATCCAAACAAAAGGTACATTGTAACTTTATTGTATTGTCTGTTTCCAAGATTTCTTTGTCATTATTTGCTTTCAATATCTAGTCCTGGGATTGTTTATTTTATATTGTAGGAATCGTAGAATAAACCTATTGAATAAATTACACATGGTTAACGTTAAGAATCACAAAACAATCCTCGGAGGCGCGCTATACCTTACATCGGAGACGTTTTAAATATTAATTCTGTCGTGATCTTACGTAGCCGACGCTCCCCGCGGCGCCTATCAGCATCCCGATAATTTCCCTTAGGTACGTATCGACCAAATTGACTTATGGAATTGTTACACGCTCCTGGAATTTCAACAATTCATCATTTCTCGTTCAGCCAGCCGGTCGTATTTTATTATCAACTTTTTGCTCTCGATAACTGGTTTCCTTCCTCAGAGGGTAGGTCCACCCATTTCTTACGAAACGGAATATTTTTTTTATCGACATTTTTTAATGGTTACGTTTCGAGTGTCAGATAATAAAATATTGTCGGCGCTTTCAAAAATATTTTCACGGAATTCGTTTTGGACTGAAAGTACGTGTATAATGTGATTTGTGGAATGGTTGCCGAATTGAAAATATGGGAAGGAGTTTTGGGTCGGAGATAATAATATGTAAAAGATGGGTCCCACGCGTTGACACAAGTCGTTATACTGTTATGGGGAACTTTTGCGATTATAATATTCATTCGGTTGGAAGGAGATACTTAAACAAAGTTTTCTGCTTTCTTAAATTGAAGTACGACATTCTGGGAGGAGTTTCTCCCATGTACACGGACTATGAAAAGTTGGAACTGTCTAAAAACGTGATATTAAAGTGTAACAAGGCGTTCGGTAATAAAATGACTAGCTTCATTACAAATTAAAAGAAACTTGTACAGAAACTTCTGAAGAGCACTTAAAGTTTAGAAAGTGATTACAAATGAGAGTGATCACTGTTGGGACTTCCGAACGGTGGTGCTGGTAACTGATGAGAACAACTTGCTGGGTTACTACACGTTTTGCATGAAATATAATCACCAAACATGGAGATTAAGTTATAGTATAGGCACGGATTTTCTAATCCCCAGTATCGCTCCCGGACGCCAGTAGCAGTCTGAAAAAGCTGCGATCTTTCTGGGATGGCTTGTGTTGGTTAGAGTAAGACCACACGTGCAATGGCCCAAGAGGCTAAGTGCGGGAACAGTCTAGCTAAACTAACCTAAACTAACTATTATACTAATATCCGACTAATATTATAAATGTGCAAATTTGTGAAGATGTTTAAATGTTTGGATGTTTGTAACTCAATCACGCGTAAACCGTTGAACAGATTTGGATGGAAATGATGGCACATAGATAAACCATTTCGTGGATTAACACATAGAATAGTTTTAATTCCGGTAATCTGTTGCCTTGGGATAATATAAGTAGTTCAACTTACTATACGGGAAGTTACTTTATACGCGGGCGAAGCCGCTAGCAGAAGCTAGTTTATAAAAAATCAAGGTAAAACTCCTTAAAAAAATGCAACTATGATAAAATTGTTATCATAGTTATTTCGGTGGGCAGCGTGGTCGTGTGCGAAGGGCGCGTGTGGGTGCCAATTACATTACAGTAACATGATTCAATTTTGTGTTGGAGTCACGACCAGAATTCTATTTGAAGATACCTTGTGAACATTATTGCTGTTATTACACAGTTACAAGCTACCGTTCACTGCAAACTGTGTTTCTGTGTCGACAGAGAAGCTGAATGATATGTTATCATACACAAAAGAGCTATCATGCAGTTCCTTTCCTATTTTCGAATTTAAAGTAAAATGTATGAATGTTACCCACTTACTTCTTTAACTATTTTATCCCAAAACATGCAGAATGTTGGTAGCAGTACGGCGTCCAGGGGCAAGGGGGGCGGGACGAGGGGGCGGAGGGGTGCACTCAAAAATGCAATAAACGCACCTCGCGGACCACTCGGCGCGCATTCTTGAGTCGACTCCACCGCTGCAGCGAACATATTAAAGTAGAAAACATTGTGTATATGATTATATCTTGTAGTTGTTTATTTACATATTGTAAGGAGATCAGGGTTAGGATTTTGGTAGTTTTAAGACTGTTTTGAATTTTAAAGAGAATGGTTTGCTTTCATTTTGTTATGTAAGTGATTAGCAGGATGAAATTCGTTGATAAAGGCTAGTGTGATGATTTGATGGGTCTACGGTGCGCGCATTTCGGTGCTACGCTAGACGTAGGAGCGCTACGCCAGTCGTACACGTGCTACGATAGAATAAAGAGAGCTACGGAGAGCTACGCAATGTTATCCACGTGCTAAATGACTTTTCAATTGACAGCAATGAATTTTACTTCAAACTACTATTAGAATTAGTTTATCACTCTTTAACGCTTAAACGGCTGAACAGAATTAGCTGATATTTGACACTCAAAGGTATAGTTTTTAATTTTGCTTAACAAATAACATAACTATAATCCAGATTTTTATTTTCTCCTAGGATAATTTAGGCCTATTGCTTAATTCTGAAATCTACGCAGACGAACTGTGCAGAAAGAAGCTAGTCCAAAATATAGTCTAGGTAAATGTGCCGTTACTGTACAGAAAATATTACCTGTTTTTTAGTCTAGCGCTACGGTATACTTTGTTTAGTAATTTTATGAGAAAACATTATTCATGTACATCTGTCTACAATGTACAAAATAGTACAAAGTCTTATCACAACACTAATTTGTCCCGAACTCATTCCTGTCCATAAAACGAGGACCCCCAGGAAAACAAATGCCATTTAATTACACATAACAGCTCGAACAAACATTCAATTCAATTAACATACAATGTAACGGAATTTAACTGATACTAATTTAATTAATCATCTGAGCAGTGAGAACAATTGTAAAAAATACAATTTAATTGAATGAAACGTTGCTCAACAGACGAAATCTTAATTAGCGATGGAATGAAATGCATTTCATGTGAGGCTATCGTGTGACGCCGGGTGGCGAGCGGCTGTGATGACGAACTGAATCGTTGTACTGTTTATTTCTCGTCAGTAGAAGATAAACTACAATAACATGGCGCGCCCTTCCACAATTCAAAACGTGTGAAAGTGTTTGTGAAATTATTTTAAAGACTTACGATGGCTCCCGAAACAAAAACAAATCAGCGATTTGTTGCTAAACTAGCGGCGTCATTAATCACTCATTATTACTAGTATGGCGCTGCACTGACATACTCTATGAAAATGACAAGTGCGTTGTCTTGCTCGGTCGGCTATTTATGATTAGTTGACAAACAAATCTGCCGGCCTGATACTGAAGACGATTACTTACAACTACATACAAACTCTTTCATACGGATGTGACTATACATTGAAATAGTAATATGGAGGGGCGCGCCATGTTATAGTAGTTTATCTTATACAATCGTAAATGATTTGAATTGAAAAATGACAATGACTATAGATAAGCAACTTTATCTAATATCTTTATTGCTTTTCCATAAGTATATGCTTAGTTGGTAGGTATTAGTGCGACTTCATCGTTGATCTGTGTCCCAGTCGCGATGTACACGGGGACAACGGACGGCATTAATTGCAGTTTCGAAACTAAACAGCGCGCCGCCGCCCGTCTTGTTTATAATAAAAACTTTATTGTTACACGATAAGGCGCGGCGATGAGGGAAGCGGATTACGAGGAAACTTTTGTATCGCTGTTGTTCATATTATGATTCTGTTGTAGAATAGAAATGTGAGTTTCCTATGTACTTGTGTTGCTCTCAAGGAATGTCGGGATGAACCAGTAGTACAGGCGCCCGCCTCTCATACCTACATAAAGTTGCGGCCTGCGGGTTCGACGTAGCAATCTGACTCTCATAATATGTACATGTACTTTCTAAGTTTATCTTGGACATAACTGACATCGATGAAGAAAAATACTGTGAGGAAACCTAGACTTATAATAATTGATACAAGTCTAAAATCGCCAATCCGCCTTGAGCAAGCGTGGCGATGAATGCTCATGTCTTCTCTGCACGAGAAGTGGTCTTTGCCATGCAGTGCAATAATAACAGGCTGTTATTATTACTACATAATAAAATCCATCCTACTTCTTACTTCACTTATTTTTAGAATCATTGTAATGGTTATATTATATATAAATAGGTAATTATTATAGTTAATTAATAGTTTTTTTTCTAGTTATGTAGGCATGCGCTAAGAAAGGATTTTCCAAAATTCACCCTCCAAGGGGACGAAGTAGCTAGTTATCAATTTTAAACCGCTTCAGCTTACAACTCGTACAGTTCTCACTGAATCGCGAGTGGTTACGGAAAAATGAAAATCAACTAGCAAACAGCTAGTGAGAATTAATTCGTTGCACATCGCCCGGTCCGGCGGCGGCGCGTGCCGGAACCGGGCCGTGTTTGTTTTGCTGATTATGTACTGCTAATGGCAAACACATTTTTTGGGTAAAGAATCTTATTACTAAAACATGTTTTAATTTATTTTGTGATTCGGCGAAGTAGTCTTTTGTTTTAATTTTCAGTGACTATTTGTAATGGCGAAATTACAGCTATTTTTGACACAATAAATCGGGGGGCACGGTAGTGCCCCCGCCAAGACGAGCCAAGCGAAGCGCAAGGGCACTACCTACCTTTTCTCGAAGTGTTTCGTCGTTTTTTTGAACCCTCATAGGGTACTTACAAACAAAGCCAGTCTTACCAAGAGGTACCTATCGTATTACCTAGTTACTGGGTTGTGGAAGTGAGATAGGCAGTCGCTCCATGTAAAATACTGGTATTCAGCTGCATCCGGTTAGACTGGAAGCTGACCCCAACATAATTGGAAAAAGACTAGGCAGTTGACAAGGTACTTACAAAAAAAATCTATTTTTTTAATTTTTGGCCGTCTGTCTGTTTGATCCAGCTAATCTCATAAAGGGCTAGACCGATTTCTCCGAGGCAGATAGCTGATATTATAGGGAGCAACTGAGGTTACTTTTTTTAAGTAAAATTATTAGAAGGAATTATGTAAGGATCGTAGCAGGTGGCGTTCTGTGGTTTCTGCCTACCCACATGGGAAAAAGGCGTGAGTTTATGTATGTATGTGTTATTAGAACAAACCCCCTTGACAGCCGACATTTACGCAGACGAAATCGCGGGCAAAATCGAATATAAAATAATTATGCTATCTAGATATATCTATGAGAGTGGAGTCAGGGGTGAAGTATAGTATGGCTAAATATAATTTATCCTAATTTAATCCGTTAATCATTTATTCAACATCCAAGTTAGCCGTGATAACTAGCAGTACATTGTATTAATTAGCAGGAATCATTTCATAACTCATTGAAGCGAGTCTTTTGTGTGCCCTCTGTTGTTGGCGCCGTAATTAAGGCTCTATACAGAAGTAACCTGGCCTGAACTTTCGTTATTAAGGGGAAATGTTTCGTGTTATTGTTTGTGGTTATTTAGAAGTTCAGTTATTGTGTTTTATTTACAAGTTTATTGAATTAAATATAGTGTTCATTGTTACCAGAGAAGGCTGTCGTGATGGCCCAGTGGTTAAGATGCTCTCCTCTCAGGTTGTGGGTTCGAAACCGGGAACAGTCAACAAAAAAGATAGGTATGCAGGGTCGTCAGATATAATTAAAGTTTTCTTAGAAATCGATGAATGTTTTCAAATATAATTTAATTTGTAAAGTAGGTAATAAACAGTTCATTAATGAAGTCAAGTTTTAATCGAAGACATCCATCGGTTTCTAAGAAAACTTCCACTATATCAATGACGACCCTGCATACCAATCTCTTTTGTTGACTGTCCTGCTTTCTAAGGTTATCTTAGACAAACCCGCGACGCGTAACGATGCAGGCAAGCGTTTAGACAACCGTATCATCAAAATACAGCTTCAGTTAAAGCAATTCAAAACTGTTTCAAGAAAAATGTTAAAAACACCTTCCACTCGCCTATCACAACATAATCGTGTGTACCTGCATCAAGTTGAGCACTTAATGAATAATGCAACCATCAAGATTGTACCAACGAACACCAAATGCATCCACAAGCATTCCCGCGGTTACTTCCACAAGTTTCCGAGTGGAAATATTTTTAAAATGCAAATAGTGAGGATGAACATCGGAAGCGTTTCAGAAGGACGTCGTTGTCTTCATGTATTAGTTTCAGAATATTCATGCACCTAACAAGTAACAAGTTGCCACACTCCCGACGACTTGCCTAAACTTTACAATTTCTCCTTTTTTTATAAAGAGAAAAGTTTTTCGCATCACTCTGAATAAGTGAACGAATGTTTGCATTAAATATCAAATGAGTTTTTTTGGTAGGAATCTTTAAAAGCACTTTAGTTGATGTGGATTCACTTTAGAAGAAAAGAAGATGTAGTCGGTAGTTATAGCATCTGATACGTAAGGCTTTAGTTATTAAATTAAAAAACAGTATGTCAGTCTGGGCCCTATTTAACCAACATTACAATCTGACAATTTTGTAAATAAGTGACATATTTGTAAAGTTATATGACAAGTGCTGTTTAATAAACATTATTATTACAATTACAAATATGTAAATTGTCACCGGTAAAGAGACAATTTTTATTAAACAGGAATATGTAAAATTGTAGATACTTTATTTTAACAATTTTGTAAGTTTTACACCATTGGTATGTCGTATTCTTTATTAAACAGAAACTTGTAGATTTGTAACTGGTAAGATACAATTACAATTTGTAACGTTCGTTAAATAGGGCCCTGGTAAAATTGATTTTTAGTTGTTATATAAAATAACATTAAACCGTGGGCAAATGAAACACCCACACACATTTTTGGAACTACCTCCTTTTATCTAGTTCAAATCTAGTAGAAACTTATAGATGTTTACTAAATACAGTTAAAAAAATAACAGCTGTACCCAAAACAAATCACAGTCATTCACCCAAACACAGCGAAGAAACTCCCAATCTTACAAACTGCACAAAAAGCATTATCGATAAAACGGATTACAGAATAAATCAGCAGCAAGAATCTCCCGCCGCGGAATGTTCGAGAACCTCTGTTTTATGTCCCTTCACTAATTGATGGAACGCTCACCGAATACTCAACTTAAAAAAAAAACCGGTTGTTAGAGAATTTGTCTTTTGTTTATTTTAAATGAGGAAGACAATCTTTTTAATCCTTTGACCCGCTTTATATCCGGGATAGTAGAAGCAATAATTATCTACAGAGTGTGATACTGTTAAGGCCGGTTTTTCATTCCTTATTTTTATTTTCCTTTCTTGGAAAAACATTTTAATGTAAAACATTTCGGTTGTACAGTACATGCAAACAATACAATAATGAAATACTAATAAAGAGAAAAGGTTAATCCACAGCTGTAGTATCATCTGTGAACTAACTAGAGCCTCTTATAACTGTTTTCCTTAAAGCCTAGCAAGTCGTAAATCTAAGCGTCCGACTTTTGTTAAACAAATTACTCGTAAAGCTTTTGTGAGAGTCGATCGGATAGTTAGGCGGGTAAGTTCGTACGGGGTAACGGCGGATAAAGCTGGACAACTTTCGGGTAACTCCGGCCAAGTTCGGGGCAAGTTTGCGGCGAGTCCGACGCCCCCCCACACCCCTTAGTTCTGTCTCCGCGCAACTTTAATTGCCAAGAAAGCGGGCGGCGCGAGGGCCGGTCAATTGATACAATTTGATACGATTTGCGGTGGGATGCAAGTTGTGCTAAGTGGGGCCCATGTTACAAGGTGTTCTGATTGCATTCATTACTGATTGTTGTTTGTCTTGTTTCGTACTTGTAATTGGGTTTCATCTTGTATCTTGTTGGTTCGCCTCGTACGTGCCTATCGATGTCGGCTTATTTGTTCATTTGTTTGTGTTGCTCGCTCAACGGATGAACACCGCAGTGTACGCTGTGGACAATGCTTATAATTAATTCATGCGTGGTTGACGGGTATTTTTGTTTTGTAAACAAATGATTACATTGTTAATAGGATTTCAGGTGGATCAATAGCACGAATGGGCGGATGACTTTATGATGTGTGCTGCTTTACAAAGTTGGTTTTAGGTGGAGGATCAAGGTCCGACTGGCATTGACTACTATTATCATGCCACAATAATTGATATTACAAGCCTTTAAACCATGGTATTGTTTAAAAAAATATATCAGCATGCATTTGTTTTTTTCCAGTACATAATTCCAAAGTGAGGAATAAAAAGAAAAGACAAAAATTTAATTAAAATTGGTTAATAATGCCACTTTTCCCCGAGATGTTTTTATTAGCAAAGTGTTCCAACACGTCTGTATTCCTAGAAAAGTAGATGTGAATAGTACACGCAGACATGTTCCGAGAGTTGCGTTTATAATAAATTTCCTTGAATATATTTAATACTAGCTTTCACACAAAGTAATGGGGACTAATGTAGTCCTAGGGCGCTGTCACAACTCGCAGTACATCGTAATGCACCGCTAAACTCCGTTATTGCCCCGTAGCCCCGAGTGACGTCACTCTGTGTTGGACTTACATCCGAGTTTTGCTCAGGCAATGTTAAACACAAGGGCTTATGTAAGGGGAGTTTTGTTCAACTGTATGATGTAGGTTCAGGAAATGTTTAATAAATTACGTATTTATTATTTTTAGTTTTTGATTTTGATCTAAAGTGAAAGTCAAATAATTTATTTCAATTAGACCATGAAAAGGTACTTTCGAACGTTATTTATAAGAAAGAAAATAATAAAAATGTGGTACGTTACGTTACGGTACGTTAAAAAAAAGGTACTTTCGTATGCAAAAGAATAGGCAAGAAAACCCATTCATACTCATACATACAAAATATTTTTATTACTAAGGCTGGAAATACTGGTTTTATAACTGGGCTTGTGCCATTGACAATGTACCAATCACATGTCTTATGTGGTTTTCCTATTGTTCTGAAACTCTAGACATTAAAATTTAGGTATGAATCGGAGATAGCCCTACGCTTAAATCGAGAAAGCAATATCTATGAGAATCCCTTACAAAAAAAGATACGCATTAAGTTTCGTAATCAATCCACTTTTTCACTTTCACCCTCCTGCGTTTCAAGGGGCCTCGGCTCTACAGTGGCAACGTAACAGATTGATATAATTAATTAATGTATCTCGAGTTACCTCAGCCTCGGACAATTCATCAGTAGGATTTCCTAAAAGGAAAATTAAGAACTTTTCACGTGGGCACTGCTAATTAAAATTGGCCGCTAATTAGAGGCGAAATAAACATATACAACGTTATATTTACTCAAGTTTTGTGACCGACGAAAATATATCCACAAAACTATCATTTAACTACTTTATCTGTCATAAAAATATAATTATGCACGATCACAATTTCAACTCTAATTAGTCAGCCATTTTATATTACACCACAGAGTATTAATTACTGGCAAAGTGTAAATATTTTAGTCTGTGGTCTTTGCGAGTAGTCGGCAAGCGCGGGGCGCGGGTCAAAGGTTTTAATTTACTAGGCAGAAATAATAAAGTGTGCTGACGGAATACCTCTCAATGGTCGAGTTAAAGAGGAAATGAAGAGCTTGTGTACGCCCTTTTGTAATTAACTGGGTACCCTTTAAATTGTCAACGAGACGAGTTACATTGGGGAATGCTTTTTACTATGATTTGAATTTTAAGTTGCTGCGGTACGGTTGTTTTTTGTTTTGGAAGTTTACTGGTGAGCTTTCTTATTTTTGTTATGGTTAGTTTTTGGAATAGCTTCACTTCAATAGTGGACATGGTTGTTTTAAAGTTTGAGTAGGAGTGTTTTTATATAAGTTAATCGTTGCAGCAAAAACTATCAAGCCTTTGGCAGTTGTGGTTATTATTGAAATATCAATTTTTACGGAGTTATGTGAAGAAAGACCTACGTTTAGACGTTGACTGTATGTAATGGATGTATCTCGATTTTGTTTGCTGCCTTCTGTTGCCCTTTACGTTCCGGGGCCACGGTATCCTGTTAAGACGTCCCGCAACCCCGGCAGGCGTTTGGCCTCTATTGGGGCCCCGTCCCTGTGCTGACAGCTCATTGAGGCGCGCGCGAACAGAACGCGCCGCGACCCGGGCATGGTCCTTGATCGGACGGCGAGCTGCACCATGAAAGGAGAATGGGCTTAAGTGGTTTATCTGATTACTGCCTGTCCGAATTTCTACTCTGTTTATAGAACTAAAAAAACTCGATCAGATTGTGAGGCCCATTTGCGCAAAGGTATAGATGAAACAGTACCACTATTGGTCCTTTGTAGAACCACAAAACAAACAAACATGACAAATAACTTTCTATTGTCCCATGGCATTGATGTTGGCACAGTAGGTACCATGGTCACATCCGTTACTTAGCAGCAGGCGACGATACTTAACTATTGGAAAGTTCGACATCCGGTGGTGGGCTCTGCTAATATCCGGTTCAGACCACTTCGCTCTCGGCAGAAACTTTAATTTTTGAACTTACTGTAAGTTGGTAATATGTAGCTACCTAACTTCTATTCGGTTGGTAGTGGCAATAGCGGCTCTTTAGGATAGTTCAAAGACCGTTGATGAAGCAAAATTTCCAAACTAGTGTAAAGTAATTATGACCTTCTGATTACGAGCCTACAGAACCTAGTCATTAATTTACGCCATAGGTTTCTGTTATGTACTTACTGGTACAAAAACTGTGGTCCTTGGTGTTGGTCCTTGTGGTCATTTATTATATGTATATCACAGGTTAGCTTGATTACGTAACAGATTCTATCATTTAATTTCGCAATAGATAAAGATCATTCACCCCAATAAAATCCAACGTGAAAAACAATTACAGGTACACAACAAAATGAAACCCCTACCAATATGCACCCGCCACAGTAACATGCTGACATAAATTAACATTTCAACATAAAAATCTGTGTAACATCGCTATCTGTGCGCGCGATACTATTTCACAATGATTAATCAACACCATTGCTGTTTACCTTTAGCTTTCCGGCCATACTAGCACTATGAAACCTTCGATGTATTCGACTATATTTGTTCAACGATTTACATTGCTTGATGGGTTCAGTGTTAAAATATGTAATGAGAAACTAAGCGAGAATTGGATAGGGTTACGCTTTTTGGTCCTTCGTAGCAAGGTTGTCAGTGTAGAAGGACCAGCCCCGCCTATCGTTATCAAGTTGAAATCAAACCGCCTTTTTGCGTTAGCACCCCTCGCCTCTTTCGTTGTTTGTATGTATTGTACTTTTCGACTTACCGGAATAATTCCGCTGTTCCTTTTTGTAACTGATACGTTTATGGTCGTGCGAACATCGCGTCCAATCGGTTTTTATGCATTGGTTACGGAATGGGGGGTTGAATAACAAACTTTTTGTTATTTTTGGATGGTTTCATGGCTTTGAAGGTTTACCCGATTTGATTGTATTTTGAAATAATGATTTGATATCATGATAGCATGCCTTCGTTTCTCACTAAAATAAAATTTAACCATACATTCTTTTTACCAATCCGTTTTATAAACAGCCACTATTTGCAAAGCCACGAAGAAAGCCACGGAGGACTGCAAGAATGTTTAATATAAAAGTGAAATGCAGGTGTACAAGCACCGCCTTCTTTACTTGACGCGATCACCTGGCCGTCGGCGTCGTGGTGCTGGGGTACGCGGAAAACGCGACACGAGTTTATAATATTCATAAACAAAATGAATATCTGAAGTGTAGTAGGGTTTTGCTTCTTCCGACATGTTTATTTTCTTTATTGTGTAATTTTTTTCTAGCATTCTTCCTCCTTGATTCTGAAAAAATGTTTGTAAATCTATAGCCTCCTAAAAATAGCAAACCAATTCTATGAAACAATACTCGTGTACGTGTAAGAGAATGTATTGTTTGTACAGGTTTTTTTATAAAGTATGTGCCTTGAGGGCATTTTATTATATAAAATAAATACTGTTTTGTCTTTGTTTAAAACAACTACGTATGTGAATACCTTTTATCGAGTGATAGAAAAATATCTATATAGAATAGAAAAATATTAAATTGAAATGCTTTACTGGACAGCCTCGAGCTGAAGTAATATAAACGTTAGAGTTGAAAGTATTCTGTCGAGTTACTCATATATTATAAATATTAAATTGTTTATTTTATTGGTCCTGTAGTTAAATATGAATGCTTATGCTTTGTTGCCTTCTGCACGAAGTCTGTGTATTGAAATTAAAAGTTATGTAAAATCCTTTGAATAATGTCGGCAAAAGTTATCATAGATTTATTCATAGATTAAAAAAAAACAACTCTACCGAACGAAACACTTTAAAACCAGTCTGCCAACTCAACATAAATATCTCCAGAACCCAAAGGACCATTTATCCGATGGTACATCCAGCCACAATGTTCCACATACACGAGTGAGTCAGCGAGCTTATTACCATACAAAACGCGTTGGCGCCGCGGCTTGCGAAATAAACAGGCCGGCTTCCAAACCTACTGAATCTTAAAGCCGGGCTTCAGGGACAGGTAGGTAGTGTTCGTACTACCGGAGTTAGGTTACGAGGTCAGTGGTAAAGATGAGATACGTGGGATGCTGTAAACTTGATCGGAGGCAGGGATTCATAATGGGTTTCGAAATGAACGGATAATAATGGAGATGTAAGGGATTATGTTATGTACTTACTTTGTTTAGAGACTAACAGAACTAAAGATAAATAAACAACTACCCTACTTTCAAATAATTCCTTTGCAAAGTGGTGTCAATTACAGAAAACGGAATGAAAATAACTCAGTCGTGGGCAGTGTTTTGTTTAAATTGAGTCTTTTGCTTTCTTATATAAGACGACTCGTTGCCTTGGCTATCTGAACGTTTTCACCTGTTTTGGTAAATAAAAATTCTGAATTAAGTTAGTAAGGTAGTCGTTTGTAAATTACCACCGTAATTTGAGTATCTATCCTATTTAAAAATCCTTATCGGACCTAATATGGTAATATTAACCTTGATTAGGATCTATATTGTAGTACTAAGTATGTCACAATCAGATAACATCTGTTCACAAGCCATTTAATATGTCTCCGATACTGATCATTTATAGCTAAACTTGCAAGGAGGCGTTTCGGCACCTCTGCTAATCGAAGGTGAGCATCTATTGCGATAATTAGAGGTTCGCGACCGCGCGAGATCGGGCGATACCGGCCGCGATCGGACGATTACGTGCGACTGATTGCGATGCGCACGCGAGGCGCGCTTGTTTGAGTTACGGAGCGATTCATATCGGGAGTTGAGACATGATTCATACTAGGCTTTAGATGCAGGCATAGATATTGAACTAAGGCTTGAGGAAGTGATCAAGATTTTAGTTAGAAACTTTAAGATTTTTTAGCTTAGGATCTGTCCATAATTTGTTAGCTGTTTCTTTAATAAATGTAATGCACACTGGCTCACCACCCATTGCCGTGGCCCATATATCGTTAGTGTCATGTCACAAAAATCAATAAACCACAATCAATAAGTATCACAAATTGATCCTTCAGACGACCACATAAAAGCCACTTCCCAAAACAAATAAAAATTGTTCCAATAATTGGTCTACAAACATAACTTAATTAAAAAGTAAACCTGACTTGAACTTATGTACTCTGTGATTTCAATACCATTTTGGTCTATTTTTGTAGGTCGGAACGTACGTCGAGTGACCTCATTCTGAGGGAAGAGGATATGATTTGTTAGATATTTGTACTTGCCTAAGGGAATTAGGAAATGGTAAGATAGAATTCAGGTATTTACATAGTTATATAATATGAGAGGTTTTCGTGAATTCAAACATTTCTAGGTAAATACTTTACTTAAATCTTCATTGTTGGATGATGATCGTATATTCAGTTGTTTGCACTTGGTACACTGTTGGTTTGGCGTTTGCTCACTTTTGTTGTAGGTGCCTTTTCCCGTATGTTTTTGTTTTAAGGCTAGACACACACTGACGCGACCACGGCCACGATTGCGACCCGGTAGTACGAAAATGCAGGGCCTCACGTGCGTTTTCTATAATAAATTCCCTTTTTTTGCCGCATGCGACCAGCCACTTCGTGGTCGTAGTCGTTGCCGCTACCCTTTTATTCAATTTGACATGTTCCTGTCAATAAATTCCAATTGTTTAATGCCGTTTCGATTGTTCAATTGTTCATTGTGTAGTTATTCTTTTGTGATTGATTTTCATTTGTTTTACAATACGTACTATTTATTAATAAAATTGTATTTTTGTAATACAATCACTGGAATACTATATTGGCCTGAATTTTGGTTTTAAACTTTTTTATTCATCGTTGTTGGCGTACAAACAAAGAATCATTTCACAACTTAAGCTTTTCATGAGGTTAGAGGTGAGAGGTGACATTCATGAATGAATGATAGCTGTCAGCCACAATGCCTCTCGTTACCACTCATTATGCAGACGGGGCACCTCTAGGCACCTATGTTGCAACGCGTTCGATGCGACTGAGTGCATCTTTACACTTCTATCAATTGCAGTAGCACCAGGCCATGATAAACAACTGTGTTGCCAAACATTGCTTTCCAAGACTCATCTCTGTAGGAAAAGAATATAGTTTATCAGTTGTTTATGTACTTACTTTAGTTACACGGATTATAAGAAAAAGGGCGTCTTTGTTTACTCCGTGTGCTCCATTTAAGATTTCTAAGAAATCTGCCGGGAGAGGAGAGATCTATTATTGTAAACCAATGGACCTCTTAGAAATCAGCCTTGCCCGAAGAACTTTAACTAGATTTACTTCCTAATGGCTCCATTACGCATTGAACTTAGAAAAAATAAACAGATTTGCAAAACTTCCACCCTTCACAGATTTGTACAAAAAATGCAAATCAACACCACATCAAATAAAGTCTCATAGAAAACACTTTGTCCAAATCGAATATTTGGCGTCGGATCAGAGGTCGGCGCGCCGGGGCGCACATTCTCGCAGCCTATCACCCATAGCCATCGTTTGTTAGGGCCGGGATTCGGTGGCAAACTGCTTGCCATACAAATGCTAAGCGTCCGCATTGGTCCGCGCGAGTCCGGACTCGTCCGCACCGTCTCGTGAGGCCCCGACGCTCACGACTTCGGATTTCAGAATCATAATGTAGGGATTTATGTTGATTCGCGTTTAGATGCGACGCCGAGCTGCCGCCGACACAAAAATGTTTGGAGGTTAAACATGATTTGACGATATTGTTGTGTTGTTTGTTTTGTATTGCTTTTTTGTGAACACTGATCAATAAGATACACGGAAAAGCTTTTTAGGACTACTTTATACATTTTTCTGTAGATTCTTATCCTGTATGTTTTTAAATGTGACAATATATTTAGTAGGATCTTACTAAGTAGGTATATTATGACAGTTAGATAGCTAATTACTATAGACAGCTTGTTTAAAAGACCTTATCGAGTTACCTACCTACATAATTTGAAATTCATAATTGTTCTATATAACCTCTAATAACCAATTTAATTACAGCATTTTGCCTTCTAAACACCAATAATTAATGACCCTTAAAAGTTAAAGTCGATACTATCCGTCTATCATTCCCTGCGTGGGTGAAGACTTGTTTAAAGACTTGGCTGACCGCCTCCAGCTACACAAAACTCCTCCTAATTTATATTTTCCTCGTTGAATGTTTGTAAATTAAAGGCACTAATAGCAACAGGCACTTGATACAAGAGATTCTGAGATATTGAACAATTCTCGCAGCTATTTATTCTTGTCTATTTATTTAAGTCCGTTATAAGAAATTTAGTTATGTTGGAGTTAGTAAGAAGCTGGTACCTAACTGTATTAAATAATAATCGTATCGATTTGTCGTGTTCGTGACAGCTGTCGTGGAGCTGTCAGTTGGGTCTGGTTATCTATTTAAAAATTATTTTGTCTTTTTTTAGACCTTATTGCATGCATTGTTTTCGTCCTACCCCCGCGCCGGTAGTACTTGGGGCGAGGACTCGCATTAAACAGTTTTTTTAGCTATTTACTTGATCCGACCCCAGTCTAGTTGGCAATAGTCGGGAAATTATGATTATTTCTAGGCACCTCAAAAACTTTAGTCTTCCATTATTTCTATTAGTTGTCTACTACACACAACGATAGCGATAATGTATGAGTTGGTGAGTGAGTTGTAAGGATCGTCGGAAAGCGTCCGTGTAATAGCGGAGATCGTGCGATATCGCTGCGAGCCGCACGCGATCGCACGGCTACGATGTTCGCTTGCAACTAATTGTAAATGTGTATGGTTAATTTGTGATTTCGGCGAGCTGGTAAAGCGGTGGGTTGCAATTTAAGGCTTTAATACGTTGGTTCATTTGATACAAGAATACGGGCTTGGAAACCAGCTTGTGCTTTTAAAAAAACTGACTTTTAATATTACTGGCTATTATACAGGCCGGGGTGAAAGCAATTACAATAGTAATACCTAATAATTTATTTAATTTCTTAGACAAAGTTTATTTATTAGTACAGATTGCTTAATTGCTTTGTTAGTGCACATAATTATGACATAATGTGATGAAAATGATGTCCTTAGTATCATTCATTAACAAGCAATCCATTCTATAACTGTTTGACAAAAATTCCGAATAAAAGTGTACGTACAAGCTTTATTCAAGTTTTAAGAATATGAACAACTTTTTCTATGGAACCAACGTCTTCTCTTACTCTTATTTTCCTGACCTCAAGGTTAAAAAAGAAATCAGCTTCAAAGCTGATTATTTCCAAATTACAGATTAAGTTCCATAATAAAATCTGTTCGTATTCATGAGTTCCCAGAAAAATGACAAGTAAATTAAATGTCAGTTATTTATAGTTTTGTAGGTAAATGCTCTATTTAGTAACACCAGTAAGTTACTTGAACAAAAACCATAGCTCTTTAATCAGTCAGTCACATGCTTGCAACTTGCTTTTTCAACTTCGTCGTAAAACACAAAATCTTCAGTTGAGCCTGAAACCAGTCACACAGTAGTAAAGCAATAGATGAAAGTAACTCTGGGTTACAAAATTTAACTAATTTTACTACTCTTTATTACAATACCTAAATCCTTTTTATTACTCCTACTTCATATATCTTTCGCGCAATATTTTAGTCCAATTTGAGAATATTAGGAAATTTACAGGGGTCCCTACGATCGGGCCGGTAATAAGCGCCGGTGACGTCACGGCTCTGAGATAAAGAACGCGATGAAATGTGAGATAACAGCGTTTTTGGAAGGCTTAGGAATCTCTTTTATTATAAAAAAATATTCCTTTTTTTGGTGTTCGGCAGAGGCGCTTGGAAATCGGTTTATTTAATTTTATGCAGATATTCTGTTCCTACTTACAATGCAAAACTAAGCGTGGTCGGAAAACTAGATGTTCGGGGAATTCCAAGTTGGAAGAAGTAGTATGTGAGACTCAGTGAGTAAGTTTATGTGACGGGTATACTACAGCTACAATTCCTTTTTAGCCATCTTTACTATCACGTTCGAACATTCTGAGTAATTATTTTTATTTAATTCTTTTTTTGATTATTTTGAATAAAGATATAAGACATTTGACAACTGTAAATTCTAAATTCTATGTACGGAACTTACAAACAATAGCACTTATTCTTACGGTGCTTTTTAATTTTGAATTATACCTCTAAATTAGGGCTACCCTGTCCAAATGGCTGCAATAACGCTCATTTAGGGGTAACTAACGTTTTGTTGTAGGTCGCGACCAAGAAGAAGTAACAATGGAGTGTTAAAACGAATATTATTTGTTTCAGGCTACGGTTGTTGAAAGACACTTTCGTCGCGACTAAGGTAAGTGAATTAAATCAATTATACATTCAGCCAAGTTAGTGTTTATGTTAGGACAAGACCGTGATAAAGGCAAGGCATCTTATTTTAGACCATTACCAATCATAAATATGTGAGTACAGCTTAAAATTTTGAAGTTTCGCTTCGTTTTAGCCCTAATTTGCTCTGAAGGAATTAAAAATTGTTTAAATCTAGTGGCAATCTCATTAAAATCTGGTCAAAAACGTTGGTAAATTAAAGGTAATTTTAACAGATGGTTTTGGCAGTTTCGAAAACTTACTAGAATTGCCTCCCTGGTCTCGCAATTAGGTAAGTGGATGATCACAGTTAGCTAAAAGCTAACTCTGTCAACGGTTAACTATGGCAAGTCACTGGCTCACTGCTAAATATCCACCTACGGTTAAAGAGAGTTCTTTTACCCGTGAAGGTTCACTGTAGGGAACCACTACCAACTACTACTACTACTACTAATTATATTTTGTCTTACTCCTCCGCTATTCTTTTCTGATTAATTTCGTTGCGGGACCAAAGACAGTTAATCGTTTCTCTGGGACTCGTCGAGCTTCATTGCCTCGGCGCTTTTCTGGTGGCCTCCACTGTTGATTCTGGCTTTCAGGAGTTGCAGTGGGTGGGAACAGTGTGGCGGGCTTGTCCCATAAAAAAAAAAAAACCACTACCAAATACCTATAGCTGGCTGGCTGCGTCTTATGCAGTATGTAGTACTCCATTTCCTTTAACTCCGTGGTCGCTGCTCGTTTCGGACAAAAATTATGCGCTAGCGTACTAAGAAAACGTATTTAGTTACCGCTGTTAAGAATTTCTGTTATTGTTGTTTATTTAAAGTAAAACTATGTGGAAATGGGGTAATGAAATTGAGGTCTGTTTGTTTAGTGATTCACTGTGTACGTCATTAAAAAGCTATTTGGAACTATAGTTTACCCTTCGAATGTTATTAATTATAACGATTAGATGAATTATTAAGTTTATTTCGATTCGACAAAATAGTTTCAGAGATAAGTGTTGTTCACGGAGAGAAAATTCTAGTTTAGGTAACCAGAATAAAGTTAAATTGACTAGATTGTCTTGTAATATATACGACAGCTATCTTATTTGTAGAGTTTCCTAGAAAAATCTGGTAATAGCTTACAAGAATATCTAGCACAATTAAACATAATGCTGGTACACATCACTAAAATTTATGTATAGTGCGCAAAAGCCTATTTGTATTCATTACCTACATACTTTATTTTAAATTTAACGGAATTGGTATCGTTTGTAACACCATACTTTATTTTGGAGATAACCAGATTTACAGTAGCGTTGATAGATTATTAAAGTTACTATAAACATATTGAATGCAAATGTTACCAAATTGAGTGTTTATTAAACTATATATTTTGTTTACTTTACTACCTATTTTGTGTTTATTACCAGCATGTTGTTGCACAGCATGACGTTAGTACATATTTCTTATAAATACCCAATTGCCTACTAAACAATATGAAGCAAAAAATAAAACATTGGTGAAATCACTAAACAATAGAGTAAACTGAACAACATTAAATTCTCATTAAAGTAAACTCAATCATTTGATGTCATAATTACATCTTCTAATAATACTTGACAAGCTGTAGTAAAAATAAAATACCTTCTGCACCAAGCTTTCTTATTTACCATTTATAGAATAAATGCTCATTATTCACATTTTTTCTATCAGAAACCGTAAACAAAACTATAGCACGACGTAGAAGGTACTTTACTCTTCGAGTACCCTAAGCCTGCCACCTTCTAAAATCATGAACGAACATGAAGGGATTGTCAACAACCGATTTAAATAAAACAAAACATAAAACGTTTATAGGTTTTTATTTGTATTATCCACAACAATCATAATTGGATGGGTTTGACGCAGAATGTGCATTTCGCAAAATGTGCAGGTCCAATCAGCTCTTTAATTACGTCCGAATCCAGGAGACCAAGTGTCTCATTAGTTATTTTGTTTTCTAAAAATAAAACATTTCAATTAGGTAGGTATATAGGCACGCATATTATAATTCACTGGAACCGATAGTTTTAATAAAGTGCATTCAGGTGCATTACCGTATTAGCAGACCATACAGACCAGAATTAGAAGTGAGTTACCAGTATGTACCTACCTAACTTAAAGATCTCTTTCAACTCATCCCCATATAAAGAACGATACCTCTTAAGTCGGTCAGTGTCTTCACTGGACGTAATAAAGGTATGCCTAATTGCATTGCCTAGTCATATCATAAACTCATTTAACTCAACACTTTTCTTCCAGGAATATAGGTACCTAGCCAAATAAATTGTATAAAACTTACTTACCGGCAAAAATGGGTATGTATTCCTCCAACCGCCAGGATTTTAATATTTCTTTTACACTTGTGTCCATTATTTTAAAAATTCTAAAAGAAAGAAAAACCATGCACTTGAACAGCACTGTACGCGCACGTAAGGTGAAATGGGTGGAACAAAATGGCGTGCCAAACCATACAATATATTTGGTAATCGTAAAAAACGATTCATTTGTTATACGATACTCATGTTACACAAAAAACGATATATGATAACGATAAAAAACATTTTATTATGATAACAATCATCTGGTTAAACATTACTATATAATCTAGCTTATTTAAACAAATAAATAACTTTTTTTGTTACTTGCATTCTTTTAGAGATAACATAAATATAGTATTTGTTGATTTGACAGCTAGTAACAACAAACAAATTATGAAGGTAAACTATAAAGTTATGGAAACTTTCTATTTACAATAATAAAATGTACTTGTAAATAGCTTTGAGTATTCTTTACTATAATGTGTTTACTATAATATTCTGGCATTTATTAAAATACGACTATTTGTTGTCAAAAGTCAATCTCGTAAACTTAACTCAATTCTGTTTTTATAAACTAGAATAATATTTACCATACGTTCTGGTAATATAGTTATAATAATTTCTCTCCGTGTTCACTGAATAAATATTTGCCTTTTCACTTAACCCTAATAACGACATTGTTGCCTCATTCTTCTCTTATCTATACAAATAAATCAAATTGAAGTGTTTTTTTGTAATGTCAAAATAATAGCTTTTTACAAATAAACTAAATTGTACTGATTTGATATAAAACATCTATCGATGCGCCTCGGTAGTGAAACCGACTAGTATGCCTTGACGGGAAACGGCATTACGCTGTCATACCTGCCGGAATCACGTATGTATTAATCGAGTTATAATATAGGTATATTGTGTTATTAATATGCCGATCGAGTGCTATTAATAAGCAAACGAAACGGGACATTAAGAGAAATTCTCCAAAAATCGCGAATCCTAACAAAAATTCCAGACACCATGTAAAACAGAACAGGACTGGTTAATAAATCCAAGTTTCTATTTGAAAACTGGTTTATCTCCGAAACTTAGACTTTGGTAACGGATGGACCACTGCGGGGCCGGGGTGGGGATAGCGAGTCCCCGGACTGTCGGACCGGAGTTAACCCCCCATCGATCTCTATGCTAATGCAAGGATTTACCAGTTGCTTTTTGAACCTGTTTGGTTTAGCGTTTTAGTGTTAAGTATCCTTTCGGAATTGGGACTTAAAATGTCTGGAATGAATTTTAAATAGGGACCTAGGTAAAGTTATTTTGTATTTTGTCGAAAACATATTATTTTAGGTAAGTAGGGTACACTACTTTACCTAGCTAAGGTAAAGTTGTGTGCAATATGTATACAATTTTTTTTTCTGTCTGTGTATCCATCTGTCTGTCTGTTTGATCTGGCTAATCTCTTAAACTTTTACTGGCAGATAGCTGACGTTGTACGGAGCAAGTTGTTATAACAGACACAAAGACCAGACATTCACGTGGAGAAAATCGCGGGCATAAGTTAGTTATTACTATAGTTACACAACCAGTTTACAAACTGCACTTCTATTGAAAAAATTCTAAAAGAAAAATCCTATAACACTTTTGGTTGGCCTGGGAATCGAACCCAGTACTCTACGCACCACAAGACCAACGTGTCTTTCGCTAAAGTACTTAAGTAGGTTGTAAATATACATAGTGTATATTAAAATTAAAAGGCTGACTAAACTGAGTAGGAAAATACCCCTTTACTAAACTTCATGATTGGTATATACGCAACCCTCTGGCAGTCTGTCAATGCATATTGCATGAAAGTCTATAAAACGCGGCACGGCCGACGTAGTAGCGTGTCGATCGGTATAGCTAGTGC
The DNA here is from genome assembly GCA_949316365.1 of Hoplodrina blanda. NCBI lineage: Eukaryota > Metazoa > Arthropoda > Insecta > Lepidoptera > Noctuidae > Hoplodrina > Hoplodrina blanda. Next base: position 691,520 of record OX438581.1, on the reverse strand, counting down.
GTTGACAGACCAACCCTTATACAAAAAGTAGTAAGGTTCATGTTAATTATTGCGGTTTTTAATTAATTGAAGAACTAATTAGTTTAATTTTTGTTACAATATAAAAGAATGGTTGTAAATATGAATGATAATTCAACTTATTATGTTTAAGTCTTTAAAAGTTTTGTCAGTCAAACTCCATTTATACAAAAGCTCCTTGTATAATTTTTTGTTTGAGAAAGTTTACTTTGAGGACGAAATGCAAGAAATAAGCTATTATTATGCGGGCATTTTACTAAAAGGGGTCAAACATTTGCATAAGATCATTAAAAAGAGCCTCATACATACCGAATCTTAAAAAATGCATTACTTGTTGCAGAAATCTGCATAATGCAGAGTGGCAGTTATTGATGGTAACAGCTATTTTCGAACAAGTTGCAACAAGCAGTCGTGGCCGAGTGGTTAAGGCGTCTGACTCGAAATCAGATTCCCAGTGGGAGCGTAGGTTCGAATCCTACCGGCTGCGAATGTTTTGCTTTTTTAATAGTTATAGTTAAAGTTTTGGAATAATCAATCAGTTAATTATTAATTAATTTACTAGTTGAATAGCTTTTCATTAATTGCGGTTGTTATAGATACTATACTACACTTTACTTAATTTTCTCTCTAGTTAATTAAATTCTTAGAAAATATACTACTCAAAACAAAATAGGGCCCACCACTATTTATTTTCAATTTTTGTCTTAGAATTATTCAAGAGATACTGATTAGCAAAATGAAGCATTAGATTATGTAGTTGACTTGTTTGTGAGTCTTTATTAATGTTTCGAGCGAAAACTTGAGGGTTTAATTCAAGTGGAAAGACAGAAAAAGTGAAGTGCTTGAAAAAACGTGAAATGCACAAATTCTTTTACTTATGTTCTCAATGTGACTGTAGTCGTTGTTGGTAGTCGTTGCTTTCTTGGACAGTTTTATTTGATTTTTGTGATAATAATGATTACTATGGCTGGTTCTGGGCGTCATAAGGACATGGAAACCGCAGCGAGAGCAGTGGTCCTGCTTCAGGGGAAAAACTCAGAGGTCTGTAGCAATACATGTCGGTGTGTCGCAAAGAGCTATCCGAAACATGTAGAAGTTGTACCAGAAAATCGGGAGTGTAGCTAGGAGTCTTAGAAAAGGAAGTCCTAGAGCTACAACTGCTCCAAAAGATCGCTGTATCAGGTTAACTGCTCGTCGGAAGAAAATTTTAACGCCCGGCCTTTACAAACCTGCCTGTGGCAATCAAATGGTACACAATTCAGTGATCAAATCATTTGTAATCCACTCCACGAAGATGGCCAATGTTTCAGCGTATGTGCTGTTCGACTCAAACTGACAAGGGCTCATCATGCAGAGCGTTTAAGGTACGCTCGCCAAAATTTGTACTGGACCAAGGCTAACTTTGGTGCGCTACTCTTTATAGACAAATGTAAGTTCAAGTTTTATAGTGATCACAAACAAATACAAGTGTGGAGAAAATAAGGCGAACGTTTTACAAAATCATTAATCCATGGAACCAACCGTTTCTGGGGTTCAAGTGTTACGGTGTGGGCGGAAATTCGCTTGGCGTGCAAAACAGAGCTGGTAATTCTGAATGAGGGTACTGTAACTGCTACCAGTTATGTTTAGCGAGTAGTCTGACTTCATATCATTCCATTTTCACAGAGAGTGGGTTCTGGTTTTGTTTATATGCAAGATAAAGCTCGTCTACATACGGCCTGTATTACACAAAGAGCTCTTTCTGACACCAGTATCTCGGTTTTGCCATGGCCTGCAATGAGTCCCGACCAAAATTTTATTGAATATTTATGAGATCAACTGAATAGAAGCCTCGATTTAACAACAGTCAGGTGAATAGTCTTCAGGAGCTCACAAACTCGCGCAAAAGTCTGTTTTAACGAATACTGGAACAAAACGTTACCCATCTGATTAAAAGTGTACCTGATAGGCTCAGGGAGTGCACACGGAGTAGAGGAGGCCTCACTCGCTTCTAAGCATAACATCGCTCAAGCCACAGGTACAAAAAAAATAGTGAAAAGTTAAATTTACTTTTCTCATTATTTTGCTGCAATTTCCCTAGAAAGTGTTTTTGTGTTTGATTTACAAAAAAATTAACAACTTTGATTCTTGATTACGTTTAAACACTTTCTTAATCCCTAGCCTAAATACGTCTGTCCATAAAAACATGACACACATTAATACTTTTAAATTTCACACTAAAACCGTGGTGGGCCCTATTTTGTTTTGAGTAGTATAGATTACTTCATTAAAAGCTTATTATAAAGTATAAAAAAACCTAAAGTTTAAACTGAAAGATCTTCTGAAAATTTTAGACTTTGAGTGACAAGCCGTCACGGTGTAATCAATAAAGTTTAGCAAGTAAGGTAATAAGTTAATAACTTGAGCACCGAGCTTTTAGAAAGTAAAGAGATTATAGTTTGAGAAATAAGCTCAGAACAGCCGCTGTAGTGGGTAGTTGCAGGATCGATTCCTGCATTAAGCAACGATATTCTTAGGTAGCATGTTTTTTTTCGACATTTAAACTTGAAGTTTTTTTATACAGTGTGTACAAAAAGAAAAGTCGATAGTTGTAAAAAAAGTTTATAATATAACTTTCAGATGATTTGTGTTGATTTCGTAATTTAAAGTGAGTGAGGAAACCTAGATTTTTATAAGTTGGAAATCGCCTATCCGCCTTGAGCAAGCGTGGTGATCAATGCTCATGTCTTCTTTGTACGAGAAGAGCCTTTGTCCTGCAGTGGGACAACTAAAGTCTGGTATTAATATTATTTAAGGTAAAGTATCGATTTTTAGCTGTTGTTTCAAAGGCTAATGTTAATTGAAAGTATAAACATTATTGTTCCACTGGTTATATTTAGAAAACACTAAAAATGGTCATTATTCTACTTAGTTAAGGTTCCACTTTCAATTGTTTTCCCTTTATTTACAGAGCATGTCTAGCAGCTATTTCTTTTGTTTTGGACTTCTTTTGTTATTTACCAATAGTAATTTAGCCAAATAGAAATAAAACATCCAATAAGCAGATCAATTAATTAGGTATATTATTTGTTATAATTAACAAAAGTCGTAAACATGAAAAGTTGCGCGTTAAATTTGGTTTTAATTACTCTTCACCGTTATTGGATCAATTTTCAATTAACATTAAATGTTTGCAAATTGGAGAGTAAACACAAATTCAATAGAAATTAATCGGGTATCAATGGAGCCCATGGCATCCGAAGTATTTTTAATAAAACCCCATCTCTTTGACACGAGTCGTGCCGCTAATATGTCAAATTAGCCCTTTTGTTTGTTACCACATGGTGTATAAATCGCTTTCCGTATTGAGTAAAGGAAATGTTTGATAAAAGTAATTAAGAAGAATAAGAATTAGAATATTTTATTGGTTTATTTATTGTTACAAAAACTAAAAATAACTTAATAAAAGTATTATTTTTTATCAGAATTGTGGTAATGGTTTAAGCCATTCAATTAATTGGTCTTCTATAGTTGTTCACTTTTAATTGGTCTGTTTTTTCGCGTTATTTTTACCACCACCAACCAACCAACAGTGCGCAAGGCAAAGTAATATAAAAATAATACTGTTATAAGAGATGGGGGTAGGCCCCAAAAGACTAAAAGTTCCAAATTTTCATAGGTTTTTTTTCTAAAAAGTAAACCAAAAAGCGTCCGCAGTCGGTAGGATTCGAACCTACGCTCCCAGAAGGAATCTGATTTCTAGTCAGACGCCTTAACCGCTCGGCCACGACTGCCATGGGAGATATTGTCTCGTTATTGGACCTGGTTTAGGAAGATAATGGGCAGCTTTATGAAGCTTTGATCCCTTTATTGTGGCCGCTACCTTTTAATTATTTACTTTAATGCTTGTTTGGAGTTAAACCTTCCGTATTACCTTTGGTACTGACAAGTACCTTCATATTACACAATACAGGTATTATGTAATGTAAACCAGTTTAGAGTGTGAAGCTAGATCATCCATAGTGACATTATAAATGCGAAAGTAACTCTGTCTGTCTGTTACGTTTTCACGGTTATACCACTGAACCAATTTCGATAAAATTTGGATAAAATATCCCTACTTTTTATTCAGAGAATTTGTCTGCGTCACCGATAACCGACATACGCGGACGAAGTCGCGGGCAGCAGCTAGTTATCTATAATGTGTGCCTTTCAGCTAATTCTGTTTAGCTGTTTATACGTGAAAGACTAACATCTGACATCAAACTTTCGAATTTATACAGTAGTAAGATAATTCTTTTATCTCCAAAAACAACGTAACTCAATATAAAAACAAAGATGAATAATAAATTCTACGAAATTCAAGGCTCATCGCACACAGATCATTGATCTAACAGTAACGAATTTAAAACTTGCGCTGTGAGCGTCTCGCTGGGTTATTGAATTACGTACACATGTAGATATATAGTTAATTAACTTTGTTACAAGCTAACGCGATCAACAAAGATAGGACTTTGATGTGACGAGATTATAATGTGATACAGAAGATTATGGTAATGTTTACCTTCTAGAGCGTCGCCAGCCAATAGTCTAGCTGGAGAGGTAGAGGGGGGGAGGTGAGGAAAGTATAATATGAAATAACATCACGACGGGTTAATCAGAGGTGTACCCATTAGTACACCCACATTTCGCAAGTCATGTTTAAGTCTTATGTAATAGGGGGCGAGCCTATCGCCATCAACTGGGCACAAATCCAGACACCGATGCTGCTACTGAGAAAAACCTGATGGAAAACCCAACACTTTTCCCGACCTGGGAATCGAACCCAAGACCTCATGCTCAGCAGTGCCTGCACTAGATCAAAGAGGCAGTCATATGAAATGAGAATAGTAATTGGAATAGAATTAGTATTGGTAATTATAAATTATCGTTAGCAAAGTATATATTTGTCATCAACTTTTATCATCTAATTAATAGATCTGTCGACACGAATTATTTTAATTTTTAGATAGCATTTCTCTGAGGGGGAGGGGGGGAGGAGGCGGACAGCTGCCACTCTTCTCCCCCCCCTTGTCAACGCCCTTGTTTCCCTTATTAGTCCTTGGGGCATAGGCTAGTAGTTGCGAGGGAGACAGCTGAGCGTAGGTTTAAGAAATTCTCAGTAGCAGCTTTCCTGGAATCAAGTTCGTTATCAACAGGCTCAACTACAACAACTCAAAAGGCCCTTAGGCTTTAGCAGAACAAAACCTGACCGTGTTACTTTACTATCCTTTTAATTATATCATTCTGCGATATAGCGGGAAGATCAATATAATCTGCGAGGTCTACAGACTAGTTTATAGTACAGAACTTTATCAAGGATTCATTTCTAAGGGTTAAGTTGAAAAAAACAAATCACATACCCGCTAAGTACCTACGCATATTTTAGAACTTTTGGCTTAATTCTGAAACCTACGCAGATTAAGTTACGGGCAGAAGCTATTTGATTAATTTAGAGTACTTATCTAAACAAAATCATTGCACGAGTAGTGGAGTTATTTAAATAACACTACTAACACACTTTTCTAGTACTGGAAGTTCCCACACATGGAACTTTACGTGGGAATCCGATGGTTCAATAACAATATAGTTATGTGTTATTCGACCTTAGTGGAAATAGCACTGGTTTTGTTTATTCACACCTACGCCACGCAACGCGTAGGCGATTCATAATACTCGTATGATTGCTTTAGAGCAGCTCTGTTAACGCCAGTAACAATTTTATATAAATGTTACCGGCAATCTGTGTAATCCGGTATTCTATACAATACCTAGGCAATGTATAGAATACCTAAAACGGACAGGTAATGTATGAAATATTATTTATTTTATACTTTGCCTAGGTGTTCTATACAATACCGACAGCGCAGCCGGCAATGTGTATAAAAGAGCAGGAAAGGAGCAGGAAAGTCCCGGACGACGGAGCCCCGCTGGGCGGGGCTCCTATTTCTGGGAGGTTTAAAAAAAATAACCACGAAAGGGACGGCGGGGTCTTTCAGACCCCGCCATCCCCTTCTAACCTAACCTGTCCGAGTCGGGGTGCCCCAAGTCTTGAATTTGCTCCGCTCGCTTAAGATGACATATTTTCTCCACATATTGATGACATATTTTCTATACAAAAGCTGTCAAAACACCAATATTTATCCCTCCGTTAGGAGTTATCTGACGATTGAAAAAGTAGCCCTAAGACATATGTAAGAAGTTAAGAACTTTAGACCCGAACCAAAAAAAGGGTTGGAATTGTGACTAACCATTCCACAGCCAAGTTGGTTACAGTTCCTTGGCTAAACCAATTCTAAGATTTACTTGTAATACATATGATTTACAGTAACCTATAGACCAAAATCTATTTATTTACACATTGCCGGTGGACCAGCAGGTACTCTATACAATCCCTAGGAATTGTATACATTACCTAGGTAAAGTGTGTAATAGAGAATAATATTCATAATGTTTCATACATTGCCTGTACGCCCCAGGTATTTTATACATTGCCTAGGTATTGCATAGAATACCTGAATTATACAGATTGCCGGTAACATAAATATCTCATAAACTAAGGACTAAAACAGTGGGTGAACGGTGGGCGTATAATAATTATGAAGCGTAAGTGACACAGAAGGTGCACTGTAACTGAATCAAACCATTATTTTAGTGCCATAAGTGTGATAATATATATGAACAAAGTGGAGCTTGTCCAGAGGAATTCCAAAATCAGTGAAGGATTATTTCCACCAAACGGCTCGCATCGCATCGGATCGGAAAGGATAGGAACAAATGCGTTTGGTGGAAATCATAAAAACAAAGGAAATAAAAACAAAAGAACCACTTTAGTGTTACCTACATAAAAAATATTGTAGTAACACAGATGTGTCAGAAATTTCATTAAAGATAGGTACTATCCTAAAATAGTTTATCAGATAATAATTAATAATCGCACACGTAAGTAATCGTGTATTAAATAAAGCGACTGTGAACTTACTTTAATTGTACATACGTGTCATGTCGAATAATATTGCACTAGGAATTTCTCTTGTATCGTGGCTGCGTTTACAAGCAGATCTGTAACCTATTTATTTATTTACTAGCTGTCCGCCGCGGTTACACCCGCGTCTTTGGTTACTGCTCCGCTCCCGTAGGTCGTAGCGTGATGGTATATAGCCTATAGCCTTCCTCGATAACTAATCTATCTAACACTGAAAGAATTTTTCAAATCGGACCAGTAGTTCCAGAGATTAGCGCGTTCAAACAAACAAACAAACAAACAAACAAACAAACAAACAAACAAACAAACAAACAAACAAACAAACAAACTAACTCTGCAGCTTTATAATATTAAGTATAGATTACATTTGGGAAAATTTGTGGGCTATTCAAATACATTTTCAATGCAAGAATCGAACCCGCGACACGTAAAGCAGCAGCCAATCGCTCAGTTAACCGTGTCGTCACTGTAAAAAGTTGTTTTACTGTTTTCCATTTTATATCACAATGCAGTGCCGTCCATTCCAAGATTAGTTTGCAGGCAACTGATCCGTCATAAACCATAGACTACATACAACTTGCAATTAGTGTCGCCGCTCTAATGACAGTTGTTTGTTAACGAATACAATATCTGTGCGGACTGCAAAACTTTCGGCTTCAAACTGTGCATTCAAACCTTTTATTGTAATTGTGTTTTGTATTAGAGCTTGCTGCCGCCATTTTACTGTGTGGGGCAAAGAGTATTGCTGACAGATGCGATATTTTTATATAGGCCCGAACCCGAACCCGAACTGCGATATATTCGCAGACGAATTTAAAATTTTAATGCGCGCTTGCCTAGCGTTTTGTGAAAGCAAAATTTAATTATGTTGTTTATTTTGTTTTATTTCTTCGTTTCTTTTTTTGTTTTTCGTGTTTTGTTTTGTTATATTATTTGTATAATTGTGTTTCTTTTTGTATTAATTGTTGTTAATGTAATTGGCTTTTGGAAGCCGTATTAACATAAATAAATAAATAATAAATAAATAGGCGTGATGCATGATGTAAACAAAAATTTTAAAAGCGGGGCTCAGTTAAAAATGGACGAATGGTTATATAGCTTATACTATTCTTCACGAGCCTAGCAATAGATACAAAAGGAATTTTTCAAATCCGACTGGCAGTTCTCGAGATTAGCGTGTTTAATAAAAAACAAACAAAGTCTCTTCAGCTTTATTGTATTAAGTACCTAAGGGACAATCATCCCTACCTCATAACGCTAGGGTAATAAAGCTTCATAATTGTCATCACCAGAGATCGGAATAGGTAGAACATAGTATATGTGTAGGTATAGATTTGAAAGTGACGAAAATTCGTATTACGACGTTTTTATTGGAAAATTTCTCATGCTGTTTAATTTCCTTACTCATGCATGGTGTACTTGAAACCTATCTCTGCTAGTATAATAGTACCTAGTATCACAAACTCATTATCCTGCTCCCAAACCTAATGTGTCTGAAAATTTTACATGAAAGCAATCCAATTAGTGGCTGTCGATACTCTGTAGTTAGGCAGGTTGTCAGAATTTCAGACAGGTACTGCTTGTGACACGAGTAGGAATGTTAGGTACGCGTGTTGCTACTGAAATATATGTTCGAGCGTTTAACTAGGTTTCTGAGACTTATTGAGGCGTGTTATTGTAAATGGTGTCAAAATTCAACAATTATTTAATATGGCTGTACGAGATTGCGGTCCCAGAAATAACCAATAAAAGGAGCATGTTACGATAAGTATTTAGCCTGTGTACTTCTTTTAGTTTCACTCCTAATGGTTGGTTTAATCTTCTATTTAAATAAAAAAGATTCGCTTAATGTGTCGCAAAACTCGGAAACATTCATTTCGTTGTTCGATTCTGCTTCGTACTTCAGTTTTGCTTAGCAGTCATGTGAACAAGAACTCTTTTACATTGCACCTGATATCTGATATACCTCCACTAGGATACTATTCATAATTTTTACACCGTGTGTCGCATCTGCCATATCCTCATACTCTATGGCATGATGCATGTCGCTACAACTTACGTCAAAGTGTAACGTGTACGTAAATTTTATGGCGGTCCGGGTTGATGGGATCCTCTAGACAAAGGATTAGTTTGAGGACGTGTGGCGCACTAAAATGAACTCGACGAATATTGTGCTGATTTATTAAGTTTGGTAGACTGTCGGGCTAAACACGAAAGCGATATCTTGGGGAAAGCTAGTTTCGAGAACATTGAAGTTTTGCAAATATAGTTTCCTTTAATTTACATATTTATTTTTATGATTATGAATTGATTTAAATAAGATGCCATTATTTGGCTTAATACATTAGATGCGTATTACGTAATGTCCAAGAGAAACTTAAAAAGTACATAATGAATTGAAAAAGTCACATTAATACTTAGCCGGATTTGAACCCAACAATCTCAAGTATGAGAGGCAGGCGCCTTAATCACTGGGCCATCACGTCATTAATAATAATGCAAGTTTAAGTAAAGTAGGTAAAATAACAACTTTCCATTTCAATAGATAGCCGGCCCATTAGATAGAAAGGCATCTATCTTATCGCAGCTAAATACAACGGAACGCACACAAGCTCACCTGCCACAAAACCCTCGTTTTTGCCGTCAACGTCAAAGTTATTTCAACGAAAGTTTGGGATTGTCGCGCGGCCGGATGTCGGCGTACCCACCGCTTACGTACTTCCGGCGGGCCGCATTCAGGGAGCAACCACGGCCGATGGGCCGGAAATCGTCACACGCTGTTTTTCCCTCGCTCCACGATTACTTAACATGGTATTGAGTGTACTTTACAGATTGTTACATCGATGGAATGAGTTTTGATATGTTGCCCTACTTAAAGGAAATATAGAATAACTTTTATCATTAATGTTTTTATTTTTTTTCTGTTATACATACATGTGGGTAGTTAACGTAGGTAATTATTGCTGTTATTTTAATGACTTTCTCCTAATGAAAATTAAATGCTGCTGTTAACTACTCTGTCTACAATTTAATTCAGTTAGTTTCGTCTGTTTTTACCAATGTAAGACATTACTTTGTATGTCAAAGTCAAAACATTTATTAGAATCAGAATTAGAATTAGAATTAGAATTTATTTATTTTGTAAAACATGAGTACAATTGAAGGTCTTATAATTAATATGAGGTGGCTACATGTTTTGCCTTTTATGGCGTACAAAATTAGTTGCTCAGATACAAACTACATACAAAACAACTAAAATTAAAATGAAAATAAAAACAAAAAAAAAATTAGGAACAATGTCAAAAATTGTGTATTTCAATTAGACCATTTAGTCAGAAAGTTGAAGCTAGTAGGCCTCTATAGAGAAGAACGAGCAAGAATCTTCACGGACATTCTTAATTAGGTTTTTACAAAATCCTGTTTACAATATTCTTGTCGCTTCGATGAATGAATTCCTGACTTCGTTGTTGGAGTGCCATTAAAAATAAATAAATAGAAATAGTTGCCGAAGGTAATAAAGTGTTACTGTTTTTTTCACCTGAAACATCTTTGTAATTAAGAGAGTTTACGCCGCACGCTGTTTCATATCAACTTTGAAGTCGGAAATCTTTGAAATTAATGAACTCATTATAATTGAACTTGATACATACATCTATGCAAAAACATATAGGTAAGACTAAAGAGTCGATTGAGAACATTTTTGTAAAAGCTTGAAAAAGACTTGAAATTGGTCCATAATTTCCAAGATTGTGTAGGTATTTGAAAGTTAAGTTTTTGAGATCTGTATGGTGATGATGATCTATATGATGTATGATCTGTATGGCGTAAACGCTCGTAGGTAATAGAAATCCTACTTGTTTTTATTTAAACTTTGCCTAACACTATTCTTTTCCGTTTACAAACATGAACACTCACAAAAACAAACAACTACTTAGACCTGGAACAACTACTTGTAGGCCGTACACATATCTGAGCTGTTCTGGCCTGAAACACTGGATTACTTATTTCATTCACGTAAGACTTAGATATATTATATGTATAATTTACATTTAACCAAAACTGTTTTAATTTTATATCTTAGATTTTTTTAATTAATTTATTACCTAATATTATTAAAAAGCAGCCTGGTAATATTCATTATGTTGTTCTGTATAAACATTTAGTAAAGGGATTATCAACAAAGCCACTGTAACTGGTGGTGTGGACATCGGTGCAAGTGTCCTCTGTTTGCTGAGCTAAGCCGGCGCTAAATCTTGGGATGGGACGCGAAACTAAAACAATAATAATAAATACAAATTCTAAATAGAGGGCGCTAGTTTGTGTGGCCAGGGAACACGCTGCAGCGGAAGGCTGTGTCAAATTGCCAATAGACACAATCATTCAGCCCAAAATGATTTGGACAAGAAAAAGAAGGTTGCTCCATCTTGTTTTAAAAATAGTGGTCATGGTAGTTTTATTATAGTAATTAAATTATCTTGCATTTACGGTCAACTTTCACTGATAATGATCATTCCGGCCGAATTTCGATCATGGCGGCCAATCTCAAAGGAGACTGGCCAAGGAGATATTATAGTGTAGAAGTGTGTGTGCAAACACAGGTGCACTCTTTCTTCCCTCACTCGCATAGTTCGATGGGGTGGCAATCCGACACGACCGGGGTGAGATCAGACTCCGCTAAGTACTGAGAATTTTTTAATGGAAAAACTCAATAACACTTTCTGCTTAATCTGGAAATCGTACCTCGTCACGCAAACAAAATCGTTTTAACCCGAACTGAAACTGCCGACATTTTCTACCTTAACACGTTCGGCCCAGCACCGCTCTCGTGAGGTGCGCACATTATGACACAATATTTTCTCATACTAAGTAGACATACGTCGATAAACGTTCTGCTCTACAAGTATACTTAGAGTGTTATAAGATTAAACACAACGTCAAAAGACGTCGTATACAGCAATAATTTCTAGTGATACCACCACCTTGACCATCCACCGTGATGTAGGCATCTATAGTGTACGTAAATACATAGTTTTTTATAAAAATTGGTATAAAATACTCATGTTTTATCGCAAAAATCGTCCGTCTGCGTCGCGACGAACGTGCTGGGACGTTGACAGCAATAAGCCGCAAAAATTTGATTTGCTGTGGCTCTAAATGTTTGATATTTGCAAGTGTTGCGGCGCAAATGTTCAACTAATGGAATTTACTATGGCTTCCTAACGTTGTGAGACGTAGTGCAAATAATATCATATTTTGATTAGACGTGATTAGACGTTGTGTTAACAATACATTTTACAAATTTGACGTTATAAGACGTTGCTGGTCCGAACGTGTTAATTCATAACAACAAATTGCATTGCATTCACAAAATCACATCCTAAAATGAGAGAAATAAACCACTTATGCGTAGCCATCTGTTTTCGTGGGCTGCAAGTAAAGCGGCCCTGATACAAGCTGAAACCGGCCTATTTAGCTTATTTACGGCCTCTCCAGACGTTCCGCAGATTATTACAATTTTAACGGAGCGATGTAAACTGCCCCTTATACCAACTAATGACTCGGGATGTTCTTGTGATGATGGAATGATGGTAATGGCTTCATTTTGTGGAGGGCTTAGTTTTCGTTCTTAACTGTTTGTTTTTTAATTATTGACTTAATAGTACGGTTGAACAAGCTATTTGGTTTACAGGTATCAATAATATGTCTTCTACATTGCCATTCATTGTTATTTTGTGTTCACTTTTAAGCTTGTGGTGTCTAATGATTTTAAAACCTATTTATAGTGATTTAATAGAATTGACACACTCGACACATTGTTAAAAAGTAGTTGCAAGTTAGCTGCCTGTATATCAAATGGCTTGTTCGACTGTACCTCTTGATTAATATTTTTATATTTTTGACTACAAATCATTACATAAATAGGTTTTTACTTTTAAAAGTCTCTAATTAATTTAAATCGTAATTGTTGTAGTATTATACTGTTTTAACTAATTTGTAATTGTACTTTACAAACTTTTGGAACTCTGCTGATTTTCCTGTATTTTACACTGACTTTTAAACCAATTTTAGTTTTATTTTGGTAATTATGTCAATCGAGTACTTAATTATCCCTACTTACGTTAAAAATCTTAAGAGATCCAGTTTTTTTTTCAGTTTTCAACAAACCAAACTCAGTATCCGTATCGTAGAGTGTAGTGAATCAAGTGGAGCCCGGATCCCGGATGTACGTCGGTCGTGCTGTACGTCGGTCGGCCGGCCCGGACGCCGGACGCCCGGCTTGACCGGCTAATTGACTAATCCGGTTACTACCGGCCGAACAAAGAACACTATTTGTGCTGTTGTTTGGTTCTCGAGATAAGTCATATTTTTGGTTTAGAAAAATAAAGTTATTTAGTTTGGTTTATAGTGTAATAACAGCTTATGTTATAACTATACGTAGAATACCTATTTCAGAATTTCAACACGATTAAAATGAAATGATTAAGGACTTAGATCAAATAAGTTTTATTTAGGTAACTTACCTACTGGGTATTTGGTAGGGCAATTAATAAATCCTTAAAAGGGAATACAAATAAGCAATCTCTATTTATTTGGTTTTGGTCGATATAATACAAGGTGCAGTTTCAGGAGTTTGTCCAAAAAGACACAAATAATCAAATCAAATTACGAAACCTGGTATAATAAATACTTGTTTTTTGTTGTTGTTTATGTTTGACAGTATTTCAGAATAAACCTCTTTCAAAGAACAGAATCGCCCCGTTACCTAAGCGTTAGGCATTGTCGCGCGACTATACTGGGCGTTAGGGACAGCTTGGCAAAAACGAAAAATATAAATCAAAAATAATATTGTAAATATTTTCCAAGTGAAATATTTTCCCGGAAATGCGTAATAAATCACATGTTGACAATAATTAAATGACTAGTTTTTAAAGTTTCGTTCGGTACAGCTCTAGCAGAGGACATCGCACCGATGCGGCGACGCCGGGCGGCGCGTGTTATTTGTGCCTAAACCTACATAGCTTAAATGTAGGTACCTAGAATTATTTTTGTTGTGTTTACATTGCCGAGTTAAGTTTTATTGTTTTTTTTTCATTAAATTTATGTTTAGAGGCCTGGACTTGGTACTTACATATCAATATATCACGAATCAAGTGAAAAATCGGTCGAAAATTTTGAGAATTTTCCGGAGAAAAATTCCAACGATTTTCAATCACAAATCGTGGTCTGAAACTACAGTTTCAGTTTTTGCCAACCTGTCACTAACGCCCAGTAGGTATCACTGTGTGGTTTCATCGCCCACCTGTCTAAACTCAGCGCAGCGGCAAGATGGCTAGTTCGAATTTAGTAATTCTCTACTCAAAAAAAAATTAAAACATGTTATTTATATTGTTACTGTTCATGTTGTGAATCACTAGCATAGTTACTTCCTTGATTTTGACGAGGAAAACAGTACTTACCTTGTATGTATTCACATTTTCAAGAAACATAAAATAGTTATCTCACGTTACATCTGACGTCAGATAACTATTTTATGTTTGTTGTTATGTTACATCTCAAAAACAAAGTTGTTCTTTGCATCAGTTACCTAGTACCTCTTATAAAGCTAGACAACTTAAGCCCGTCACAGACGTAGCTAAAATATATATTAATATACCGTGCTATAATATAGTTTTATAGCAAGCTACCACAAACTGAGACAATGCTATAATATATATTTTGCCTTCATTTCATTGATGCTCGGCCTATAACCAAAATATATATGTATTAATATAATATAATAATACAATATATATATTTATTTATTCAAGTAACATGACTAATAATGGTAATATGGTATGGTAATGGTATATGTCGGTCGCTCGAAAATTTGTATAGAACTTAATTATATCGTAATCTTCCTTGCTATGAATTATATTAATATAATATATTATAGCTACGTCTGAGACGGGCTTTAACTATGGCAAACCTCAGCAAAACAAAATACAAATAAACCATTCTGAAACTGATTCAGGGCTGTAACACATGGCTATAGTGAATTCCACCAGGCTTGCATATTGTATGAGTCAAATGAGGGTAACGGGTGAGGTAATGGCCTCGTAAGAGATGCCCACCCTAACTTATCACCATTTGTGCCATCACGCACTATTTTCACGTGGAATTTTGTTTTTGGAAAAAATCTCTTTATACATTGAAGTTGGCAAGTTCTAAGCCTACAGAATGATGTGTCAAATAATATAATAATAATAATAATAATAAGTTTATTAGTACATAATGACAACATCACAGCACAGTCACAGTCAAAGTCAAATCAATTATTTAAAAAAATACCAATAAGGGCTAATTAATAAATACAAAGAGGTAGTGGCCGTTTACCATCAAGTTAGGTGTTCATTTATTTTTACCTTTGGAATGGGCAACTAGATTCAATATTATTAGATTTTATCATTCTTGCAAATGACAGGGCTGGTTTTTCAATCGTCAGATAACTCTTAACATAAGGATAAATATGGCGGTTTGACAGCTTTTGTATAGAAAATAATATGTCAAACTGTCATATTTGACTTCCTCGTTGGTCTAGTGGTTAGTGACCCTGACTGCAAAGCCGGAGGTAGTGGGTTCGATTCCCACCCAGGACAAACTTTGTGTGATGAGCATAATTGTTGGTCTGGGTGTAATTTATCTATAATATGTATATATTTATAAACTAGCTTTTGCCCGCGACTTCGTCCGCGTATATGTCGGTTATCGCGGACGCAGACGAAGTCGAAGTCGAATAAAAAGTAGCCTATGTCCTTTGTTGGGGTTCACACTTACCCTGTACCAAATTTCACACAAATCAGTTCAGTAGTTTAGGCGTGAAGAAAAGACAGACAGACAGACAGAGTTACTTTCGCATTTATAATATTAGTTAGGATTATATAAGTATGTATATCAGTTGTCTGGTTAACATAACACGAGCTCTGCTTAGCTTGGGATCAGATGGCCGTGTGTGAGTTGTCCCAAGATATTTATTTATTCATTTATATTTATTCTTTAGACAAAAGTCATCTGACTATTGAAAAAATAGCCCTGTCATTTGCAAGAAAGATAAAACCTAATAATATTGAACCTAGTTGCCCATTCCAAAGACCAAAGGTAAAAATGAACACCCTAACTTGATGGTAAACGGTCACTTACTCCTTGTAAGTATAATTATATTTAAGGAACACAAAATAGAATACAGACACATTACATAGGTAACACAGAGTATAAAAGTTCAGGTCGATACTGTATCCCTTAAGATTTGTGTCCACAGCGTAACTATTAGATAGGTATAAAAAAGGTAAAAAGGACTGTAAGAAAAAGTAATGTTAAAAGCTAATTTAATGTAGGTAAGTTAGCCTTTCTTAGTTAAACTAAATACATAAATGCTTGCGGGACAGTTAATACATTACATTTTTATATTTTTTTATTTATTTAAGCATACAAGAGCTAAAAGCTTTTAATTAATTACGATTGTGTGGAGATGCTACATATTTTAACTACTGGATTATAGTAAGATGTATTGTTAATATGAACATTCAGTATAAAGCTATTAATGTGAGGTTCGATAGAATCTTATATGAATATAATATCTAGGATCAAAGAAGTCAATTAATATTAGCAGAGACAAAGTTGAAATCCCTCAAGTGTCCACAATTACATCAGTACCTAATTGGAACACAACGACGCAGTTAGATGGCTGAAATAATCTGTGTTCCAGCACACTGTTGTGCACAGACAGACTTCCTTTCATCTAGTTAAAGACCTAGTTGCCTTCAGTTTTTGATACCAAAAAGTGTCCGCAGTCGGTAGGATTCGAACCTACGCTCCCAGAGGGAATCTGATTTCTAGTCAGACGCCTTAACCGCTCGGCCACGACTGCTACGTGTAGATGTGTTGTATTTGAGCAGCTAATTCACATCTATATAGTAAGTGAAAGGCTTATAAGCACGTATATGACGAAGTTTGAAAGAACACACATTGAGTAAGCGAGAAGTGATTAAGATTCTCATAATACCATCTAGAACTGTGTTAACAGATTGAAGCATTTTCAGGATTTCCAGACAATGATAAAACTTTCAAGATACTAGATCCACATTTTATTTTTTAATTTTTTAGGTGGTAAAAATCATCAAATGACTCCTTCCGCCCTGGGTGTGGCGGAAGGGACAGTCAGACTTTTACTGACTAAAAAAACCCACCCTGTTCCTTCTGTTGCCCTTTACGTTTCGGGGCCACGGTATCCTGTTAAGACGTCCCGCAACCCACATTTTAACTCCTTAAGATGTGGATATTCCATGGGAAATGATGGCCCTAGTGGTCAAGGCCTGACCTATCATGCATGAGGTTTTTGGTTCGATAGAGAGAAAGTACCTAACAATGTGACTTTTTTAATTCATGTGTACGTATGAAAATACTTTTTTTTCTATGCAAGTTACAGGAAACAAAGTTTCGCGTCCAAAGTGAAGCTTGTGTGGTTTAATCGCTTTCAGAATAAATAAAAAAGCGAGTAAAAAAGAAATATTCCAATCATTTATAATTTGTTAAA
Organism: Hoplodrina blanda; assembly: GCA_949316365.1. Classification (NCBI taxonomy): domain Eukaryota; kingdom Metazoa; phylum Arthropoda; class Insecta; order Lepidoptera; family Noctuidae; genus Hoplodrina; species Hoplodrina blanda. Next base: position 673,929 of record OX438581.1, on the reverse strand, counting down.
GATGAAAAATATTTGTAAATTCTTTTGGCACTCATTCAAAGAAGGCCAAACCAAAAATAAACTAACTCCACACTCCAAAAAGTGTCCGCAGTCGGTAGGATTCGAACCTACGCTCCCAGAGGGAATCTGATTTCTAGTCAGACGCCTTAACCGCTCGGCCACGACTGCTACGTGACAGTTGCTTAAAATGTGCGCTTTGATCGCGCGTAGAGACTTTCACTTGTTTTAATTAAACTAGTTTGCAACCGCGTGAGTAGGTAAAAGGCGCAAACATAACGCCATGTACATAACAGTCAACAAAACAGGTAGGTATCCAGGGTCGTCAGATATAGTTGAAGTTTTCTTAGAAACTAATGGGTGTCTTCGATTGAAACTTAATTTAATTAATGAACTGTCTATTATCTACTTTTCAAATTAAAAAATATTTGAAAAAATCCATCTGTTCGTAAGATAACCTTAACTATATCTGACGACCCTGGATACCGATCTGTTTTGTTGACTGTACATCGAAGGCTGTTTAAAAATAGCTGATTATATTCAAAGTGACGTAACATAATAGTTTATAACTAGAGCTGAAGTCTTGAAAGTTATGTATGTGTAACGTAAAGAGAACTTCGATAGTTGGTCGTTGTGTAAGGCTGTGTAGGAAGCCCCAATAATAGCTCCGTTACGCAATAGATGTTAGTGTATTTACGTTATATGTTTACCAATTCTGTAAACTGTAATGGACTACTTACTTAGTATCCATTAAAAGCTAATGCAACTAAATATCTACTGTGTGAAATATATTTTATCATTTGTACAAATATTTTGTCACCATTATACTAATATTACTAACCTTATAAAATAGTTATTTCTACTTTGTCTTGAATGACTCATTTTTGAAGTAGACTTTTCAGGGCTCAATTCAATTCAGTTCTGCCAAAACTAATCAACGCTAAAATTTCTCCCAATTTTAGAAATTATTGTAATGATTTTACATATTTATAATAAATAATTTTGTAAAATCATTACAATAATTTTTAAAATTTAGGTGTAAATTAAACTATTATTGCTGGATAGTAATGTAACACGTTTGGCATATTGAATTAGTTTGACGCAATTAATTAAATTATTGAAAGTTTGTGGGTTGGTAGCACTAAGTTTGAAAGATTAATTTCGAAACCGTCTCTTCTACCTCTTAGCTGAAACGTCAGAATTTCAAAAGGCAGTTCGCCAGTACATTTCCTAGCACTTTTATATTCCGCTAGGTTTGCCTATAAATCAAAACTTACTGCTATACTGCGAGAAGAAAGTAAGTTTGACTGCTCCTCGGAAATACCGACGCCGACGCTGTTCTTAGGTAATTTTATACTACGAACCAGGGTTTGTAAATATTATGTAGAATTTCAATGAAAATGTATATTTCATGTTAGTTTCTTGAGTGCTGCTTATATTATTTTACAACGTGGTTTATTCCATTTTATACTAGCTTCCGCCCGTCACTTCGTCCGCGGCTAAGTTAATATTAGTATCCCGCGGAAACCGTACTTTTTTTCTCAATAAAAAAAGCCTTATACTATTTCATACTACAATCTATTTCCGTAACAACCTATTGTAGATCCGTTCAGCCGTTCTGGCGTGATTCAGTCACAAACATCTACCCATCCAAACTTTTGCATTTATAACAGTAGCAAGATTTGTGTAACATACGTTAGTATTTTCTTATCTGGTAAGAATGCAGTTGACTTTAAAAGTTGATCATTTAAGTATATATTAATCGCAATTCCTATAAAAAAATACCCATTATGATGGTTGAGTACGCATCTACAAGACGAACGGATTGAACCCTACAGGCATGCTATTGTTGTGAACCCTTCTTTTCTGAACACGTACAGAGGGTACTTGACAAAGACAAGGGTGTGAACAATTATTTGCAACCCCTTGCTACTTGCATGTAGGTACCTAATTGGAACTTACCCCTGCATTGATGTATATGTCGCAGGGATATGATAAAAACAGGGATTTGATCAAATCTCTTCAAATCCCTAAGGGATTTGATCAAATCACGGAGGATGTTAAAATAACAATCACGATTTTATCATTTCCCTAAGCAAATCTGGTGAGTTGACAAGTCCCACTAAAGAAATCTAGTGATTTGAACAAATCCCAAAATTGGTTCAGTGAAATGACAAAAATAACTTTTCTGTGGTATTTTTTGGCAACATGAAGAGGGGTGGAGTCACCCTTCAGCCTTTCCCCCGCCAGAAGGGCTCGACGGAGCCCCGCTGCGCGGGGCTCCTACTTCTGGGTGGTTAAGAAAAAAATATCCACGAAGGGGATGGCAGGGTCTGTTTGCTTGCTACGCTCGCTCACTGGACCCTGCCATCCCCTTCTAACCTAACCTGTCCGAGTCGGGGTGCCCCAAGTCCCGAGTTCGCTCCGCTCGCTCTTGCGCACAATTGATCGGTTCCCGTTTTATTATCATTTCACTGAATCAGTTTAGGGATTTGTTCAAATCACCAGATTTGCTTAGGGAAATGATAAAATCGTGTTGTTAATTTAACATCCTCCGTGATTTGATCAAATCCCTTAGGGATTTGAAGAGATTTGATCAAATCCCTGTTTTTATCATATCCCTGCGACATATATTTAATTGTGATAAATGTCGTGATTGTCCAGTGGTTTATGGGTATCTGTAGGTTACAGGTTGCGGGTTTGATACCTGGCATGTACCAATGTGACTTTTTAAATTTTTATGCACTTTCTAAGTTTACTGACGACGACGAAGGGAAACATCGTGTGGAAACCAGGACTTGTAATTAATATAAGTTTGGAATCGCCAATCCGCATTGAGCAAGAGTAGTGATCAATGCTAGTGCGTTCTCTGTACGAGAAGAGACCTTTACCCTGGAGTGGGACAATAATAGGCGGGTATTATTGGTTTATTTTAATTTTAAGATAATTTTACTTTTGATATAATAAACGAGAATCATATTTCTTCGAGCATGTATTATTTTCGTTCCAGTGATTTTGGTATTAATTAATTAATTTACGAGAAACAGTTACATGCTCTAAAATACAGAAAAATACTTAAACTAACATTTAACAAACGTGTAACCTACATCATTGTCCACGTTTTAACAAAAGGTTAAAAGTAGTGCAGAAGACTAGTGATAAAAAAAAGAAAAACAAAGCAATAAATAAAAATAGTCGCTGCCATAATATGGCTGTGTTACATATCCAGAGCCATTGTTGATACACCGAAATCTAAATATACCCACAAATCATTTCCAGCCAGCGACCACAACCGACCAGCTCTCAACTACGTGTGAAATGCAAGAACATTAATAGCACACGGCAAAGATTAACGCTCGTCCATTGGTGGAGCGGACTGAAATATAAGGTGGCTACCTAAATCAGTTTATGAGGTTGCAATCAGCGGGCAGCCTGTAACGTTTGTTTTACGCTGATTGTGGCCTGTTTGCTCCCGAGCTGGTCGGCCATGCCATGAGGCAGGTGGCAACAGAAGGCAAACTGGATTCTCGGGATATTATGGATATGCATAATATTATTTTAGTTTCAGATACAGTTACGAATATGTCTTTTAGACTCCGTCCCTATCCGAATTTATTTAAAAAAAATATGTCAGATTCGGTTACGGTTTCGGATATATTTTTATTTCGGATATCCGAAATTTTCGGTTACGAAGCATCATAACATTCCTGCTGTATTGTATTCGCGACTCCGGGCACAATTCTGTGTGCGTTTTAGCTTGCAGTGTGACCGGAACTAGACGTAGTTACATTTTCGCTAACCTGATATCATTGAATAGCCATGGTGAACTTTTGTGTTTCTTTGTTTAAGTTCTTTGCCGTGTCATGCGATAAATATAAGCCATTTTTCGCCATAGCGGTAACGGTTGTTGATTTTTTTGTTTGAGTTTTTCTATGATTGTACCGTTTCGTGAGGGACAATATGTTTTGTAGTGAGTGGCATTTCTGTATCTTTTTACTTGATGCCATTGAGTGCACATTTGGACATGTCCAAACTACAACAACTGTAGGTAATTAGTTTTGCAGCTACATTTTCTCGATTGATGTTACGCGCCGTTGATTGGCTTTTGAACGTTGGTTAGCGATTATTACTTTGATATTTTCTGCATGAATGCTGGCTGTCCGCTATAATTATGGATGTCATAAATCTAATTTCTCTTGATGATTTGTTTTTAGAAAATCTAAAGCTGAATAGACTACCAGTGATCAGATATTACATTTTATTGTTTTAATTTATAATGCCATTGTATTAGCTACTGCCAACAAGGAAACGAAGAAAATCTTGAAAATTGTTTGTTCTTTCATTTATAAGGTTCTATTCTTGTCAGCATATTGTAAAGGCAAAGGCTTGTTGAACCTACTTCAAAATCCGTAACAAAAGTACACACACAAGATAATCATAATTGTACCTACTTGCTCGCATCCAGAGAGCTCTCCAGAACTTTCTACACAACACAATAACGAGAAAGTAACAACATTGCAAATAACGACATATTTGAACTGAAAACGTGTACTAGGAGATAATAAAATGGAGGAGAAGTATGCTTTGAGTCGCGCACTAAACGCGAGGAACCGGTGAGTCTAATCGGCAAAGAGAATTCTTTGAGAGCAATCGAAAGGGTTGCCTTCACTCTGCTATAATGTCTGGAAGATACGTTTGTGTTGTATTGCATTTTTAGGTAATTGCAATAAAAAACTGTAAGTAAAAAACGTAGGTAGCAGTAGAACCCAATGATAATATTCTCAAACACATCTAATAACTTAATTTTCACGCATGATATGGAATGATCAGTACGAGAAAATTCAAAAATCCTTGCAAAACATCCAGTCATTCAACGTTGATCAGAAACCACGTCTTGTACATAAGACAGAGGATCCATCGAGCGGTTCCGCCGACGCGGCAACTGAGCAGAACGTCTCAATTATTTCTATGGAGGAAGCTATCGTTCGGTCCGGGGTAATGGCTTCGCCCGGTCACCGCCGATCCTGTGGTTACGGGTTCAATTATTAAAGGATCCACGTTAGTTTTCTGCTTATTCTTCTAAAGGTACTTACTGATTATATTTGTACGTGTTGCCTGTGATCTTAATTTGGCTAATTATGATTCTCGTTAAGAGAAAAACGAGAACTGGTCGATTCTAATTAGTGGTCTGTGGTTGGCCCACTTACAGGGCGAGAGCATCTTCTATTTATGAGTATTGATCATCTCGCTTCAAAGCTGGGTGTCATTACTAAGAGTGTTCACTGTTGGGGCGTCAGACTAATTTTTAAATTACCTCCTCACCCATTTCGACATCAAAGAATATATGATGTAATTTTTTGTGACTGACTTTTCGGACAGCCTCGTTGGTCTAGTGGACGCACAGCGCGACTGCTGAGCATGAGGTCTTGGGTTCGATTCCCAGGCCGGGCAAAGTGTTATTGGGTTTTTGAATTTCTCAGTAGAAGACTCGGTGTCTGGATTTGTGTGCGGTTGATGGCAATAGGCTCGCCTCCTATTACATGCGACTTAAACATAACTGGCAAAATGTGGGTGTACTTACTAATGGGTACACCTCTGTCTAACCTTTCGTGGACTACAGGCGTTATGTATGTATGTTATGTATGTAACTTTTTCTCGATAAAAAGCTATTACATCATATTATTTTGTACCTATATTTTATTTTAGCAATGTAAACAAGTTGGTCGCGCGGATCACACATCATAAAGTGTTATACGAGGTATAAAAGACACATCACGAAGCTGTTAACTGCGCATACTGGCCATCAAACTAAGTAACATTGAGCAGAAGTTTTTGCTGGGATATGAGTTTTATTTTTGGTGTGACAAAACACTGTCTACGGTAGCGCGTAAGTAACACACGTAAAACATTGTGTTTACGGGTGCATAGGTACCTGCTACAATACAGAAATCTCAGTACTGTAGAACTGTAGGTACAATTTGTTTTCGTATTCTTCTCCATATGAAACTACCTTTTGGATGGAGCAACTAGATTCAATTTTTTTTCTTGTATGTGACTTTCTAAAGTTCCTTTTAATTAATGGTCCAATTTGCATTAAATTTGGAAATAAATGATTTGACTTCTAACTAAAAACAGGTCAGACTTTAACCCTCAATATCTCCGTAACCAGAAGGTTCTCAGGTAAAGTCCTGTAACCTGTAACTTCCAGTTTTGTTAGGTATATTTTTGACCCCTACAGTAGTAAATTGGTTGATTGGTTGGTTGGTTTGGTTTGGTTTGGCGTAAGTTAAGTGACTTATAATGGGAGCACGATTACACACGGTTACATGTTTGACCTTATGTATAAGATGTTGCAATTAGCCGCGCCGCAGACAGTGCAACTTTAGTGGAGGGAACTATCAACTTTTAAAAGTGGGTAGCGACAAAAATGCCCAGTTTACTTTTCCCGCGATTTTAATTGAATTTTTCAAAATGGTCAATCGATTGGCGCTGCTTGGTAAATTTTGGAAAATTCTTAGCGAACGTCTACTAACTATAATCTACCTCCCTGCCAAACATCTTTATATGTCAAGTGGTTTTTGATATTTCGTGATGAGTGAGTGTACCTTTCGCTTTTATATATTTAGATGTAAACAGCTAGTTGCTTGTGGTCATAATACGGAGATCATAGTAGCTCTATTTGTTTAGCGCCTTACATTCACTTCGTGTCAGCTGCGTCAACACTACACTTTCTATTACTGATTATGATAATTATTTCTATAAAGTCAGCACGTAGCAGTCGTGGCCGAGCGGTTAAGGCGTCTGACTAGAAATCAGATTCCCTCTGGGAGCGTAGGTTCGAATCCTACCGACTGCGGACACTTTTTAAATAAATATTTTTTACTTAATTTTATTTGTTTGTATGTTATTTTGTTTCAACTCTTAATTAGGTACGTCATGTGGTGGTGGTCAAAGCTCTTTTTATTCAAATCAATATTTATTTGTACCCATTAGTACCTACACTCACAACCACTTTATGTATTTCTCTGACCTGGGAATCGAACCCAGGACCCCACGCTCCAATCGCGTTTGCGGCCGCGAGACCAACGGGGCAGTCAATTAAGCTCATATTCACATGATTATATATTGTACCTGATTGGATTTGGCTCTAATGGTCCACTTGATTAAGTTAATGTGCTTTCTCCATAATACAATGACAGATTATTTTAAATTTCCAATTATTATCATGAAATCTTAATTATGTTAACATAATATATCAGAGTAGCCATACAGTATAGCATAAAACAGTTAATTAAATACACAGCAACACGGCCATGTAATCAACGCGGTGTTTGATTATTAGCTCGGCACCACTTGATTATCTGTAGTTATTATAATATTATCTGTAATCGCGCCATTATCGCCCGCGGTGACATTACAAATTACTACTTATGTCATAATATCGAATTTCGAATAACGTTTCGTATTACGTCTAACTTATTTATTGAGTTTTATTAGTCTGTGGGTTTGTTTTATTTATTTGTTTTTATTTGATATCTATATCGGCTTTGTTTATGATCTAAAAAAATAACTGATATTTTAATAAAAGTCTTGATTGCATTTTTGAACTTATAACTTGGTTTTTTAAGGACACCGACCTGATATGTCAACATTTCAACTATAAACTATTTCGTAAAAACAAGTCTCTCAAAGCTGCACAGATTTGCATCACTAAACAATGGGACATATTCAAGCGGCCCAGGCAGGGAAATTGTGGGGCCCACGCGGGGTCCGGGCGGACATTAAACGCATCGCCACAATCAGTGGAGCTCGTTAAGTATAATTCGATCGCTCACCGCCACTGCTCACTAATCACACGTTCATTTACATACAATTCATTTGTTTTGGTCAAGTGATGTGTCGCATTCATCGATTGGTTATCGACTTTTTAGATATCGAGAAAAATACCATCGATTATCGAGTTTTGTAGATAGTAGATGAATCAATCAAAACTGAGTGGATATGTTGGGGCTCATCAATAGTAGCATTTATATTTACTTTTTATTGCATTAATTTGTTAAAGTTTTTTTGAAATGTGGGGGAAAGAAAGTGATTTCTAACCAAACTAATACGTTGAGGTTCTTGAGGCTTCGTTACATAACCAAGAATCAAAGTTCATAGGATTCGATTCATCATAAACACCTGTATGTGTTAGTTCAGAACTAAGTTTGTATCATGTAACGTTGTTACTGGTTTGCTATTAGTTCTTGGCTATTCCATTTTAATCTCAGTAAGTAATTTCGGATCTGCATTTGATCAAATTTTTTATTCTGGCATATGAAGGTTTTGGTTATAGTCATTTTAAGAATAAAAAGGATTTCGATCAGGATACATTGATTAGCATAATGTATTATTCAATGCTTTTAAATCAAATATTAATATAACTTTTAATATATCGATCCCGCACAGCGTCTATGCATCTCTAGCCTGTAGTGCTGTGACATTTTCATAGCGCTACAATTTGGCGCGCAATAAATTGTTTGACGCCATTTTAGATTTGTCTACAAATGTTTAGGAATTTCTATAGTTGTGGGATTACCGTTAGAAATTAAACACAGCTTTTATAAATAGTTCCGTAAATCGAAGAATTCTTCGTGAAAGAGTGTTTTAGAACAAAGTTTCTTAATGCATTGTGCGATAAGAGTTAACTGGTAGAAACCGTCACGTAAGGAAATAGTGTTATGGCAAACACGTATTTCACTAGATCTGATAAAATAATGATAATTAAAAAACTAAACATATCCATTCTTCCTCTCTCAAATTTTGTTAACGGCTTTCATTTATAACTTTTAGAGTGTCTGTCAACTTAAGTAAGTAATAAGCAGTATTCACAAACACTCCCGACGTGTAGGTAGTTGTTTCAACACTTTCTTCTCAAAACCCCCATCCACTTAAATCTACATAACATAGTTAGTAATAAAGTTGTAGCTATACATGAGAACGTCCTTCGAGGGACATGGAGCGAGCTCACCAAAGTAAATTCAAAGGGTTTAAAATCTACGCAGGGAACTACATGAATACGAACAGAAGTTACAGTTTGTACTAATTGCTTAAACACTGGAAGATCAAAACATTTGTTTATAATATTTGCACTATATGGACCTACGATATTTCAAACTAGCTATACCCCGTGGCACCACACGCGATTAATTACGTCTTTGGTTACTGCTCCATTCCCGTAGACCGTGTCCTGTTATATAGCCTATCCTATTATACTATTTCTCATGAACATGGCTATCATATACAAAAAGATTTTTTCCAATCCGACGGGTTGTTCCAGAGTTATCAAAGTAAAAAGCTTTTCAGCTTTATTGTAGAAGTATAGATTGAACCGTTTTAAATATAGTTTCATCTATATTTGTTGCTCGCTACAAAACTCTGGCGCATCCTTAATTTGGTGCAAAAAGTTAGTTAAGTGCACTAGCTTGATTGCTCAGCATCAGATTGAGTGCCGAGAGTGACGTATCCGGTATTCAAATAAAGTTCTACTTTTATTTACGAGTATGAAGTACACACATCAAAAGTGTCTAGGGATCAACATCCCTAATCAATGTTAGGGATGTTGATCCCTAGACACTTTTGATGTGTATATTATAATACTCGTAATATTATGTTCTAGTATTCTCAGCCGAAGTTAAAAATGATTTGTACTTCTGATTTTTTTTACACTGTGCCAAGTGCGTGGCTAAAAAAAGGCGACATACCTACAGGTACCTATGTCCCTTTCGTTGTAAAAACGTACCGTATTTTTGCAGGTTGTGTTACGCAAGCTTATCCAAGGTTTTCGTGTTCCGCTTAAAAATATTTTTTTAATAAACAGTCTTTTTTTACGTTGATGAGTAATGTCATTGAGGTCAGAGGGCCAACTCCCATGTGATTTGGGTACTTACTTACGTAAAAATGGAAATCGATAACGATTAGAGCGCGATTAAAGCAGATAGGTAGATAGGTACTGAACAAAAAATACTGAAACATTTTTTAAAATAAAAACATACGTTTTTTTATATTAATGCTTTTTAATTACATTTTTTTCCTGCATAGATAAATAGGATACGATAATAATTTATTTTAAGATTTACTACCTAGTCTTTTACCCTTGTAAAAACTGAAATGCAACCCCAATTTCCCTCAGGTGTCGTAAAGGGCAATAAAAAGATAATAATCTGAACCTATCGCCGTGTTATAAATAAATGCGCCAAACATTTCTGACAATAATTTAAAAGCTTACACAGAATCAAGAACAATCAAGTTTTCACTTAATCCATTTTAAAATTATTATTTAATTAGCATTGTTTATGTACAAGCCGTCATGATCATTCCAATAGTCACTGATTTAATAGTACTTGCTTTCATGGCCTCGCAATAATTCTGCCCCCACGATAATAACACCCAATTTAAATCCAGAATTAACGAGCAATCAATTATCCCAAAAAATATTCAGTTTCGGTGATTTTTAAAACGATCACACAGCCTCCGCTGCGCACTGAATTTAATTTTAAAGTTTGACCAACATTTTCATAGTTCAAATATGAAATTTGTCAATGTTGGGTAGTTCGTTACTTAATGTGACCTTTGGACTGGCGTGGCCAGGCCAATTAATAACATTTCGTTAGGCACGTACGGTAGGCCCTCGCTGTGCCCCGACTCGGGCCTACGTAACTTTTAATCAGTGTATTCGGTTTACTTTCATTGATTCCGTCGGATTGCCGTTTATTTTTGGAGCAGATTGATTTTGTTGTTGTGGCCTGAAATTGAAACGGTCTGTGTGTTGTGACTGATGTGTAATTACAATTGTACTTGTAGCCATACTGTGTTTATTACCTACTGTTAAAAGTTTTTTGTTCTTACATTTTAGAGAGAAACATTTATTTTTTTCATTTCGTTATGCATAAAAGTTGTAATGTAGAATCAAAAAGATTCTGTTTCCGCCCGGGATCGAACCGGGGGCCTTGTGCGTGTGAAGCACACGTGATAACCGCTACACTACGGAAACTTATTGACACCGAGCGAAATAAGCTACCTATTTATATAAATGATCAAATTCGATTGTAACCATTTAAGGTCAGGAGACCCAGAGACCGGTCGTTGACCTTTGAGAATAATGAAATATTGTCATTCATCTAGAGGTATTTGTTAGTAATTGCTTCCATATTTTATACAAACTGTGATTGTCAGAAAATATTAGGAAGATTGCAGACCAAAGGCTTTTGGTATTCATTCAGGTAGGTACTATCACTGACAATGGTATTAAATTTGAAATCCTTTTAGAACATTTTGTGCGAGTCTTAGGAACAACTAATTAATTAGAGTGGTAAACAAGAATTCCAGGAAGATTGTTGACACAGCATGCTCATAATAATATCTTAGGCATGCTACAAAGTAAAGAGTGCTACAAACTGTCTCCAGTTATTAAAAACACTTTAATAAGACCAGTGAGTGGCCGAAAACCAGAAGCTTGCAGCAAGCCTTTCGCTGCCTATGAGCCACCATTATTTGAGTAGCAACTTAATGAGTCCTTTGAAGTCTTCTCCCTTTTGTTTGAGTTTTCAGAGCAGACGTCAGAATTAACTGCGTGGCTCGTCGCCCGGTAATTACCAATAAGAATCCCTCTTCACCCCTCCGCGCCCCTCTCAACCCCGCCAATTACTTCGGGTTTGAAAATACAGTTAAACGTATTTTATTGGCAGTACAATTTTGTTTTCCGCTTGATAGAATTATGAGTTTGTATTGGTATTCGGAATTTGGATCTGAATGTTAGTCTGTTTGTGAAGGTGTTTCTCGGTGTCTGCAGATGTTTGTGTTAATCAGTGGATTCCCTCGCTGCCTTTATTTATTCCTGAAACCAATTACTTAGCGTTTAACTAAACGCTTGATATTTGTCTGAAAGTTGATTAACTAGTCAAATTCTAATATCCATCTGCTTGGAGATGTTGCTGCCTATTGTATTTTTTAAATCTTATAGCTTTTAGCGTCACCCACGGAAAGAGCAGGCGCTTTATATATTCTAATTAAATGTCTTTAATTCCCCTAATCACCCTAATCTACAGCCCCCCGCCACTTAATTATCTCCGCCTCCAATCGTCACAACTCAATAATCTAACCTAATATGATTTCAATCCCTAAAGCTATAAAAACAAAGAGTATCAGCATTAACTGAACAAACGAGCCAGGGATCACCAACTTTAATTGCTGCCTACCCACATTAACCCTTGCCAATTCCGACCAGATAACTGTAGTCAATTCTTTAAACTTTGCCAATGGGAGACAATCTGGACCAATTATCTTGGGCTTAGTGCGAGCACGGAATAGATAGGCGCAGAAGGCCGGCTCCAATCAACGATCGAAAACGCACACACGCATACATAGACGCCTACAGACATCTATTTTAAACTATGTCAACAGAGCATTAGTTACGCGTGCGCTTACTGTACGTGAATGGTGTGTATGTGTGCGTGGGTTATCTGTCGTTGTGAGTAGCCAACCTTCTGCACTTTCTATTTTGTGATGCGTGGTTTGACTTCGACGCTCCGAGATCCGTATTTAATTGTTCCGAGATGTGTGGCGCTGATTGATGGCCGAGTTCCGAGTTCTGTTTTGTTTTTATTTTGTTTTGTTGCGAGTGTTGAGCTTTTGGAGGGATTTTCTTTGTGGGCTTATTGAGTTGTGTGGATTATCTGTATTAAGAGATGTATTTAGGTAGATTTAGATTTTGGTCGTGTCAACTTTAGTTATTAATTGTGTTTTATGTGAAAAGAGATCCGATTCTCTTGGGTAGTGTTGGAACTTTCTTAATTTTCTTTTGTATTTTATTATGTGTTGAATAAAAATTATTTATGTTTCTAAAATAACTATCTAATTATAAATCATTTTTTCTTTTCAATGTACCTATGGGAAAACGCAGATCAATATTGTAACGTTCTGTACCAGAATATAAGCTACGGACATAAATATGACGCCGAGCTTCATATACCCACTTACTAAATATTTATGGCACCACAAACCCGCGTCACCACGATCAAAAGTACCGAAAAATATTGTTCAATTTCGTTCCTGAGGGCCCAGTAAATATACTGAGATCTAATATTAATAATAAAAATGGTTGCCTGGCGAGAATCACTCAACCCTGGGGAGCATCAATATCCCGCTTATCAGGCTCTCGCAGGCTGTTGCCTTGTTTCAACTAGATGGCGCTAGCTGGATTTGGATTGTGGCCATATGACAGGCAAACGCCGAAGGTCCACTTCAAACGATACTGTAATAATTGAGACTAATAAGCTAACAAACGCGGTAAACGCATAACGCGGCTTATCGTAAGAGGCAGAAATCATCACTTTAGTAAAAAACGTTGTGCCACCTCCAGGACCTTCCCTCTCTTTCTTTCCTTCTGTCTCTTTCTATTATATACGTGTGGTTGTGTGTACGTGCGAGTATCGACATTCGAGCAGCAAGCATTGTACGCGGCCAGCTGTATAACCTTAATACTAAACACGTGTACATTTTATTTAAACAAATAACAGTAGTTGGAATAGAGGTAGAAGAAGAAGGTGAGGAAGGAGGTCGACTTATTGTCTTGTTTTAGAAAAAATGCTATCCAGCATAGTTTTTGTAGCAAAATGAGTAATTAATCCATTTTGCTAATAGTCTTGTTAGTATGTTTGTGTCATGCTGTGTTGGTAGTAAATCTTCTGCGTACGATCTCAGTGTGGCGGAAGGATCCAGAATGCCGGTCAGGTTTCTAATTAATTTAACTTCAGGTTGTAACTGAGAAAGTTGTATTTGTTACTAACGTTTGTCTAAGATGATAGTTTCTTAGGTGTTTCCTTTTGTCTATGACTTCGGAGGCTTTTACAAAATTAAACTGTAGCAATCAGTTAGTAGAGACCTACATTCTGTGGATTACTACTGAACAATGTCATTGCAATGCATATAATTCCTATTTTGGATTTATTGCTAATCACATTATTTCTCATTCTTTCTTTCTTTCTTTCTTAGATGAGGCGAAAGGATTATGTAAGGATCGTAGCAGGTGGCGTTCTGTGGTTTCTGCCTACCCCCATGGGAAAAAGGCGTGAGTTTATGTATGTATGTGTATTATTTCTTAGAGATTGTTTTACAAATTATTTATATTGTTGATACTCCGCCATGTTGGTCTAGTAGTCGCAAGCGTGACTGTTGACTGTGTGGTCCTGGGTTTGATTTTCAGGTCGAGCAAAAAGTCATAATGGGATTTTTCATTACGAATTTCTCATCAGTAGCAGCTCGAAGTTTTGGGTAGTGAGAGTGATGGAAGAACGAATGCATCTGTGTCTGCGCACACACCTGTGCACTATATCCTTCGTACTTGGCTTGTTTCTATTGAGATTGGCCGCTGTGAACACTTTGAAGAATAAAGTCTAGAGAATGTTATTATTGTTGTAACATACCTAAAACAAACAATTATTGTCTAAGAACAATAAATAAGCTTCTAATTAACTTCTAATAAACAATATATGTTATCTGATATTTAATTTTACTACGCAATAACAGTTGTGCTCCAATGAATAGAGAATATTGTTATTAATACTAAGAATTACACGGTCCAATAAATGTGAATAAATACAATATGTTGTTCAATATGTAACGACTAATGTCATAATAGAGGCTTTATCTCCTGAGCCTATGGTTACAAGCTCAAAGAACACTTACTCACAAGTGAGTAAGTAAAAACGATAGTACCTACTTCAAAGGCTAGGTTTATATTAAAAATCAAATTATTTATTTAAACTATGCCATTAAAAGGCACTTTTGAATACAACTAACGAAAAATTAGACTTGAATCTAGTTTCCTCTTCCAAAAAGTAGTTTTTTATGGAGAAGAATGGGCAAGAAACGCTTTATTTTCTTTTTTCTTTTAAATTATATAAACATGACATAAAATATGTAATACATAATATTATTAAAAAAGTGAAGTGAGAGGGTGTGTTATTAAGTATTATGGGATTTATCCCGGTTGACAGCAACAGGCTCGCCCCCTATTGCATGGAACTTAAACATAACTGGCGAAATGTAGGTGTACTAATGGGTATACTTCACTGCCTAACCTTTCGGGGATTACAGGCGTGATGTTATGTGTGTGTATCATAAAATAACTGATTCAATTTACGTTCTATTAGTTTAAAAGTTTTTCTATTTATATCGTTTATCTTGGTAAGTAACCCGCCATGGAGGAGTTACGGTAGTTATTTTATGAAAAGCAAACGAATTTTATTTTATTAACTTCGTCTTTACCTTTATTTTCGTATATTTAATTTACGTTTATATTATGGCACTCAAACTGGGTGCAAAACCATTTACTTAGTACAAACGTTCCATCAAAAAATCAAAGGCAACGCGCCTAATGTGACCTTAATAGCAACTATTACGTCAAAGTACCTGGTGGGCGGTATTCGGTACAGCCCAACTAAACTACGTAGATTAAAATAAAAGTAAAACATAAAAGGGCCCGTCTGAGGACTGAACTTGGTAATCCTCGTCACATGTATCAACATAGTTTGGAACTTTAAAACTTCTTTGAATTCAACGCGGGATGAAAAATGTTGAGATTTATATACGAAACTCGGGCG
Source organism: Hoplodrina blanda (assembly GCA_949316365.1). Taxonomy (NCBI): domain Eukaryota; kingdom Metazoa; phylum Arthropoda; class Insecta; order Lepidoptera; family Noctuidae; genus Hoplodrina; species Hoplodrina blanda. The sequence goes on along the minus strand of OX438581.1, from coordinate 658,291 downwards.
GCCATGACGGGGCCGAAGTAAAGGACTGTCTTGTTTCTTGTAAGAGGCGATTTTTTACCCTTGTCGGGCTTGCTGATATTAAGTAAAGAGGTCAGTTTATGGCGACCCTACTTTTACTTAGGTGAGGTTGGAGAAGCAAAATTAATAATTATAAATTAAAATAGTTTTTTTTACTGATCTCTTATTTTACCTACTGTTTATTCTTAGACTGTGTATTATTTTGCTTTACGTTAGCGCTGTTTGACTACCTGTGGTGCGCTATCTGAGACTATACAAAAGAGCAAAAATTACAGTCTACAAAAAAGTAATTAAGAACAACCAAAGTACGTAAGTAAGTAGTAAAATTGGATTCATACTGACAGGATTTTCGTAAGACTTAAAATTTTAAAATACAAAGGCAGTATTCCTTCAGTCAGTTAACACGCGGCTGCGTGCTGCGGTTTTGTAGCGCGGAACCCTAATTATTTTTGCAAAGTACCTAAGAGTGATATTAGTTAACTACTCCTTATAATATATTTGCAAGTGAAAAGTCCCGTCAAAATTGGTTCAGTCGTTTCAGAGATTAGCCGCAACAAACAGACAGACATAAAAAAGTTTTTTTTTTTCATGTACATACCGTTACATTCATATTTATTTTGTAAAAAGCTATTATTTTGACATAACAAACACACACTTCAAAATTATGTATATGTTTAGATTATAAGCCCCTCACGATCCAACCTACCGTACAAATGCCAATTCTTCTACAGTTCTGTACCCTAAACTTCATCCAGACAGTTTCCGCAGTAACTCGTCGCCCCATACTCCTGCGAAGGCGAGTTTATTGTAACAAATCAAAAGTTGTGTCCGGTGACGCCGTGAATAGCGTTGCCTTCTCCGCGCTCCACTATATCATACAGTTAAACAAGGTACGCTACTTTACTTATAAAAACTTAAGTAAATAGGAATGGAGTGGGTTTCTACGTTTTTTTCTGTGTTCCGTAACTAAAAATGTCCATAAAACTAAAAACTATTTTGGGGGTTATACTCGTATTATTTGAAGTAATAACTCTATTTAATTATTTGATATAATAATAAAAGCAAAGTAGCGAGTGAATTTCAAATGTACTCATTAAGCCTTTTCATTTGATACTCATGTTGACACTGTTAAAAACAGGCAGGAAAAGCTAGGAAAAGCTATATAATGTATATATATTTCAAATGTGCTTATCAAGCCCTTTAATTTGATACCCATGTCGATACTGTGCGAAAAAATTTTTTTTTTCGATAACGACTTCACATCCCCTGGAGGGCGCCATATTGGATTTGGTGACACGTCACCTACCCTATAACCAGCGGAAAACTAAGACGCTTCTAACGACACCTCATTTGTCATGTAATGATAAGTAGTTTAGAAGTTACGAGGGAACAAACAAACATACATACATACATACAAACATACATACATACCGGTCAAAATCATAACCCTCCTTTTGGCTTTGCCGTAGTCGGGTAAAAATTAAGGCACTATCTCATCTCAGCGACAATTAATGTCAAAAATCGATCGACGATCTTTGAGTTGTTGAGTTTGATTTGTTTGTTTATAAACCTGCGACCACGAATTAAACAAAAAATCTTCATTTGAGTAGTTTGTTGCTAGGCTGCTACAAATATATAATAGTAAATAGTTCACCAAAATTATCTCAGTACATAAAGACGATACATTCCTACGCTACATGTAAACTGTCTTTAAAGAAGCGTTTCACAGAAAATTCACAAGAAAAAAGGGCCTCTCAACGGCTTTTAAGATCATGTAAAAATCATCCCGTAATTCACAATTTCATAGAAAAATCCGCGGGATTTGCTCGCATCTTGTGATTTTATATAACTTTATGTATATTTCTTGTTTTATTGGGGAAAATCCTGGTTTTATATACGCTCGACCCTTCAATCGTTTTCTTGTGTAGTGGATTTTGTTATTCTTGATGGACTGAGTCAAGGGCTGACGAATTAACCCCCTCGGGATGAGTCTTCGCGATGAGCCTGTGTTAGCGAACGTCCCAGAACGTTTGATTAGAAATCGAAAAGGGACTAGTTATCTGAATGGTTCTAGTGCACACGGTTACCCGACACTTTACGTGTGACTTTTTCAAGTCAAATGTACTTTATATAAATTAGTTTATCTTGGAAATAACATCAAAACAACATCAACGTTAGTACCTCCTCTGTATGAGAAGAGGCCTTTGCCCTGCAATGGGACAAAAATAGGCTGGTTTTATTTATTTACGAGTAGTAACTTCCTATGTTATAATTGGCCTCAAACGTAAAATACTAAGTAACGAGAATTCGTTACATAGCGTCTATTTCTTTTATTTCCATACAACCCTACTGAGTGAATTGTAAAAAACGTAAGAAAATTTGAATGTCGCAGGTTACGGTAGCGCTTCAAATAACTTTCAAATAGTTTACGTGGAACTGGCCTCCATTAGCACAATGAATATTGGAGGTGATGTCTAAAATTGTAACTGAATATTATTTTTTTCATTAAATGTACAATTTGAAATCGAGCCGACTGAGGAGCAGCGAGAGATGAGAACATTCAGTTATTATGAATAAGGAGGTCAGTATTCAAGCTGCTATTTTCCTCATTGTTCTAAAATATTAATAATTTGAGCAATTTAATTTTTATGTGCGATTAATTCGTCTTGCCTCCGAGCCGCCATTGTTTTGGGTAATGATCCGATTAATTGGCATTTCGAGCGATTTACCCGTGAGTGCCGAATGCCGAAGGCTGAGACTCGGCTGTGGAAGAAACGATCCCACTTAACACTCACTTAGTTGACATAAATCAGGAAGAAACTTCATAATTATTTATAATGATGGAGCTCCTGTATCTTTATGTGCATTTGTTTTATACTAGCTTCGAAACGAAGCGTAAATTTTTTCAGTATAAAAAGTAGCATAATTATGTGCTATTCCACACTATAATCTATCTCTGTGCCCAATTTCATTCACTCCACCCAAACTTTTGCATTTATAAAGGTAGTAAGAATATTAGTATTTCAAATACACGATTTCTAATAGGATTACAATGTACCTACTCACCAACCATAGAATGTTGTACACTACAAAAAAATCGGCAGCCCACGTTATCCTATTGTCCAAAAATCATAAAACCGTTATCGAGTATCTTGGCGCGTGATGCTCCGTCACGTCACGGCAAGCGACGTTCCCGTCCGTCACCGACTTGTTGTCAACGCGGCGCGAGCGGGTCCATCGCTCGTGGAAACACTCTCATTTTTCCATTATTTCCTCGGATCATAGAAACAAGTGAGATAAGGTTTCCTAGACGGCTATAAGTCTTTAAGGCTGTCCGGTAGCTTTTAGAGAATACGTAAAATTCATGCCCCTATTGGGAATCTCGTCCGCTTATATATTACCGTCGAATATCTTACAGATTTTTCTAGCAATGTATTTCTGCCTGCTCTATATAGCCGTGCCATCAGAATAATTATGCTTACTGATTCTAGAATTGTCTATATTTCTATACTATACTTATATTATAAAGCTGAAGAGCTTGTTTGCTTGTTTGAACGCGCTTATCTCAGGATTTACTGGTCCGATTTAAAAACATCCATTTGCATCATATAGCCCGTTTATGGAGGCAGGGAATGCAACATCACGTTACGATCCACATGTGACATAAAGACATGATATTAATGCCGTAACGCGGGTAAAACCGCGAGCTAAAGCTAAGTTATCTTATAAGAAAGTTCTAGATGGTGCTCACAAAAGCAACATCTATGTCTACTTTGATCATACAGGTGTCTCCATTGCTCTTAATAAAATTTGATCGTCGTTTTTGACATCGTTCCAAGACGTGTTTTTGTATTCACGTTTTATGTGATCCGATTCAAGTGAGGAAATTTGTTGGCGAGTATAATGTATCGATGGAGTGTCGACATAATTTGTCATAATATATATATGGGACTTGTTGGGGACAGGTGGGCGGCCCGATAATGGTAATGATTTCTATTATGATCGGAATGAAAGGAAAACACAAGGAAGATCGACTGTTTATCATTATGATTGTAAAAGTTGGGGGAGTGAGTGAGTGACTGAGTTTTATCCGTGACGCGGAATATTGTTGCAAAGATTTTGTTGTCGTGGTTTATCTTTTGGTACAATAGACTAAAACTCATTTGATAAACTTAGTCTAAAGTTTATCAAATGAGTTTTCAACTTTGAGAAAATCAAATTAATTGGGTATTTGACACCAATAACCAATAATTCCAAGACACAACTTGTCTTAAAAATCACTTTATTTTAGTCCTCTACACCTGATTAATTTTCAATTAATAGGTAAAATAAACTTTTAGTTGCTTCGAAACCAATACATAGTTAATCAATTGAATGGCGCAAAAATGACGTCACGGTTTCTAAAATTTATGGGGAATCATGTTTTGACAGCTCATGAAAAGTGTTTGAATTGATGATGAAGTGGTGTCAAGTACCTAATTGTACACGTGAAGGTCATTGAAAAAGTTAGCAGTATTTTCTCGGTAACATTAGAATTATACGATAAGGTTCATTGCCACCAACGGCCAGCTATAAACGTTACTACTGCACTTAGTTTTATCACACCGAAGTACTAAACAAAAACCTTATAAGCCCATCGGTCGTAGCAAGGCGTCGGCCGCACGTGCGAGTGCACCACTAAACGCGTCTAAACGATTACCCAAATCGCCATGTAACGTCACTCAACGTAGAAGCGTTCCCGTGTCGACGTCGTATCTCGTTCTTCCTTTCCTCGCGCAACATGCCACCCCTAACTTTGAAAACTGTAATTGCTCGTTACAAGTGTATCATTGGCTTTAGTCGGATAAAAGCGCCTTTCAAGCGTGGAGTTCTGGAGATTCAGTTATGGAGGCTTCTGATAGCTTTGAGCTATTGTGACGGCTGTTATAGAATTTTGATGTGACGCTGATATTTGGGGGTTGATTTTTTGATAAGATTACTGATCTTTGTGTAGTATGGTTGAGTTAAGTCGGAAACACACTTACGTGTCGTGGCGTGTCGTGACGCGCCAGAAGCATATCGGTTTCATACATTTAATATGGTTAGGGACATATTTGCGTGTCGTGTCGTGTCGCAACGCGTTCTGTCGTGGCGCCGACTGCTCGCCACCGATTGCGCCAGAGCGGTGGTGGGGGTTTATGACGCGACACGACACACAGGCAAAATGTGTTTCTATACTGGCGCGTGGCTCGTGGCGCGAACATCTAGCGGGCACTTTTTAATTTATTATATTTGCAGCAAAAATCCTCATATTGTGCTTTGTTCATTCTAAAGTACTGACGAGACGATGAAATTCACCTTTGTCTTGTCTACCTCTGTTTATAGAGTGAACCCAGTATCTTCTTTCTTATTTTTTGCTCTTAAAGTTTCATTGCTAAGAGAAATTGAAGGTCTTCATCAAAATCACTATCCGAATCAGAAGAAAATATTATGTATGTTTGAACGCTGCAAAGGTTTGTTAAGTACTGTTCAGAAATAACGCTAGAGTACGCCACGACACGACACGTTAGTGTGCACACTCACCGTCACGACAGTAAGCATCACGACACGCCACGACACGTAAGTATGTTTCCGCCTTTAGTTTTGACTTTGAAAGATTTTTTTTAAGATGTACTTTGACTACCTACTATTTTTATGACTGCGTAGGTTGGATACGTTGTGTATTGTTGTGTCTAATAAAAAAAAAGTAATATCAGAATGTCAAATTTTATTTCTTAGCTAAAAATCACAAATAAATGTTTTAGTATGTGTGTACCATTTCTATTTCTTATTTGCCGTCGGCTTTTTTCAAAACTACAAAAGGTTGATTTTGTATTTGTTTAAGATTTTATTTTATTTTTTAAAGGGTTCATTGTACCTAGACGCCATTATTCTGTCAGTAAGGTACATAACAAACGTTTACTTTAGAGTTTTGTGTAAAAAAGCTTTTTGCCACTTAGTTATAACTACAGCTTTTGTGTTGTATTTAAGGCTTTTAATATTCGCGTTAAACTAATGTGTTACGCCAGTTAGGTAGTGTGGGGGTCGGGTTTAAAAGCCTTTATCGATCTAAAAGAGAACGTAGTGTCTAAAAGTTTGAGCTTAAAATGACATGTGTGGCCCTTCCATGAATATGTTAGTATGTTAGGATAAATATTTTTGGGAACCGATTACACAAATTAGCGTTCGTTTTCGTGATGAAGTCGAATTGGTAATTCGTTCAAAATTATAAGAAATGTCACTTCTTTTGTATACTTAATAAAAGAAAGTTAAAAAACGATAACCTGACTATAGAAAAATTACACGCTAAAGACTATGAAATAAGAAAATATTCTCGCCTGGAATTATTATGCACAATATTTTATCGTCTATTAAATAAACAAGTTACACGTTTTATAATTTAATGTATTTAATACATCTAGTATCTTAAATTATATACACACGGTCAAAGGATAGCCGCGGTCCAATTATGATAAGTAGTTTAAAAGGAGTGATGGAACAGATAGATATTATATACATACCGGTAATCATAACTCTCATTTGTGCTTTGCTGTAGTCGGGTAAAAAGTCATCTTAAAGTGAGATCTGTTCGATTCCGAGGAGTAATCACTAATCTATACAAGTGTATAGAATAGTGATTACGGTACATTCCAGTGAAAACCTGGTAATACTCTCCCCCTAAATGAAATGAAAATAAGTAGTTAACATTATCGGTAAAGCATCTTGTAGCAAGTTCAAGTGCGACGTTCTTTACCTTCGTCTGCCTTTTTAAAACACAACAATTCAATTAGGTATCTCTTTCTACTTTACGTTGACGACTTTATTTTCTAATTATCTAACAAATTAACTCCATCTCACAGCCATTATGAAAATGAGAAAAATAAAACTTATGCTAAAAGCTGGCAACGAATACTAAGAAACAATATTTACAAGACTTTTAATTTGTCTTTAAAGTTGCGACAAAATATATTTCTGTGAGAAAGTTTCGAGACGTGACAAAGAGTAAGTGGATAATTGAAAAAGAATCGTTCAAGCTGAGCGGAGCAGAGCTGCAGCGGTGCATTAAATATTTTAAGTGAAATAAAAATAGTATAGCGTCGCTTCGTTCTTGTTTTTGTGACAATCTTCGCGAGTCAAAGGTCGGAACTTAATAAAAACGCGGCGCTTCGCCCCAGACGTTACGGAGAGTAACAGAGAATGGTTTTTCTGAGAAGACCATTTTTCGTCTTTTTAAAGACGATATGCAATAACGGAATATAAATACCTTTCTCGTCTCGCTTCTTTCATTTGTGTCTTTTTGCGTTCACGGCTATTCCTTTCAAATGGGACTGCTTTTTTAAGTAATTACGTTTATGGTTTATAGCATAACTTTGCAATTTACTACTTGAAATCGGTCACCTTCATGAATTATAGTTTCATTTTAATTTATTTCGTTAACAGTAACAGTATTTACTTTGTGTCGCAATATCTTACACTAAAAACTAATATAATCAAAAGAAAAATACACATCTGAGTACAATTTTTGATAATTATTGTTTTTGCTAAAATGTACAGCAAGCGGTCGTAAGTGCAGTAGCATGTTAAGGTTTGAATTGTTGTGAAGGCCGTACCTTATGTATTAACACAGTACCTACGAACACTTTAGAATTAGCAGAATGCGTGAGTTAAAAAATGACAATCTATATTGCTTTGTGAGATTGCTGATGAGATTGTACAGGACCTAGTTATTTTTATATACATGTTGAATAATCGATTGTCAAAACAAACCTACCAAAAGATATCACTCGCATCTGTATTGAAATCTTTCTTGAAGTAGATATCATAGCACACAATCGGCTTTTCCCACACGAAGCATATCGGCGCTTTGCTGCTGGCCACTTGAGCCGTTGTGCGCCGCTCGTGTGAATACGGCTGAATACTGAGCTGAATGCGGCTGAGACGGTATGAATGCTGGACGAGTGAGCATCAGAAGTATGCGGGTGAACGATACCACTGCTGTATGTTTATAAGTACAAATACGACGGACACGTAACGATTTTCCAAAATTCGCCTCCTAAGGGGATGAAATAGGGGTCCAAAGTTTGTATGTATCTAAGACGCAGACGAAGTCACGAGCAGAAGCTAGTACAAAAGTATACATGTTAGTATGCAAGTATTACTGTAATAAGGGAGATTATTTTTGTCAAGTACCTCTAAAGCCTTTCTCTACTAATACAATCATGAATTCAATCATTAATGAGGTACTAAACATTCCCAATTCAACCGTCGACTAAAATAAAATATAAACGACAATAGGTGCCTATTTATTTACCCGGGAAAGGTCCCATTGTGTAGAACACTACCTACACATATTCCTAACTCAGACAAATAAGAGTCGTTGAAGAATTCGATGTATTTTTGACCAGTCTAGACAGATAAAGGATTGACCCTTATCCTTTCATAATCAAACTTACGAAGGCCAAATAAATATAAATGCAGGACTGCCTCATTGGCAAAAAAAAAAAAACAAAAAAAGCAAAGCGCGACTGCTGAGCGTGCATGGTGAGGATTCGATTTCCAGGTCGAGTAAAGTGTTATCGTTATTGGGTTTTTCCATCAGCAATTTCTCAGTAGCAGCCTCGGAGTCTGGATTTGTGCCCGGTTGATGGCAATAACCTCGCCCCTCATAACATGGGACTTAAAAAAAACTGGCGAAATGTGGGTGAACTAATGGGTACACCTCTGTCTAACCTTTCGGAGATTACAGGCGTGATGTTATGTTATAAGACTAAGAAACATAACTATATCGCTGCCTATTATGTTGATTTTTAACACTTCGACATCCAGACAGCTGATGTTTTTCTATTATTGCAGGCTCATGAATACAAACTGAACATGAATATGTATTGCATCGTGAATAGAACCTCGTAAGGATAGGTACGCACTGGGCGGTCACGTTGCTGGTAGCACTGGTTTGCTAAGCCGCATAGTTGACTTGCCTTATAGTGGAAAAAGCTGTTAACGTTACTGCAGGCATAATTTATGTATGCCAAGGTTGCGTTTATTCGAAAGAGTTACCGCGGTCCTGGAATGCTAAGGGCATTAGGAGGAACAAGGATGGGTTTTAGTCAGTAAGAGTCTGACACTCCCTTCCGCTCCGCTTAGAGCGGAAAAAACCATTTGATCAAAGTCATAGTCAAAATCAAATCATTTATTTCAATTAGGCAATTAAAAGGCACTTTTGAACGTTATTACAAAAAAAAAAAAAATAGAATTGAATCTAGTTGCCTCTTCCAAAAAGTTGATGATTCCTATCCTTAAAAAAAAACTTCAGTTCTTTAGGTTTTTTTTTTCGTGGATTAAGTACTGCTAGGTAAAGGCATAGTATGCAACTGTATACTTTTACCTACCTTTATTTCGTCCAAGTACATGTATTTTATTATATTTATGTAATTTTGATTTACTGTAATTAGTTCATCCATTATAAATTAGCAAAGAAATAAATAATAATCTGTAACATGCTTTCTTATTGTCCTTTTCCCAAAAGTTTTCCATTGCTCCCAAAATAGAGATAGAAATGAATACACAGAATATTTATTATTGTAAAACATTAAATTAAATAAAACAAAGTACCTGCCTACACTACCATCCAGTAATAAGTACAAAACAAAAGGTTTTATTTTCGTCTTTGTTATAAACATTAGCTATTGTATAAAAATCTTATTTTTATGTGTTATATATTTTCTAGACATGCTGTTTAGCCTGTTATTGGTGATTGCATAAGACCATGACCGATAATTTGTAGTACTTAAGATCTAATGTATGCAGAAGCTGTTGGCATACTTTAATCTATCTATCTATCTATATACGTACATATAAAATGCTTTGTCGTGAATGACTGACTGACTGACGGATCAACGCACAGCCTAAACCGCTGATCGTAAAGACCTGAAACTTGAAAGGTTTGTTCTTTGTATGACGTAGGCATTCGATAAGAAAGGATTTTCCGAAATTCTACCCCTTAGGGTATGAAGAAGGGGGCAAAGTTTGTATGGAGAATCAAGATTAGATCGCCAATAACCGACATTTACGTGGACGCAGTCGGGGGCAAAAGCTATAAATAAATAAATGGTCAAAAAAAAAAACGCCATAACTTTTTCATGTGATCTGTGGCAGAGAACCTAGTGTTACATTATTTGACAATGTGGCACCGTCAGGTATACCTTCATATCGTAAAAAAACTGATGAGTACTCATCAAACATGCAGGCTTGTTCAAATGGTCCCAGCACTCAGACAGAATCGATAACAGTTTGTACGTGAATATCTGAACGGATTATTTTTTGATAAATAAAACCCGATTTGCATAAAAGAAAACAAAATAAAAGATTAATAACGAAGTTATAAATTTGAGAGAAATATTTATTTGTTTCAGTTGATCGTATGACTCGTGATCAAAGAGTTATTAATTTGATAGTCAGATTTGAAATTAAACTTAAAAGCAAGCTATAAATTATTCAACAGGCGTTCAATATTTAATTTATGTTTTTTTGTCCATCGTTTTAAACATATTCATTTCATTTTAGGATCGTCCACTTGACATAGGTCGATATATTCGCTTTTTTACTTACTTATTTTAAATCGGTATGAACTTATTATCGGGTACACGCTATACATATCATTGGAGGTATTCTTAGACCTTTGTCATGGTGAAATACCTAAATATTTAACTAGCTGATCTGAAAGACGCAAAAAACTCTTCAGCTTTATTATATTAGTATAGATTGTGATCGTCAACATTGACGGTTCTGAATATCCAAATATTGACCATTTCTCCAGCTGCTCAAACAACCTACTATTCAGTTCAGATGTGCAGCAGTTGCTCAACCTTTAATTCCGTTGTCTAACCACATTTGGTTTGTCTAGAATCCGACCTACAACATCGTTATAAAAAGTTCACACAAAGCCTTCTACCTGATCGCCTCCAACAATAACAGGAGTCCAATAAGATTCCATCACATTAAGCAGAACCCCTAAATCCAAAGCCACGTCCACACGTCCAAGCGATATCCTCGCAGTGCACAGTATACATCGCTGGCTCACACCGGAAGATTTATCACGCCGTCAATGCATTGCCCGCATGATGGATGGTGCAGTATCATCCCCACGTTTGAGTAAACGTATTGTGCTTACACTGCGCTTGCAAGATGGATCGGTTAGTGTGTTTAAAGGCTTTTAAGATACTTTTGTGGTACTTTGTTTTGATAGTAAAGGGGTGGGTATTGGTTACAATGTAATGCCTGTCGATACGATGAAGACAAATTGCGTGACGAATATTGTGAAAAAGAATCTGGATACAGTCGTATTTGATACTAGTCTTTGTCAATGTCATTTTACCAGCTCGAGTAACAAGGCTGATTATGAGTTATTATACTGTTATCTGGACATCAAAAACGGCCTTATTTTTATGTTCATTCAGCCACATCATTATTAACATTAAAGAGCTGAAGCGATACCGTGGTCGTTGGGCAGCACATAACATTGCCTACCTTTTTCAATTAAATACCCAAAAACCAAATTAACATTACACAAATTAACACGCCCATGTTGCGGCGTTGAAATATCCCATCAAATCGTATGAAATAATGTTGGCAACCAGAACGCGGCAATTATGACGCCGTTCTCGTTTCGTACCTAATAATATATGCAATTAAGTTAATTGGAGCGATGTCGCGGGTATATGTAGTAGTAGTTATTAGTAGCAGGTGTTAAGCGTTAATTTTCGTGGTTCGAGCGCGAGTTCCAGACTGCGCTTTGAGAGGTATTCGGTGACGTCACGCGTCCTTCTGCTGCGTGAGGATGCTACAGCTTCGGAGTTAAGCAAACATGTTTCTTTAATTACCTATATTTTACAGGCCGATTTCAGTCACGGCGGCCAATCTCAATGGAGACTAGCCACGTACGCAGGAGATAATTATAGTGCACATGTGTGTACGCAAACACAGGTCCACTCCCTCTTCCCTAACTCTCGTAGTTCGATGGGACGGCAATCCGACAAAACCGGGGAAAGATCAGGCGCAGGAACAACGGGTTTACGTGTTTTCCAAGGCGCGGGGATTTCACCACACCTTCCAAAAACATCAACTTCCAAACTCCGGGCTGCTACATGTAAAATTACGGTAAGCTCGAAGTACTCTGGTCTTTTGACACCGAAATAGTTCCCAAATCACAGGACCTGACAGAAAAAAGTCATTGATAACAATATTGTTACGTCTATAACTGGAACCCTGCAGTAATGCTATTATAATAAGTACTACTTACAAACTTAAACTGGTTTACCAACTCACAGATTTGGCCAAACTCAAATTTCATAACGTCCCTTTGGTAATACAACGACATCGTGTCAAACTTTCCTCTGCACAGTTTTTTGAGTCGAGATTTTCTTGTCTCGGTTAAATCTGTGTTCTTGTTCAAACAACTGTGAAGTTAATCATCAAGTTGGTGTTGTTTCTCGTCTGTGTGTCCCGTCTGTCAGCAGCTCACGTAATGAACTGGCTGCAGGCGCTCGCAAGGTTTTGACGCGGCCACGTTTACCGAACGGCTTTTATCAATATTTGTATCGCTCTACTGCTCGAGAGGGAGTAATGCTTATTGAAAGGCTATTTTATTATTATCTCTTTATGTTTTTTTTATAATAAATTAGTACCCACTACTTACGTTAACCGTGCTGCATTAACAAATAATGCGTGTTATAGTTCAGTAATTATGTAAACTCACTCAAATGCCATTCAACTGAATATATAACGGAGCGGTTTCATAAAACAACTAGCAGACTTGTAAAACAGCTAATTCGGCAATCCATCTACAATATAGCCGACAATAAGTGATGAGTTATAGATGCCTGTTCAATTACACATATTATTTTTGGATGACGATTGCAATATCAAGACGTCATGTAGGGCAAGTCCTTGTTAAAAAGATACAGTAATTATTTATGATGTATCGTTTTGCGAAATAACAGAATAAAAAAACAAATAGCAGACTATTATTGTCCTACTGCATGGTAAAGAGCTCTTCTCATAGCAAGAAGGCAAGAGCATTGATAATTTGATTGATTTCAGACTTCTATTAATTATATGTCCAGGTTACCTCAGAATGTTTTTCTTTTACCGATGTTAGTGATGTAGAAAGTACACATGAATTGAAAAAGTCACTTTGGTACTTGCCACGTGTTAACCAGCAACCTCAAGCATAAGAGGTGACTGTCTTAACCACTAGGCCATCACGGCATTCGAACAAAGAAGAATATCTTTAATTTCTCACAGTATGGCTACGTTACGACTGCGCTGAAAGCTACCATCCAATTGCATCTGAATTCCGTATTCCTTTTGTAACTCAAGACTAATGAGAAGTACAACAAACTTAAACTTTTGATTTATAAGTGTGCTGTAGCTGTAGTGTAGCTGTTGGCAGCCTCGCTCACGTACCTCGCCAGTTAAGGACCTGCTGAGAAATGAGTTTATGCGGTACACTTCATAGTTTCCTGGTACCTACAGCTTGAAAGCTATTGTGGATTGAAAATTTGAAGTGTGTTGTTTAGTTATTATCTTGATGTTATTTCGTGACCACACATGTTTCTCACCAAGCACTTATCGGGACAGAGGTAACATATGAAATTAATAAAATACCCAGTCGTAGTGTTTGGACTTGCGCAGTTTAAAACAATATAAGGATGAACTCAAAGACCATAATTGAAGAAGAATTTTATAACAGCTGAAACTTTCAAAATTGATAATATTCAAAAAAAATCCATATAAAATTATAGCGCGACTGCTGAGCATGAGGTCTTGGGTTCGATTCCCAGGTCGGGCAAAGTGTTATTGGGTTTCTCCATCAGGAATTTCTCAGTAGCAGCCTCGGAGTCTGGATTTGTGCCCGGTTGATGGCAATAGGCTCGCCCCCTATTACATGGGACTTAAAAATAACTGGCGAAATGCGGGTGTACTAATGGGTACACCTTTGCCTAACCCTTCGGGGATTACAGGCGTGATGTTATGTTATGTGTAAAATTATAATTACTAGCTTCAGCTCGCGTCTTTGTTCGTTTTGAAATCAAGAAAGTAACACTACTAAAACTTAGCTTATGACACTTGGCAACAGTGTAGCTTCTATCAGTGATAGAATTTTTGTAATCAAATGATAATCTCTTACGAAAAAGCAAACTAACTTTAGATCTTTATAATATTAGGTTTAAACTCAGATGATCATCTGTGTAATTGAATTGCCACTAATTAACCAGATATCACCACTCCACGCCGTCGCATAACTCATCGATCTCTGATCGGTAATTATCGAATAATTATCGCGTTCTAGCTTCACGATTCGAAACTAATGTTAAGTTCACTCATTATACAGTTCTGTGAGCTGGAAATATCTGAAAGATGTGAAATTTGAATGTTCATAGAGTATTGTATAAAACTGTGCCTGGGATTCTTGTTGATTTTGTAATCCGATAGATCCGAACAATCTTATCAATCACCCATATTATTGAGACGTCTGTAAATTAATTGTACACCTAATTAGAATGTAATTTATCCAGATTAATTACTATTTATTTATTTATTTACTATTTCTTTTATTTGCTTTGAAGTGGCCCCTGTTTCCCTGCACAAAGAGTGCCTAGAACGACTTTGCAAACATCTTTGATCAGCAATGTCTAAGTGTTTATGCTATCCTATTTTATAAAGTTTTTCATCTGAACAATAATGTAAGTTCTACGAATTATTATTAATTTGATCCTTATGTAAAGTACAATTTTATGTACTTCAATGACAATTTGTTTTTTACCTATCTATTCATGCGAATATAATGCCCAATTTTTTCTTATTAAAATCGAACACAAGCATTGTAATATCTCGCAAATCTTTTGCAATAACACTCGGGTTTTATTTTATTTCAAGGGTCGTCGACAAATCCAAATACAAATGCTCCAGCTCGGCTTTAATTTCAAGAATACTAGATTTAGCTTCGTGATATGTGTGCATACCTAATAAGTTTTATTTTATTGAATATTTAATGCAAAACTTAAATAACCCGAATTTAATGTTTTCATTTTTACCATTTTAATTATATTTCCAGTTATGTTTCATTTTTCTATTAAACTAAATGGTTATAAAATACGGCAAATTGTGAAAGCAATTAGTAAAGTAAGTAAGCAATTACTTTAATGGTTTAATTATAGTATTTTACCTCCTTCATAACGGTTGACATAATGGTATTTAACTTTATGCGTGATTTTTTTAAACCATGTATTTGTTCTATAAAAACATAATTGTATGTGCTTCATATCGTTGGGTTTCTGAGTTTATATAAACATAGGTTCGTCCTGTGTAACGATTCAATAAACTCAAAGTAGTCTCGGGCCGGAGCGGGCTGATCGTATTTAGGTTTTAAATGACGAGCCTAATGGCTGTCCTAAGGTTACATGCGATTTGTCTGTCGGACATAAGGGCTAAGGGTTGAGTTATAATAGGCGTTGAAATTCGACATCTTAGAGAAAATTGGTGAATCTAGGTTTGTGAGGCAATGATGGCGTATTCAGAAAGATTATTAATGAAACATTGCTCAGACTTTATAGGGCGTGAGATAAAGAAAATGTATTAATACATTTTTTTGACAAGAAAAATGGAATATAATTATAACCAGTGTTATATAACGTACATACATAGGACACACGACATGGCATGTAAGAAGCCATGCATCACAACCCGCAACAAGAGACACATCAACCCTCTAATACGGCCCGGACATCTTACATAACCAGCCAAGCGTATTAACATAATAAGAACAACAAAAAAATCGTATTAATATTTGTACCGAGGGTTCGGATTCCTAAGGGATCAAAGGGCGAAGCGGGAACTCCTGAACACAGCCTCATAGGGCACAAATGGAACGGGGCAGAGGGGGGTTGTATGTAAATTTTGTCAAAGTAACATCTGGCTCGGGCCGATGCCGTAAAAATAACGGAGACGCTGATTGTCTTCTCAAATATACATATTTCATTATGTGCCTGTTTCTTTGGCGTTTGTTTGTGAGATGTCACTCTTTTTGACGAACTTCTTGATGGAAGTTTGGCAAAGAGTTGCGTGAACATTTACAGGGTTGTGTTGTTCATAGAGGTATGTTCATTTGTGGGTGACCTTTCATATTGGATTCTGTTTGACATATTCTACTTTGGAAAAGTATCGAATCTATCTAGACTAAGTAGGTTAAAGGCGTACGCACTATGGGCTTAGTTAAGTGTGTATTGGTGTAGCCTAGGGTACTATTTCACTTATTGCTTTGTAAAACAATTCTTGTAATATACGTCTAGGGGCAGCTTCTTTCCATTATTAACATTACTGTAAGCGTACTTTTACCAATAACTCCTACAAGAAGTTTTTCAAGGTATTGTTATAACTAACCTTTAAAGTAGTTTGTTCATTCAAGGCTTCACAGTCAGGAATTTCCAATTAACTTAATTTAAACATAATAATAGTAGCCGTGAGCAATTGAGGAAATACGCAATAACAGTTGCGTGGGCGAGACAGTACTTCAGGCTATGTGTAAGTACCTCCGTAGCTTATATAAATTGTGGTCTTTCAGTACAAATTAAGGCTCACGTCCTGAGGCTGAATTATTTGGTTGCGTCAAAGGCTCAAATGTTCTTGTTGGGTAACAAATGACTGCTCACATACACGCGTTATTGGTTTGTGTTACGAATGCGTATTACATCACTTGCGTGCATGTTTTATCAACAAGCTTAAGTTTACTGTTCTTATAGGCCTAAACTTAGTAAACCTATGTTAAGGTCTGCTTTTTTAATATAGTTTATTAAGGTCTGAACGCCAATTCTACTAATTAAAAAAGTTCAAGACACAACCTCAACTCAATGTCAAACTATATACACAGTTATATTAGAGGCATTTTTGGCAGATTAAAGGCTGATTTAGATGGTGCGAGAAATATCGTGCAATTTGTGGTACATTTCCGTCAATGATCACTCACTTTTCAACCGACTTCAAAAAGGAGGAGGTTCTCAATTCGGCGCGTATGTTTTTTTTGTATGTATGTTACCTGATTTCTCAGCCAATTATGAATAGATTTGTATGATTCTTTTTTTGTTTGAAAGAGTATACTTCCGAATAGGTCCCATAGAATATTGTCATGATCTGATGATGAACTTCGGAGATATGGAACGGAACTCTTTATAGAATCACAGCATAACTGTCGTAACAAGTAAAATTGCTTTGTTTATACGTGTAGTCGATGACTGACTGAAGGAAGAGAGGGAGGGGGTACGTCAACACCCCTCCTACTACTTTTCAAAATTAAATATATCGTGTGAGGTATTGTTTGAAAGGGCTTTTTGTAGGATTTCAAACATTAACACACAAGCACTAAAAAGTGAAAAATAAAAAGCTTTTTTACAAAAAAATAAAACCGCCTTCAAAAACTACAAAATAAAAAAAATAACTTTAGTTTTGGAAGTCGGTGGCAATATCTACATAACAAAAAAAAAATCAAAGCCACCGACTTCCAAAACTAAAGTTATTTTTTTTATTTTGTAGTTTTTGTGACATGACAGCTGCGCGGTCCCGCAATGAACGTCAAATCGCACGATATTTCTTGCATCGTCTAAATGAGGCTTAAGACTGAGATTAAATTGCGATCGATCTAAGTTAGTAAAATTGCCCCCCTGATTGCACGGTGCTGGTCGTGCTACGGCGTAGCTGGCTACGTCGTAGCTCTGCGCCTAGCGTAGCAAGATGTGCTGAACTTATTTTTGATTTCTGTGAATTATCTATATAACTAGACAAAAAAACAATGACAAAAGCTTTATTATCAGTGTTTATTCATCATAAGATATGATATTTTATTTTGCAAATATGGGTACAAGATATGGTGCTATAAAAATAAAATTACAGCAGCCATATTTTACCAGACTACATGCAAAAGTACAAAATACACCAGACATGCCAAGTAGGTACATAATTATAAAATCAATTATTCTGTAGTATACTTTAAATTTTACATATTCCGTTAAATCATGCTCACGTCCCTTTAAATCATCGGTCTTAAATTAGATACACCGTAGACCTTGTAGATCAAGCCAAAGTCGTTCACGAAAACCTAATTTGACTCGTTTCATCGCGCGCATTCACGACCTTACATGACGAATGAACAATACAAAACTATTCCAAGTCTCGAGAACAAACGCTTCATTGTTTGCTCGCAGCCACGTAAGTAATACTTGTCAAGGCTTCAAGAATTTATTTGCTTTGCCTGAGGCACTTTATAATTGGTGAACGAAGGTATTATCGGCAACATAATACGCCACGGTGTCTGCGAATAGTCTAGACTGTGTCTTATAGTCAGGGAATGAAGGTCAGTTGTGTTCATTATTCTGTGGGTTCTGTGATCTTTTTGTTATTGATGGAAAACAATAGTGGAGTGGTTTTGAAGTGGATTAAGATTTAGTAATTAAAGACACAAAGGCAATGGTCAGTATTGTCTTACACAAAACA
Source organism: Hoplodrina blanda (assembly GCA_949316365.1). Lineage (NCBI taxonomy): Eukaryota > Metazoa > Arthropoda > Insecta > Lepidoptera > Noctuidae > Hoplodrina > Hoplodrina blanda. The sequence continues at coordinate 639,712 of OX438581.1, read as the reverse complement.
GATATTGACCTGTACCTAATCCTAATGTAGGTAGGCTGTGTTAGCGAAAATGGTCTTATTATTTGAGTGAATTTAGTGTACATTGAAACACGAAAAACAAATCGTATTAAAGTAGGGTAAGTACGTAGAACTGGCGTCCATCAATCAGTTCAATAAATATTAAAGGCGATGCCTTTATAATAACTGTAACTGTTTTCTTCAATATACGTATAATTCAAAATCCAGCCTACACAATGTATACTTGTGTAGTACATCCACATTTCGCCATTTATAGTTAAGTCTCATGTAATTAGAAGCTAGCCTATTGCCATCAACCCAGAACCGATCTGGACTTTGAGTCAAATTAATATTTTGATTCTCATCAAAGTTAAGTAATTTATTTCAATTAGACCATTAAAAAGGCACTTTTGAACGTCATTTACAAGAGAAAATAAATATTATAATATTGAGTCTACGTAGTAGATACTTACTTGTCTTGTGTGTTATTCAAAAATTTATATCTATTAAGTTCATAATACCGGCCTATTTCTATCCCATTGAAGTCTTTTCAAACAGAGAAAGCAATCATTGATCGCCATGCTCTAGGCAATTCTAATTATTGTAAGTCCAGGTTCCCTCACGATATTTTCCTTCACCGATATGTTATGTTAGCAATTTTAAATACTATTTGAAGTAAGCAGATTTTTATCAAAACGACCCATTTTATATTCCAAAGGATTTTTTATTTTTCTACAACTCTGTGTGGCAATACAACTTCATAGACAATATTAACACATCTTCCATCAAATCACAGGAGACTGTATGTCTATTCTCCGTCCCTTTCACGCTACGATTACTATTTCATACAGGGTACGTTGTTCTGGGCGTACAACGTATCAATAAATCAACAATTCGATTACCATAATCTTTTACAGCGAACAGAAATCATCTCCATCACACCCGAACAACTTTATTTCGGTGTATTCTGTTACTTTGAGTATTAAACAGACAAGCACTGGAATAGAAGAATGAATAAAATAAAGACAACAGTGAAATTGCAAGATAAATAAGCAACCAATTAAAACACTATGTGGTTTTTATACGGTGGAGAAATCGGTGAACATAAATATAAAAAAACGATGCATACATACGAACCTCCTCCTTTTTTTTAAGTCTGCTACAAAACCCGTAGGAACTATTCGAATGATTTTTTAATAACCTGACTTATACGTATGGCAATTGTAAAATAAACGATCAATTAGTATGAGTCGTACCTACTCGTAAACTGAAAGTTCCGCAAGTTTTAGATACATAATTTAATGGATCATATTATTCTGCCAGGTTGAGAAAAGTATGATAACACCAGCCCAGGCGCTCTACAGTGTCTCTTCATACTGCAAGCCACAAACATCGGAACTGATATTATTGGTGCAAAGAGCCATTTGTTCCGGCTGGAGGCTGACAATAAAAGCGTTATCGGAGATCATTGCAAGTACAATGGTGGGGATAAGGGCCCAGCCGCAGCCGCCGCCGGCGCACGCTTAATAACTCATATTTCTATTACCGTAAATCGGAACAATGTTAGAGTTAGTGATACGCACTATGATGGGGGTTCGCACTGGGTAGAAAAACTGTTACGGATTAAAGTATATTTATAATGATTGAACTAAGGATTGTTTTGTATTAAACTACTAGCATTATATGCACGTAAAAAAAATTGTACCTACTTATAATAATGTTATATTTAAATACTATAATATTTTGTTATTATGTATAAGTTGTGTTTAGGTTAATGAGTCTAAAGTAATGTACAATAAAAAAAAACAAAAAAAAAATGTATTTTTAAATGTGTTTGTACTAAGCAAACCTCTGCCTACCCTTTTGAGGAAAACAGGCTTGATGTTACGTTTTTGTTGTTACTTAATTTTATGTAATTGTTTTGGAAACAAGAGTTTCCTCTGAAATATTAACATAACATCCTGTTTATCCTGAATTGTTTGTTCTGTTGTTACATTCATTTGTAACTTGTACAAGCTTCGGCTCGCGGCTTGGTCCACGTAAAAGTCGAGTGGGTAAAACATAGCCTACTCAGAAATAGTGTAGGTTATATTATACTCAGAAATAGTGGTTGTAAAAAAATCAAACAAACTTTACCTCTTTATAATATAAGTATCTGTAAATTATTATTATTATGTGCTAGCTTCTGCCCCGCGACTGCATATGCGTCGATTTCAGAATCAAGCCAAAGTCCTAAATTATCCCTCGGGAACACAAAACCGGGATAAGAAGTAGCATATATAAGTATATACATATACATCATGCCAGTAATCCCCGAAGGTTTAGACAGAGGTGTGCCTAATAATACTGCACATTTCACCAGTCATGTTTAAGTCCCATGTAATATGGGGCGAGCCTACTGCCATCAACCGGATAAGAATATAAGAATATATTTCACGATTCTATTCTATCTCTGTGCCAAATTTCGTTTTCATTCAGATTCTTTCAGCCGTAGTCTTTTATTTACAAATCGGAAGAAGTTCTACTATACTTGATATCAATTAATAACTTTGAGCGTAACTTCTAGGTATTAACGATTGTTTTCAAATTCAGAGTATTATTAATAGTACTGACAAACAACAGCTTATTATATATATAATTATACAAATACAACTGAATGAGCTTCCTCTGTTTCTCACAACTACAACTACAGCCGGAAGTCGTCTCCATGTACACGCGCTAATTGATTCTCATAGCGTAGGTGGGTCTAACTGCTGCCCTTTTCATTTACCCCATTACAGTCGACGCTTGAAGGTCACGGGTACTTAATAAATCCTTCACCGACAACCGCGGCCCGGTGAGTAGGCAGGTGTGAAGAAAAGGATGTATTGTTACCGAGCCACGTATCAACAGCGGAGTTTTATGACTCCAGGGCGCCTACCGCCATCTCTTATAACAATATTATTTTAATATTACTTTGTAATTTCTGTTGTTGCATTTTCAACTCTCGGCGCTTAGCCGAGCGTTAAAAATCCAACAATGCGGAAGGCAAAGTAATATTAAAATAATATTGTTTCAAGAGGTTGTGGTAGGCCCCTGTCCTGTTGGTCTCGTGGACAGGCCGAGCAAAAATGTTATTGGGTTTTTCCATTACGAATTTCTTAGTAGCAGTCTGGAGTTCGGAAGTAGGTGGTGTGACAACCTCGTGCATCGGAAAACACATACAGTAGTTGGTCCTACGCCTGACCTCTCTGATTAGTATGGATATACCATCCTATTATTGTCCTACTGCAAGACAAAAGCTTCTTCTCATAAGGCACGAGAATCAGCACACTTGCTCCCAATGTTTTCCTTACCGATGTCAGTGGTGTCCAAAAAAACTTTGAAAGTACATTTCAATGGAAAGAGTCGCTTCGGTACTATGCTCAATGCCCATACTAATTTGCGAACCCACAGCCTCGTGCAGAAGAGGCAGGCGCCTTAACCACATGGCTATCACGACATCAGACCTCATAGCTCCATTTATATGAACATTCCATAATAATAATTTAAAAACGAAAGCGTGTCGTAACTTTAAGCAATAATGCTTATAGGTTAAACGACAAATCTAAGAACAAGCCCTATATTTTGGTATATGTACAGTCAGCAACAAAAGTCGATTAACAATGTTACTCTTTTATATTATTTAAACATACACTAAACACATAATGTACTGGCTTTCAGAATTCCAGGTAATAGCTAAGACCCGTAGCGCACTAGCGGCTTGGCCGCAGCGGCCAGGCCGCGGCGGCCATCGAGATACATACCTTAGTATGAAATCGCCACAGAGCGCGCGCACCTGGCCGCACGCGGCCAGCGGCCAAACCGTGCGGCCAGGTGCGCGCGCTCTGTGGCGATTTCATACTAAAGTATGTATCTCGATGGCCGCCGCGGCCTGGCCGCTGCGGCCAGGGCCGCTAGTGCGCTATTGCTCTAGGGTTTATAATATCTCAATTTTATATTCATTGCGTTTTACTTTTAATATTGAGTGTCGTGATGGCTCAGTGGTTAAGGCGCCCGCCTCTCATGCTTGAGGTTGTGTATTCAAATCCGGGCAAGTACCAATGTGAATTTTTCAATTCATATGTACTTTCTAAAGTTTATCTTGGACATCACTGGCATCGGTGAAGGAAAACATCGTGAGGAAACCTGGACTTACTGTTCCATTCAAACCATGTCAGAGGCCCTTTTTTTTTTTTGAGGTGGTAAAAATCATCAAATGAGTCCTTCCGTCCTGGGTGGGGCGGAAGGGACTGTCAGACTTTTACTGACTAAAAAACCACCCTGTTCCTTCTGTTGCCCTTTACGTTCCGGGGCCACGGTAACCTGTTAAGACGTCCCGCAACCCCGGCAGGCGTTTGGCCCCGTTGGGGGCCTGAGTCGGTTTAGAAACTCTGACACTAGGGTGTGTGGGGTCGTAAGACCTTACTGCCCACACGATAAAGAAGAAGACTTTTAATATTGTACTTAATAATTAGGATTTAAAAATCATAAATGTTAATCGACTTTTGTTGCTGACTGTACAATTTATTGACAATAATATATCCTAATGTCACGGAGTCAAGTCTTAAGGCTGAGTATGTATTTATGACTCAATTTTGGTCCATTTTAGTATCTAACATAAGCCTTCAAAGACCAAAATTGCTTTATCAGCCATTATAAAAATAATATTGCTTAATAAAGGTAAAGTATATTACCTAACTAAATAAACTACTACAACATAAAGTAATTTATTAAACAGAAGTAAAATGAAACGCTTAAGTCAAAAAACTCTTCCTTAGAACGGATCGTTAGCATTTTGTATGTGTCTGCCGGGACTTTATACGCGCGGATTTTTTTATTTAAAAACGTAACTAAAGACGGTTGCCTTTAGTTACATTTTTGATTGATTAACTAACTACTCTGACTGTCTTTGGTTACTCTATTACTCTGCCCCCCGCGGTTTGTAGTTTTATGTTATATAGTCCTATTTCTCATTAATCCGGCTATCATATACTCGTACAAAAAATGCCAAATATCAGCGTGTTTAAGCAAACAAACAAAAAAATCTTCAGCTTTATTGTGTAGGTAAAACGGCAGCGATTTACCTTCTCAGTGCGTAGATGAGAAAATATCAGGAAAGCGTAGATTTAAGAGCGCGTCCTATTCCCGGCGGAGTCGCCAACAAGTCGACGCGGCCGGTTTATGGGCAGCTCTTACATCAGCCCTGATAAGGACATCGCTCATGTTGTCCTCAAGAAAGGTGGATTACAAAGTTTGTTTTTTTTTTAGATACCGCATTTTGTGTAACTAGAGACATATCTATCCAAAATTCTGGTATATATCCGTCGCAGGTAGGTAAAAAATCAGTTTTGTTGAATTATTTCAATTTTTCAGTAGCTTCAACTTTCAACTTTTATATCGAATCCTTGAACATGATTTTTTTAAGTTTTCGAATTGTTCACATCTATTTTCACATACACAAGAGCTTTAAGATAAAATAATTCATCTGAACAAGCTACTATAATTTAAAAATTAAAAAACACGACATATTTGTACTTTGTTTACTCGACAGTTTTTTTTTACGACGTTTTTTATTTACAGTGTTATATATTTTTTAAATCTACTTGTCAAATTCTAGACGATAAACATAGAAACGACCAGATTCATTAAAAAAATAAATTGAGTCTGGTATTAATTTACGTTTTAAAGTGACCACACCGGTTTCTTTTTATTTTTAACTAGCCTATGTTACTCGGAACGATGCAAGGATTGTAACGATACCCCATACATCTAAATCGGTTCAGGCGTTTAAAAGTTATGGTGGAATAAAGAAACTCACATACATACATACATACATACATACATTAACCCTGAACACATAACACTCCTTTAGCCTATGTTACTCGGAACGATGCAAGGATTGTAACGATACCCCATACATCTAAATCGGTTCAGGCGTTTAAAAGTTATGGTGGAATAAAGAAACTCACATACATACATACATACATACATACATACATACATACATACATACATACATACATTAACCCTGAACACATAACACTCCTTTTTTTGGGGCAGTCGTGTAAAAACAGGGCCCCGTAATCATTCATCCACTCTAAAGATAAAAAAAAACAATTTTCTTTTTTTATGTTAACACAAGATCCACTCATTTTTTTTTTTTATGTTAACACAAGATCCACTCATGCTAGAAACAATGCGTGCGAGTACCAAGCGCACATAGATCTACAAGAGTTCTCCCTCGGGACTCACCAACAAGTCAACGCGACGGTTTATGACGTCACAAAGCGTTGACGCTAGCAAAGATAGCGGCGATCCAGTGGACATTCTTCATATCGAGATGGAGGATGATTGAAGACAAGTAATCCTATCCTACTACTACTATAAATGCGAAAGTTTATATGGATGGATGTATGGATGGATTGTGCATATGTTACGCTGAAACGGCTGAACGGAATTAACTGTAATTTGGCACACCTATTTTGATATAGCTTAACCAACAGGATAATTTTATCCCGGTTTCGTATTCCTAAGGAATAATTTAAGACTAAAAATAAGTCGATAACAATAATCACAAGAATTCTTAAACCATTGTAAGACACAAATTAACACGTGTACACGGTTCAAGAGTCGACCAGCACAGGCATTCGACGTGAAGAGTCGCTTTGAGTTAAGAGCCTTACAAAGAAAATACCGCCCTCACTGAAATAAACACAAACCCTCACAAAAAACGGTAGAACAAAACTTTTGAGATCCGCGGTTAACGTGGAGCAGTTCTTACAACGACTCCTGTCTTTTGATGAATTCTCAACTTGTAAAGGCCGATGATTATGGTTCTGTACCTATATCTTGTTTAGCAGTGAACCTATTTAGGTATTTGAGTATCGTTATAAAAACGATATGACCCGAACAGTTATAAAAAAAATGTTTCGCTGAAAAGAAGCATATCGATAAATGAGGTAGTAGTATTTTTAATAATACCAGTCTATTACTGTCTCACTGCAAGGCAAAGGCCTCTTCTCTAAGGAACGAGCACTGATTACCACCATTGCTTAAGGCGGATTGGCAACTTCAGACATATACTATAAATCCAAGCTTTACTATAATCAAGGCTCGTGATGTCCAAGATTAACTAATTAGTGCGTATGACAAAATCACATTGATACTTGCCCAAAGGTGGACGTCTTAACCGCTGGGTCATCATGATATTAGTATCTAGTATTTTAGATCTTGCATTTACGGAAAATTGCTTTAATTATTTGGTTCTAACTAAATAACCGGGTATTCAAATATTCAAATCAGGAGCTTTACTGCATGTCCAACAAAATCTTGATAACATTTAACCCAAGTTTTTTTAAAAGTTCAACCTTTTTACAACTTGATTGGTGCTCTAAACTTTTGATGGTCAATGAAAGGGATTAGGGGGCCTGCTTCTTCAGTTTCATGGTGTTCCCTAGCTTATCAGGGTGTCTCTGTAAAGTTTAAAAGTGATGGGTGTTGTTTCTTGACGTTTTAATTGTATTAACACAATATATATTTTTTTCTTTTCAGACAAACATTGTCCGGCATTAGGAGTTTCTCCTGTATCGTGGGTGCACAAACAGCCAGACCCGGAACAACTAACTGTAGGCCATACAAATATTTGTTCCATGTGGGAATTGAATACGCGATACGCATCGAAGCAGCCAATCGCTCAGCCACTGCACCAACCGTGCCGTCAAAATTAGGTAAGAAGTGCGAAAAAATATTTTGTCTTTAAATGATGTTTGATCGTATAATATTCATCTACATAACCACTGTAAGTAGATGAATACTTTTTTTGCGTAAATACACATTGCGTCTACGTATAAAATAAATATTCTCAAAAATTCACTCGAATCTTTCAAACCAAGATTATCAAAGGAAATAAGAATTCCCCACTCAAATATTTTCCCCAGGCGGCACTAACTCCAAATTCTTATGAACAGACAGATCCCTAACTGGAACTCGTGTTGATTAAAACAACATTCTGTGTCAAACTTGTGTCCTTAACTGTGCACAAAGTCACTTTCACACAATTATGCGTTTAAACGCGTCTGATGCGAACCATTTTTGTAACTTTTCTCTTTGGGATTCAGCTCCGAGTTTAAGGGATCTACTCGAGAGTATGTTTTTTCGTGTGTTTCTCCAGTTTTTCTTCTGTAAATGTGTTGGTGTGAAGTTTCTTTATGGTTTATTACTTTGCGTTCTTTCGTTTGTTGGTTTTTTGTTTTGCTGCGTAATCGGAGCTGTGAATGCGGTAAAAGTGTTGTTGTCATTTAAATATAGGTCATTTCCTATTTTATCAGTGTCCATGAATGATTTGTCGACTGTTGTCAGCTGTTTTTATTACTTGTTCAAACGTAAGTCACAATTGTCAAAAATTTTTTTTTTTACTTCAGTCGCCACGCAGTCACAGAGAACGAAAACTCTAACAACTTTTAATACACCAAAGACTCCACAATCTGCATAATCACGAAAAGTTAGCAACATAGTTCCCTCACAAAGACGATGCTCAATCTTCCAATCAGGCTTCAACAAAAACCAAGAACAGCCGAAAGCCGTCACAAACGATCAACGATATTCGTCGGCCGGCAAACAAAACAGACGCTCAGTTTCCGCCACCTATTCGTGTCCAAAAATACCATCGCGGTGCCGAAATAGGTCACCAGCAGAAAGGCATTGTGAATAGCAAATACGATGTAATTTGGCGGAGTGGGACGATAATGGGAGACGCGCGTTGCGAGCCGGCCCTACATGACCTTTGTAATAATTCGGATCATTTTTATTATACCTGCCCTTTCTACCTAAATAAATGTTAGTGTAGGCCGCAATAAACGTTTGCTTTTGCATTTACGTGATTTACAACGCGTTGAGCGCCAAATGATGGTCTTATGGGCCGGGATCTTGACTCTGTTTGTTTGGATGTGAACGGAATTTTAAAACGTACAAACATGTTACGTTAGGTATCCTTTTGGCTATAATAGCGAGTAGGGATTCTATTGTGGAAATTCGTTTAGATATAAAGAGGGAATTACATTTCTTGACTAAGAACGCAACAGACCTTTATAAAGAGTAACCTAAAAAAATACGACACAAAATATGTTGTTCATAAAAAATCTCTGAGATCTTAGGACCTATCCTGCTTTTGATGGACGAGGCGCTTACGTATAGGACTTCAGATATTGCAAAAATTCAGTTCAATCAAAATTGGTCCTTCGATCCACACAAAAAATATCTAAATAAATCGCCTACATTCATTACACGGTCCTCGAACACAGGGTCGATATAGGTAATTTTATTTTATTTCTAGAAAGTAAGGATCAGCATTAATTCTGGTGTTAGAAGATTGATCGGCGCTGTACTGGCGACGGACGGAGTTTTTTTACTTCACTCATTGACTTACCGCTCGGCGGAGAGATGAATAGACTCGGAGATTTAAGTGTTACTGGATGAGATAGAATTTTATGGAAGTATTTTATATCTTGGGTAATAATGGTGTGTTTTAATTTTACTTTTTTATTTTTATTAAGAGTATGTGTGTTCGAATACAAAATAATGTAAGTTATCTATATATTAAAATATATTAAAGCTGGAGAAAACTTTTGTTTGTTAAAATACGCTTATTTCTGGAACTACCAGTCGAAAAAATAATCAAATCGGATCGGTCGGTCGGATTGGAAAAAATATTTTTGAAAGAAACAAAGAAAGAAGAAAGAAAAAATGTTTAATGACACAGACCATGTGCATACAAAAACAATTATAAAAAGGCAATAAAAAGAACAAAAATAAGAAATTTTGTGCCCCACATCTGCGCCAAACAGACAAATCCATGAGGAACAGTATAGGTGACGAATATAATATAATAGTACATAACATAATGCGGATAAAAAAAGAAAACCACACGGATGAAGTCGCGGGCAGAAGCTCGTTGGTAAATAATGTCGATTGCAAAAGCAAGTAGAATAAATAACGAAAACGAACAGAAAGGGAAAATTTAAGAGTATTTATTTAAATACCTTCCATTTCGTCACACATTGTTGTCTAAAAGTGTGGAGGTGTTATTTTGTACACCCACCAGGTCACTATTCGGTCTGCTAGGGTTCGCGTCAAGGGTATTGTTTCACAGGCTTTCAGTAATTTGAGAACAATTATATAATACACTATTTATGTAACAACAACATCCCAAGTTTCAGGGTGTGTGAGACAAATTCATGTTTACGGTTTCGCTCGTGTTGTTACGGAATAACCCGACTACTTCCGAACTCGAACAGAGTCTATATTAAGATTTTATCATGCTACGAGGTCATGTAAAATCAAATTAGGAACACTGTTAGGATGAAGGATATTGTAATGCTTTTTACAAGCTTTTATTTACTTTCACCTGACCCAGTGTCTGTGGCCAGTCAAATCAAGTTAAATTTGAGCCACTACCCGGTGTTCGATTTAGCTGAAATTCTGCGCAAATGTGCAATTTGCTCGACAATACAATATTATGATGTCGTAGAGCTGGTTTGATGGTGGAAAAGTGGCCATAGGAACTTAATCAAATCTTACAAGTTAAAAATCTATTTTGCGGTGGTCGATTGAGCTGGAATTTTAAATAAATATGCACATTGCACGACACTGCATTATAAAAGATTGTTAAAAAAAATATAACTTAGATAGAATTTGTTTACAATTTCACTTCCATAAATTAAATCGAGTTTACATCCTTGTATTCACATAGAACCCTTTTTCCTAGTTTCAACGAAGCGTACATTGTAGATGTATTTTTTTTTCTTTTTAAATCATACACAATACATTAGAAAATGTTGTACAAAAGAAGGAGAAGGTTTCCCTTGCAGGTGTGGAAAATAAAAACACGTCTGTTTGTAATAATATTTGTAGTTATTTTCTAGAGCAAAATGTTTATGCTTATAAGCGTTGGTCGAGTAATTTTTCTTGTGTTCACACGTTTTCCTTTTTACGCGGGTTGAGCAGGATTCCAATCAAGTAGATGAGTTGGCAGGAATGTGCGCTCAGCTCAAATGTAGTTGGTTCACTTCTATTTCATTTTCACAACAATGCACCTAAAGTACTTATAATTCTCAAAATACAGCGGATCTGCCCACGTAAAGGCTGAAATTATCTTGCGGATATGTACTACTAAAATATTCTAATCTAGGTCGGTCTACCAGTGTGCCAAAGAAGCGTGATTGATGAAAAAACATAAAACATCATCAGTATCACTTTCTTATTTATAATGTCAGTACGATAGTTCTAAGTGATATCAGTAGGTCAAGTAATCAATAACGTTAAAAATGTAGTTGTAATCCTCATCTCAGCGACAATCAGTGTTAGAAAACTAGGCATTTTGACAGATTAAGACTGAGTCTAGATGGCGATCGTTCCAACAAGTTAGTAGAATTGCCTCCCCCAGCCTGTCACCCTCCTACCAATTAGGTACATTGAACAGTAAGATTTGCTGATATTAACCACCAGCTTCCAAAGTATTGTCAATTTCTGTGTGTCAGCTGTGAAGTTTTCATCAAAGCTCGTAGTGACGTGCTCATAAAACATGACCTTTCAAAGTCACATAGGTACCTCATTCGTTTTTATTTTAAATGGCTCCTTTATATTTTATTACAACGATAATATACGTACAAGGCCTACGCAAAAAGTCAGCTCCAATCTATTTTAAAACCACGCTAATTTAAACGACATGAGGCATCATATTTTCTCTAGTACAAACAAAAAGGCTCAACCGAATTATATTAAAATACTTTTTTGAAAATCCTCACCCCTCCATTTCACAGTTACATGTAGATAGTATACGTATGGCTAGCTCTGCGCCAAGGCTGCCAGACTATTCTAACGTTTGTGTAAAAGGGACGAGGGCTAACTAATGCCCTGAATTTGTATGAGTCCCAAATATATGGCGACCCTCGCCAGAGCCATTGTTTAGAATACTACACGAGTTATTCTTACGACTTGCAAATGTTCTGCTATGGAACATTTTTTGCGGGTTTACCTTCAAACGACGTAACTACTGCTGAACATTTGTCTTATACGCGGACTTTTTTAACTAACTGATGTGTTTATCTTACTAGGTACTATTGTAAATGCAAAAGTTGGGATCGATGGAAGTTTGTTAAATAATTATTCAGCTGTTCTGGTATGATTGAGCATACCAGAACAGAACAGAATTATTTTACAAAACATAACTGCTAGAACGAGGGTGTACTAAACATCTCTGCTTACCTGTAGGCGATGAGTGGTATTGTGGTTGAAATGATATAAAGGTTTGGACTATGTACAAACGTGACGTTGTGTAAAAACGAATAAAAATAAGATACAAAACAAAATTGAAAAAAATTAAACATCACATTCAAACCGTTTGTTACCTAATACGTAATCTTATAATATTTGTGGAGCTCGTATGTTGGTATGAACATAAATTATCTGAGCTAGTCTGTCGAAGGCGATAGCAACTCAATGGGCAAAGTTGTGCTTGTGTTCGATTCTAATCCGCTCCAACTATTGTGGCTCCAGTCTCCAGTGAATTACGTTAATACGAATGTTGGTAATGCATGTTTAATGTCACGCTGTAATCCTTTACGGGGTAAGCAGAGGTGGTATTACATGTTAGGCGTTAAGTACACCGAGTTTTTTTTTCACCCACGTTAAGTTACGTGTTTGGATACTGCTATGCTCCCGTGGGTCTTAGCGTGAAGTTATTTAGCTTATACTATTCCTCATTAATCTTCGGCTATCATATACAAAAAGACTTTTTACAAGTCGACTGGACGTTCCTGAGATTAGGGCGTTTAAATAAACAAACAAAAAATCTCTTTAGCTTTATTATACTAAGTATAGATAGATCAGATACTTACGTAATTTGAAACTCGACAGAAAGCTTGAACAAACATAACCAACCAACTATTGGACACAATGTTATTTTCTCCATCCAAGAAAAATGCATGACTGGCAAGCACCATACAAAAGAGAATTTACAACAATTTTCTAACTTATTTGTTAGAAAAATGGTGTAAATTCTCTCAGCAGTAAACTTCGGTTCAAAGTACCAGGACGCCAGCTCTTCAAAGGAGGTAGCAAACTCCGCAGCTAACACCAATGAGGCGATAGATAAATATTAAAATATTCATAGCGTGTGGAGAATGGAGGGCGACCGTCCAACGAGTAAAATGGAGTAAATTGACAGACACAGCTATTCGTGGTAAAAGATTGCGTTTCAAACGTTAATACGATTTTTATACCAAATATCCGGCGCCACGGAGTAACCGTGACGACGCACTACTCGAGTAGTGAGGGGAAAGTGATGCTTGTCGATTAAAATAATTGTATTATTTCTATATTGGCAAATCTCGTGATATTTTAAATAATTTCACCAGAGTTGTAAATCAAACCCCTAGCGTATTAATAGGCAAAAAAAGTACAATAAAAGTCGAAAATAACATATAGATTAGTCCTATTATAAATCCTTTTCGAAACTATGAAGTCCCTAGAGCTATTTACAATTGAACGAGTTCAGTGCTATTTGCTGGAAAACATGATGTTATTTGTAAAACTACGTAAACATAAACGTTAACGCAAACGTGTTTGAAAAAAAAGCTTTTTCCAATAAAAATAAACACGTCATACCAAAACGTGTTTTTACTGAAATATATGATCTGACTTAGTTTATAAGCTTGGAAAAGTTCAGTACTTCGAAATTTTAAACTAGGTTTAGTAACTCTTTCAATGATGGAAAAGTTGAAATTATTATGATGTTATATTATATTTATCTACTTTGTTTGAACAAATACCTAGTTGATTCCGGTTTCTAAAAACCTGCATTAGTTATAAATGTTTGCTCTTCTGATCTGTTAGCAGTGATTATAAAAACCATTCATTAGTTGACAAAAGATTTAACAAAAGATTAAATTGTATAGACTTTTAGCCAGCGAGCGATAAACAAAGATAATATATTAAAAATATATGGAATTCAAAAACGCTGCACGAATAAAAAAAAGAACGAATAATATTAAGTCAAAATAACTAAAACTAAACATCAGAGGCCAATCAGCGACGAATTCCACGAATTTTTATTTAATAAACAGCTAGATAGAATCCTGCAATATTAAAAATTTTTGTATATTCATTTTGTGTTCCTAGTAAAAAATATACTTCAAAAAGAAGTTACATAAAATATTGGTTTTGGTATTGGGTTTTTCCATCAGGATTTTCTCAGTAGCAGCCTTGTAGTCTGGATTTATGCCCGGTTGATGGCAATAGGCTCGCCCCCTATTACATGGGACTTAACCATAACTGGCGAAATGAAGGTGTACACTCCTGCCTAAACCTTCGGGGAATACAGGCGTGATGTTATGTATGTTATTGGTTTTTAAACAAGATCTAAATAGTGACTGAATAATACTAGCCTGTTATTGCTGCAGGGCAAAGGCCTCTTCTCATGCAGAGAAGGCACGAGCATTGATCACCACGCTTGCACAAGGCGGATTGGCGATTACAGACTTTTATTTATTATCAGTCCAGGTTACCTCGGGGTTGCGGGACGTCTTAACAGGATACCGTGGCCCCGGAACGTAAAGTACAACAGAAGGAACAGGGTGGGTTTTTAGTCAGTAAAAGTCTGACAGTCCCTTCCGCCCCACCCAGGGCGGAAGGAGTCATTTGATGATTTTTACAACCTAAAAAAAAAAAAAAGGTTACCTCACGATGCTTTCGTTCACCGATGTGAATGATAATCCAAGAAAAATTTAGAAAATACATGTGGGATATCAGGTTCTTTAAATAAAAAAATCGTCTTCAAATTCTTCTTTTATTTTATAACGTCATCGTCATCTACCTATCACCGTGAGCCCCGTCTATCGACTAAGTACTGACTGTTGACTCTCGACTCTCATTTCAAATCTTTCCTTCCACCTCTCACTCACACATAGTATCCTATCTCTTTCGCTCACTTACGTTCCATTCCCACATACATATGAATTAAAAAAAAAGAATGACTGAACACTCAGACGGCGACGTTTAAAATTTTTAACATATTGTTTAATGCCAACTTATAAAGTATTCAAGTAAACTTAGTGTGTCGCATCCCTAGCGGGCGCTAGCGCACATTTCCGTCTGCGTGATGAATAGTCGCGGCGTTTCGTCCGCTCGTCATATAGCGAACATCTATTATGTGTGAACTGGGCACTGAACACAAAACTATCACAGTTATGTGTGTATGAGTTACGTGCTACTCGACTGGTACTTGTTTTACTAAATTGTGTTTATTTGAGGTTTGGAAAATAAATAGTTATTATATTTTAACAAGATTACTTGGATGTCCAACAAGCATTGGGCTTGCTACCTAAATATGCGTCCCACTCCCTCTCCTAAAGGAAAGGGAGACCCTTCGAAGGTAGTTCTTGTTCAAGGGGGGTCTTGTTGAAATAAAAAATCGTTTTGAATTTTTTTTAGTCTGTATCAAGTAATGATAGATTGACTCCTTTCTCCATGCGACTTAAATGGAATTGATGAAATTTGAACGTACTGTATACACCTGCACGACCTTACGTTAATGACAGGCGCCATGTTATGTTCCGATATATTTCTAACTTCACGTATTTCAGAATACTGCTAGAAATTAAATGTCACATTAACCTACAAACCAAAATTTCGAAATAAAGCACCTACCCAGTTAAAAACTATTTAAAAACACAAAACCTCGGAAAATACGTTTCCATAAAACTATTTGTATTTTTCAGTTCCTAAAGCATCAAGTGCCTCTGTTCACCGTTCCGTTAATAGCATATTTCGTATTAAAACTTTTCATTAAAATCCGTAAAGCAATTTCAGTATACCAGTATGAGTTCAGGAAGTTGATTCTGTAACACCTGCTTAACAAAAACATACAGATTGGAGGAAATAAATCAGTTCCCGTAACAACCCCGGAGGTCGACTATTAATGTTTGACTCCAGCAATACAAGTGCATACGTAACGTCATTATTCCCGGGACTGCGTAGTTCCGCTGAGTCCCGCGTAAGGTGGCCATGCGGCTAGACATGAATACTTCAAGATATTTTTAAAGAAGGCAGGGAAGAGTTTTCTTTTACCAACCATTATTATTTTGAATATTTTTTTACATTTATCACAAACTAGCTTCTGCCCTCAACTTCGTCTGCGTGTTTTTTCACCCGCGTTATGTTATGTCTTTGCTTACTGCTCAGCACCCGTGGGTCGTAGCATAATGTTTTATAGTCAATACTATTCCTCGTGAATCTGGCTATCTTATACAAAATGTTTTTTTCCGCGTTAAAACAAACAAGCAAGCAAAAAGCTCCTCTGATATTAAGTGTAGATAATATTTAATTTGCTCCGAATCTACTTAACCAATGAAGTTGAAATTTTGTACACATATATTATGACTTTCTGCGAACAAAACATAGACAAGTAGAGATAAACTACGATAACTTGACACGCCCTTCCACAATTCAAAACGTTTGAAAGTATTTGTAAAAGTATTTTCAAGACTCACAACGCATGTGTGCGTACTGAGACGGCTCTCGAAACAAAAACAAATCAGAGTGTCATTGTTGCTTGACTAGCGGCATCATTATCATTAATTACTCATTATTATTGAAATAGTAATATAGAGGGGAGCGCTATGTTATAGTAGTTTTTTATCTCCATAGTAAATATTATATCACATTTTTAACATTTTAATTATTTTATTCGTCATTATTGCATCGAAAACAGATCGCCAACGTGCTTCCCAATTAACTGTGATAATATTTAATGGAAAAACGACGTCATTAAAATGTCCTGTAAAGTAGTATTGCGTACTCAACATACAGGGCGGGAGCAGTGTATAGCTAGGGCGGGCGGGCGCGGAATCTGACCGTAGCATTTTTCACGGACCAAATCCTTCCGGGAATATTAACGCGATCTCTGGATACTTTGTATATACTTTATGTACTTCTATACGCTTGATAGTGCATGCTTTTAAAGTTTCTGAAGTTTTCAAAATTGAGGATAGTTCTTTATGGAACTTGTTTTGGAAAATGTTTTTATAGTATTTTGTCAGGTAACTCTGTTATTTTTGTATTATACTAGCGACCCGGCTTGGCTTCGTACGAGTGCAATGTAGATGCATAAACCATCGTCTTGAATTAGTTTGTCTATTAATGAAAACAGCATTAAAATCTGTTGCGTATAGTTTAAAAGATTTAAGCGCACACACAGCGGGAAGCGACTTTGTTTTATACTATGTAAAGATAAAACCACAAGAGCAATTTGCTAACTTTCGCATACTAATCTTAGTCTTACTACATTTATCGTCATTTTTGACATTGACGCATTGATGCAATTGTGACTAGATTATAAACGTTTTTAATTATGAGAATTAGCCTTCTTCTTAACAAATAAACATCATATCTTATTGTTAATTATTATGCAAGATGTGTTGTAGAAAATACTGCTAAGCAACATTTTATATAAAACATTGTATTTGTTTGTCAGCTTATCTGATATCACAGAACCGACGAAAATTAACAATTAAAATAATGTTTATTTTATGTTTTGTTTCGAAATCCTGGACAAAGTTAAGCCACATCTAATTAATATACCATCAAAGTCCACCAAAAATCCCTGAAACGGAAGCGTGAAGGTAAGTAGAACCACATTTCTACTATTCTTTCAGCGCCCGTTTAATTTTAATTCGGTCCTGTAAAATTAAAATGTGGCTTTTTCACAATAAAAAGAAACGTTTTTTTTTGTTACCGGGTTTTTAGAGATTAAATCGCTAAGCCTGGATATGCAAAATTGAAAAAAAAAGCCAACGAAAATATAATTTCGTGGCACATTTAGCTGTGTGATGTCTGCTTATGAAATGGGTCATTTTTCAACTGTGCTTTTGAGAGTTTGATGCTCTTAGGACTATTTTAAATGAAATGAGGAAAACATACCTTTCATTCACCATACATTCTTGGTGAAAAATGTAAGTTTAAATAAAGCGACCCCTACTCGATGACATCGTCGATATTTATTGAGCTTGTCATATAAATTGTTACATAATTACTATAGGATAGTCGGATTGCACTCATAACAAACAACTTTCTCAAAGAAATGTTTTTTTTTAATTTGCATATCGCGTGGCACCAACATTTGCCCACACTGAAATTTCTCGCAACCAGATCTTAAACAACTACATGTACGCTATATGAATATTTGGTCCTTGTAGGTATCGTGCCCACAACACGCAGTGTAGCAGCCAATCGCTGAATTTTCCCTGTGTTGAGATAATGGTCAAATGTTAAACAAAATAAAATAGAAATATTTATATCTTTTGATAGTGAACCGTTATATTTTCATATATCTACAGAACTGAGGGCCCCTAAAAAACGTCAGATTTAATAACATGAATAATTGAAGATTGTCAAAGTACGAGCTAGTAATTACACGAGACGTGTAACTCAATTAATATTCGCAAAGAATTCGCTATAACTAACTTAGCTAGCTACTGATGGAATTAATCTAATCGTATTACAATATTTACGTAGGTAGCTTCTTTAATAGTAATTTACCAACTTGATTTATTAAAAAAAAGTGAAATCACAAAATAAAATAAATTGTAAAGCCATATATAAAAGGCCCGCTGAAATGTTTATTAACAAGAAGCACTACACCACCTGCTAATAAGTAGGGATTTAATCCCCAACGTAAAAGTGAATTGATTTGTTGTGTTATACAAGCTTCTGTCCGCGAATTCGTCTGTGTAGACTTTATAATTAAGTCAGCGTCCTACATTATTCTATTGGAACAAAAAAAAACGGGATGAATTGTATGCAGAATTTCAGCTCATTTCGTTTAGCCGTTTAAGTGTTAAAAAGTAACAAACATTCATACATACACGCGTTTATAATAGTAGGATGCTTTTCACTTGTAGTTCCTAAAAAGACAGGTGTGTAGTACACTCTCATTAAACCAGTTCAGTTATAAGTTTCACGGAAGGGGTCCATCAAAACATTAAATAAAGGCCTTCCGACTATTAAAAAAATTAAGGAGCCTAATAACTTTAATCTAGTAATCGCTGCGTGCGGTCCTTAATGTGATTCTCAGCTCGGATAAAGATGTTATTTGATTTCTCCATTACGATTTTTTCTTAGTGGCAGCCGCAGGGTCTGGATTTACACACACACGGGATATACGGGACTTAAAATACATACTCTGCTCAACCTTTTATAGATATAGGCGTGATGTTATTTAGTAGTTCCAGGTAGTTCCTGAGTTTAACATTTTCGGTTGCGATTAACGACGTGAATAAACAAACAAAAAACTCTTCAGCTTTATTGTATTAGTATAGATTTATGAATATCGATGAAGCAAGGAATTAGGAAGCCCCACAAGCTCCTGCGCACGTTACACGCCTGTTTAACAAGCCACTTAGTACAGTCAATCAGGATCAACAGATTAACAAAGTGATTGTAGGCAGTATCGGTTGTTTTTCCGGTATGTTCGGTTGTACACGTTTATAACCAAAACTAATTATATTGTTTTGCTTTCGGTGTGATTTTTCAATCTTTACTACTGTAATAAATGCGAAAATTTATATGGATGTTTGTTACTCAATCACGCCAGAACGGCTGGACAGTTCTAGATGTATTCGTGCACAAAGATAGATTAGTGTCTGGAATAGCAAATAGGCTACTTTATATCTTGGTGAAATGTACAGTATCCTTAGGATACATGTACTTGACGCGGACGAAATCGCGGGCGGAAGCTAGTAGTCAGATGAATGAGATTTTGACTTTTAAAAATCATACTTTAAAAGCCTGTTTCACAATCTTCGAATAAGTTCCGATTAAATTATTTGGCAATTTCATACAAATTCTGTTCCGTTTTTGAAAATATCTGGTGAATAGCGTTTAATCAAAGGTCGTGAAACAGGCCCTAAGAATACATAATAATATGATAATATAACATATTTTATATACAATATCGGTCTTCAAAAAATGGATGTTCAAAAAAAAAATGTCCCGACTGAAAACTGTATATTCAATAGATAATGTTAGAAATCATTGAACGATACGTATTTGATATCCAACTGCCTGTCTATAGTTTATTTATTCAGCGTAACAAAATATTTTGTAAACAACATGATACATGTTACAGGATACAAAAAAAAAAAGATTTTGTCATGAAACATGGGCGAAAATGTGGCAGTAAATGTTGGAGCGAAATATGCGTCGCCGCCCGCTACACATGCTGGATACAGTGATTATAAATGTATTTCGATGTCTTTCGAGTAACGATTTGTTGTTTTATTAGCGAGCAATTTTTGTAATGCATATTATGTCTATAAAGTTAATTAGATACTAATTTACAATATGGCAACCGCCTTCAAAGATTACAATGTGGAAAATAACTTTACTTTTGGAAATCGGCTGTTTTGGGTTTGTTTGTTGTTTTATATTCTACGGTCATACAGCACACTGTTATCTTTCACGACACCCACTTCATTGCTCATAAAAGAAAGATACGAAAAGATAATTACAACTAATAAAATTGTTACGTTCAAAGTTACACAACATAACTTCATATTCAAGGCAGTTTATATATTAGTATAACATTGTAATGACAACATTTCCCAACTAGCTCCAAATATTTCAACTTAATCAATTTGCTGTCGCACGCAAGTACTCGGCTCATGTGGTACGAGAGGTTCCGGGTGCTTTCCATATATTATTCAGGCCGCTATCGGGCAATACTGCTCGGCTGGATATTAGGCAACTGCCGAAATAAGGAGCGACATGACTTACAGCCTCCGGAACGAGAATAGAACCTGCTTGTTGGAATGTTTTGGTCTGGAATTGTATATTTCTTAATGGTTAGGTGGATGCAGACTTGTGTGTGTATTATGTGCTTACAGAGTCAAAGTCAAAACATTTATTTCAATAAAACCAATTACAGACACTTTAGAATTGTCAAGAAGTCGGCTAGTTAGTCAGAAGTAGACCAGACAAGAAAGAGCAAGAAACTCCACAGACACTCTTTTCCTGGTCATAACATTCTTGTTGTTTCTACATGTGAAAACAATGATGATGAATATGAAACAATAATAAAAAATAAAGTAAGAGAGTAAGTATAATAATAGGTAAACTGCAGCAGTATCTTTTTAATATACATGAACATATAAATGAACACATGAAATTTTTTATCAATAAAACAGCCAAAACCATTGTCCACTTCACTGTTAAAAATATGCATTCGTTGACAGGATTATGAAAACATTTTAAAATAACTGAAAACCAACTGTGATTGAACTTTCATTTCAATTTGAACGATATATCGACTAAAGGTTGTTCGTAGCGCTGCGCTACGCAGACACTAGTGCTAAAATAACTGAGTTATTTGCAGAAAGTGGAAAAACAACCTTCTTGGAAGCTATTTGTTTGAGCAGTTTGGGGTAGAAACACTAGGGCCATGTTGGCCACCTTGTTTTTCGGGACATCGCCAAGCGTCTGGTCAACTTTTCACGTGACTAGGGGGGGGGGGCTAGCCTTTTCTTGGGCAGAAAGCAAAGCAAAGAATCAGCATGGCCATACAATGCGGCAATGCTGCTAGTCTATTGGGCACGAGCTTTTTGATGCCCTAAGCTTCCTTTTCTCCTTTTTTTTAATAAATTAGTGTTTATTAATAAAACTTAAGTACTTAAGTTTTTAGATTAATCATATCTGTAATCAATAAATGGCATAGCAAAAAAAATGCACACAAAAGAAAAACATACTCTTATGATAAACAAGAGTAAAGTGGAACAAAATCTAATTACATAATATATTTTCATCATAATGATAGTCTGACCCTAACATCTTGAATTTGATTTGCTTTTTCCGATAGAAAGTTACTCTGGGTTTAAAATTTCCCTCTAAACGTCTGCTGCCTATTACATGTAATTTCAAATAATGGCTGCTTCGTAGAATTTATCCGTAATCGTCACATGATTACACTCAATAGGTTCGTAAGGCTGTCCGTTCGATAGCGCGGGACGTGTGAATACTTCAGCGTGTCGAGTGTTCGTCCGCGCCGCAAAAACCGTGCACTTTATTGTACGCGCCGCCAATAAAAATGTTCCGCGGAGTATTGACCCCCAGCCCTGTGAACTGTGTGCAGTTTGCAGGTTATGTGAGTGTAATTGTGTGACGATTACGGATTATAAGTTCTACGAAGCCGATATAATTTAAAATTACAGCCGTAATCGCTAACAACTTGACGATGTATTGTTTGACGTGTATGGTAATATGATTTTGAAATGATAGTACATAGGCTTTCATAGATAGATGAAGAGTTTTTGCACACAATACAACAATATGATGTCCTATACCTAATTCAAATAACTTCTCAGAATTAAAAGAAGGTATTTTTAATTGTTAAAGAGTCAATTAGTCAGAAAATTAAACCTGGTTGCTCGTTTTAAACGAGCAATATATCATTTAATTGTTCAAATATTGTACCTACATATTTCTTTTAATAAGAAAATTTAACCATACATATTAATCTTGAAATAGAACATACACGTCAAAAAATACAATGTTTAGTAAAATAACAAACACACAGTAGTGTATAGTGATATGCACAAACATCTTCACTAGAAACAAATATCCTGCGGGCTGCAAATATTGGTCCTTATGCGGGAATCCAAGCTTACACGCGGAGAACAAAAACGAGCGCTTCGATACCCAAGGACAAGTAGATATACATTTATTTGAAAGGAATTTCCTGGTATTTTTTCCATGGATAAATTCCAAATAATAACAGTGCGTGGATAAAGATTTTTATGACAGTCAAAAAAGCTAGTAGCTTGTCTTACATTGGTTAACAGTAACTATTATAAGAAGCGTTTTTTTTTATTCACATAAATTCTTATCAAACAGTCGTTTTGTAGATGTTTTACCAAAAGTGACACTTAGTCAATAAAACTATCTATTAACGACATTGGAACTTCTCATAAAAATTTCAAATCACTTTGGCGTCCAACAATCAATTCAAAAGCTAAATAAAACAGACGTAGTCGGAATTGGGGTTTTCGATTCGGTACAGTCGGCATCGATTATACTGAGAGACACTGACAGCTGACCTTATCACGGCTTGACATAACACGAGGCACGCGAATGTCACGCTGACTGTACTACTGCTATGGTTCTAGACATTTCTTGGTGTTCGATATTTTGGTTGGTTATGGAAAATTCTGACTTTTGATTAATGAACGAAATTGTACCTATTTAAGGGTGAAGGAAAAAGCAATAGTTTCCGAATGGTTTTTGACACCCACAACATGCGAAAAAAAACCAAACAGTCTATTTTCTATTGTCAACCGAGACGTATTATATTATTTTGTTTATATACCTACATATGATATTACTTATAACATGAAGCCAAAACATTATTTTTTTTACGAAACTACTTGTTGGACCAGCTATCAATAAAGAAAGATATAAATAGCCGAAGAAAATGGGGTTTATGCCTCTTTACCTACTTAAATGTTCTATTCTTTGTACAATTGCTTTTCTCAGAATCATGTTCCTTCATTTTCTGCCTCATCGACATTAAGGGCGATCTTCTTTGTCGCCAACAATTGTAAACACAGCTCGGCTCGTTCTCAGTTGAAACACACTAATTTTTCATTCGCGCCGACAGGTAGCCGTATCTCTGTTTGCATCCTATTTACAGCTCCCTCGGACAGTTAAAAGGAGTCAAAGAAAAGCCTATCTTTTCCGTTTACACGTTTGCTGTGCTAACTTCGCTGGGGCGATGACTGTGCATGTGTGTGCACACGCGACACACGCTGCACTAGTGAACGTGTCGTCAGGGCTGCCACTGGCCTACTTTTCCGCGTCGTCGTGTCCGGGAAATGGGACGTTTGTGAAGATCCCTGGCGCTAATTACAAGCTTCCTTTCACACGCCCGATGGAGCTTTTTCGAATGTTTATCACGTATTCCGTATGTCGCAGAGTTTCTTTGGATTTCGGGATTTGTTTAACGTTTTAATCAGGTTTGAAGCGGGAACCCTAGCCGTGTGTCTGTGTGCTAATGTGTGTCGGTGAGAGGTGCTTTGTCGTAATGCACACAGCGTCATTAGCATGGAGCAAGTCGTGGGTGCAGTCATAAAAATTTCATTTGTCAATCTACAGGCTCGGTCACTGCAGGCTTAACTACCTCGCGCGCGCGGACGCAGTTCATGTTATGAGCTTTTTCTTATTACTATTTAAATTAGTTTTTAGACAAAATAATGTACAATTTCCACTGACTCACGTTTAAATTAGCTAGTGAAATAATTGTTTAACAAACTGCAATTTCAATCATAAAGATTTTGTCGAAAATTATTAATCCATTGCTTGAAAAGTCATATGTTTGAAAAGTTCGTCTGCTTGACAACATAAATAACGGTTTGAATATTTTTAAATTGTCAAAATAAGGTATTGAAATTAATTGTGTATAATATTAGAACTGATGTACTTCGTAAAGACACAAGAATTAATATAAGTACTAACGTACAGAGTTCTGAGACAGGTCGAAACGGAAAGATTGAGCGGTATTGCGCATCCTGTTACGAACCGGAATTAATCAACCCGAGCGCGCTGTATAGAATAAAAATATATACTTAGTCTGCATGAATAATTTTGTTTATACCCACATCAGACAAGAAAAGTAAAATAATTTTAAACGTTTGGAAATTACCAGCAATTTTATTAAATTCTTTATGCTCCATGATTAAATCCAAAATAACGATACCTATGGTGATTTTTCACGACTCGAAACTGAATAACTTTTGTCGTCGCTACGTGGCGAAAAAAGAAACAGGTGAAAAATATTCAAAAATTCGCAAATGATTAGTGTGCGCCATCATCTAACAATTCTACCAATCCGAACGGTCGAAATACTCTTTGACGCGGGCCGCAGAAGCTTGCGCGGCGCCAGGCAGTAGTCGCCGCGACCTAGTGCCGAGCGGACGTGCCGCGCGCGCTCTCTACACACCGCCTGCATATCGCAGCGAGTGAATTGTGAATCGAAAAAAATACAACAACACCGCAGTGAAAGTGCATGTGTCAGTGGATTTAGATATGCATTGTGTTTGATGTGTATCACAAACGTGGATTGAAGGTATTGTGCTCGATAATCCTGTAGTTTAGTGTGTCGGCATCCCGTATCCCAGGTACGTGAAGATTAAATCTTAAATGAAATGTATTACCAAATTGTGATTATGTAAAGCAGTGTTATAAGCTGTTTTGTAATTCATTGAAAAAGTA
Organism: Hoplodrina blanda; assembly: GCA_949316365.1. NCBI lineage: Eukaryota > Metazoa > Arthropoda > Insecta > Lepidoptera > Noctuidae > Hoplodrina > Hoplodrina blanda. Next base: position 614,383 of record OX438581.1, on the reverse strand, counting down.
ATGGAAATTCGTTTCCCATTAAAACATCACGATGAGTATGCGTGTTTTTTACCATGCGCGCTTGAAAGGAAACCAACTTAAATAGCGAGCATGGGTTAACTACGTGCGGTCCCGCGTTGGGCGCCAATTTTCTTTGGGTCCCACGGTGGGTGCCAATTACTTTCTGCGGAAAAGGTACCACATGAAACCTCAAAGGGGGAGTTATTCGTTAAAAGGCAGACATATTTTCGGTGTTTGTTACGACACAATTTAATTCCCTAAACAACGTGAAAGCCTTTTTAAAACTAATTATATTTAGAGTAGGTATGCATTATCGAATGCCTTGTTAAACAACAAAAGACTTCATAATCGAGTCAATAAACCTTTTAGGCAGGTTTTAACATGTATTACGTGCGTAAAAAGGTAGAGAACGTCGTTACTACTTAAACGTTTATGCGAATCTTTAATGGATTTGCGACAACATTTCATTCTCAATTTTTATTTTATTTTTCATCGAATTGTTGTATTAAGGTTAACGTTTATCCTTTGATAGTCACTTTGATTTTTAACAAAAAGAATACTGGACAATATTTTCGTAGTAAGAGGGACTGAACTTGAGAATTGAGTTTTCTCAGAATGTAGGCATTGGACTCGACATTGATTAATTAAACAATTAATTAGAATAACAAATTCTTTATTATTTGAAGTCGCTGTTGTTGAAGACGGAATAATTTGAAGCTGCTAAAATAGCAATACGAATTTAGGTTTGGTTTGTAAAATGTTTGAAGTAATTTGTCTTTTTTGGTATTATTACCTTAGTACTGGGTTTTTTTCAGGTTCGGAAGTACGGCATTATTTAAAAAACGATACAATACCTAATATGTTTTATCAATTTTAGAAGGTTTGAGTTTTTGTAAGCTGTTTTCTACGTATTGATTCGAATCTAATTTTTTACTTATTTTTTCTTTCTAACGTAGTACATGACTACATGCTACAGATCTTTTTATTGCTTTATCTAAATGTTGTAACTATATTCATCTCCTATATTATACAATTATGAGTTATATATTCTTGCTACCCTATATTATAATATTACCCCATCACATATTTGTAATGGTAATACAACATTATGTACTTGAGAAACATAATAGTTTAACTGGTAAATCTGCTCATCATACATACATAACATCACGCCTCGCCTGTAATCCCTGTTAGGCAGAGGTGTACCCATTAGTAGGTACACCCACATTTCGCCAGTTATGTTTTAAGTCCCATGTAATAGGGGGCGAGCCTATTGGCATCAACCGGGCACAAATCCACTCCGACTCCGAAGCATCAACATCATAATTTCATAAACGCGGCTTTCAATTAAATTTTAGTTCCTTGAATAATGATAATATCACGAATACTGAAAATGGTTGTACTAATTAGAGGTAAGAGAGTTTCATTGGAAATGTACTGATGGTCCGGGAGGCCTAGCATTAGCGGGCGACGGGAAATTATTCGAGTATTAATTTTAAGTAATTTTTGAGTTGGAAATACTATATCATTTTGGTTTTAGCACATTTAGTTTCACCCGTTATATGAATAAAGCCTTTAATTAAAGAAATATTATGTATTTCCAATTTAAAAATCGAACGAATATACGATTACGTTACTTTTAAGTTTTTAGTGTTTATATCCAAACGCGTCTTGCTAATAACGTCAATAAATTAGTTTTTAAAACATAAAATTCAATAAACATAATTTAATTTGTTGCACTTGGTATCTATTGTAGTACCTACTTGAAGTGATTTTTATTGTAGGTACGTCGTTTTTTTTTAAATTGTAGGTAGTTTAGAGTTTCTTGCCCACACTTCTCCATAATCAACCTACCTAACTACCCTTTGGAGGAGACAACTAGA